>OY294068.1:25090820-25690820 GCA_958510875.1 Endomychus coccineus | reverse complement strand
GAAAGGTAACATGGTTACAATAATGTATTTATTTCTAGGGCATCTAATGAATTAGAAAGCCATATTACTACAATCAAGGAATGGGCCCATTTTACCAAAAATCTCGATAATAAGAACCTTATCCTAACACCATTTTGTGGTGGAATAGAATGTGAAGATAAGATCAAAGCTGACAGTACGAGGTAATTATTTTGGGAAACCATTCAGAATGTATTTACTTAGTACTTTGAGGTTTCAAAGAATACTAAAATTGTGCTTTTCAGGGATGACGGTGATGAATCTGGAGCACCCTCATCTGGTGCTAAATCGTTATGTATCCCATCGAACCAACCTGCAGCTATTAAGCCAACGGACAAATGTATTCATCCAGTTTGTAAGAATAAACCAATTTATTATGCTTTGTTTGGACGCAGTTATTAATATTTTAATATAATATTTATGAAAATAAATTTTTATTTCTGAAAAACCTGATTCAATTTCCCTAATCAACGTTACAGCTGACCACATAATACCGGCGAAAATACGTAATCTATTTCTTTCGATTCTTTTAGTTCATTTAGTTTAAATGAATAACATGTACTGATAAGTTAACAATTTCCCTTACAAGATATATACATAGTATTGAAAAAATAACATTATTCATAAATAATAAATAGAAACAGGTTTCTATGATCACTGATTACATTTCAATTTAGGAGTGGACAACTTCAGAATTATCATTTTCATCAATCTTTGCATGTTCTTTCTTGATTAGTTCCTTCAGTTCTTCCTGTAAAAGAAAACTTATGTTTAGGCCCACTATGAAATAACTGCAACTTTGTAAAAAGTATTTGTGTAGAGGACGATTCCAAATAAATCGCAAACTTTAAAGGATTTATTTTAATTGTCAATGTGTAACGAAGCTTAAATTCTGAAATATCATTTTAATTTAGATCAGGCAATAAATACGGATGTTACATGTAATTTCAGTTTGAACATTTCATTATTTCAATAGATATGAATGAATTCCGAATGTGTATTCCGTGATTGTCACTTGTATAAATCTCCGTAATTTCGAATAAGTATAATTATTCAAATAGATGAATCAAATTCATGTCCGTTCAAAATTGCATTTCATTCCGATAAAATATGTTGCAAAAACAGGGGTCTGGCCAGTTAAGACACCAAACTTTGAACAGCCTTATGTATAAAAAAAGGCGAACAACCAAAAAACTCCGATAACACTTGCTTAGTCCGCCGAGAGAAACTACCGGAGCGTCATGTGCGCGAATTTTAGATCTAAAAAGTAGCGTCACTTTTATACATTGTTCGGGGCATAAGTAAAAAGCCCTGGGCACAAAATAAGGAATTGGTGGAGCGGACCTGTCCAGAACCTCGGGAAAGGTATAAAAGCCGTGACAGCCGAAAGATCGCTTTTTTTTGTGATTTCAATTTTGATCAGTACAGTATCTCTCTTTTTGGTGAATTTGATAGTAAAGTAGCTCTTTTGGTGATTTTGAATAGTACCGTTGAAGTGTAATCATATAAGAATCGAAGTAAATTAATTATCCAAGTTTGAGTAAGATTTAAAACTGTGAATTAACAATAGTGTTCTGTTTGTGTTTGTGAATTCTACAAAAAGGTAAATGATAGCAAATAGTTTATATTTTTGGACATTACGATATATTGATTTCCGTAATTTTTGTGATTGGTAACGTTTGTACGATATCTGAGTTCCGTAGCATTCAGTAATTTAAATTAATATATTTGAGTTTATCCCGTCATAGGTCGGACCGCGCATGATTTGAATTCGCACGTGAATAGAAATATTCAGATAATTGTGTGGTGTGTACAGAGTGTGTATGTTTGAACGATAGGGGCGTCTTTGGTATATTTGTGCACGCTGTGTCAACCCGGAAGTATAAGTATATCCTAGACGACTAAACCGCCAACGGCTTGTGCACACTGTAGTATAAGCTGGGGGTGGTTGTGTGATTGAGAATCGTAGTAATTCCCTTAATACTATGAGAAGTCCTCGGCCGTGGATATAGGGGTTATTGCAGATACGATAGTTAGGACTTGTGCACACTGTGTCAACCCGGAAGTATAAGCCCTAATTGTCTAGATTCTGAAACTGTAAAGTGTATAAAATCTAACACTGTCACACAATTACCGGGTAATCCGTGGATAGCTAATACCAGGGTGGGTGTTATGACAGAATAAACTCAATTAGAGTAATTAAAATAGTAAAATCTGATATCGTACAATCGGAAAACTAGTGCAAACAATATTTTCCGAACCAACCGAATTAATAACCGAATATATCGTAGTGTGATTTGAACATTTCATTTATTAGTGCTGCTATCTAAAAATTTACCGAATACCGCTCATTACGCTGGGACCTGTTTGATTGGTACTTTTCCGCAAATTGATCATTCTGAATCATTTATCAACCGATCCAGTACCGCTGAATTGAATTTAGTTACCGAACTTATCGTAGAATAGTTAGGTTGAAAGAGTTTTCATTTACCGTTTGAGCTTCATTAAATTTTTCCGTCTGGGTGTAATTTTGTGAAATAATACCGTTCAATTGCATTTAAATTGATTATTCTGAAAGTGTACTTGTTAAAATCATTATATATTTTAATATTTGAAATTCCCTGTTTTATTAAATTATTTCTGCTCCATCTTTAACGAGCTAAGTTTTAACCAGGTATCAATTGTAATTAAAGCCTACAATTCTGATACTGTTTTCTGCCCATTGGACTCTGGTTATACTTCACTGTAGCTACCCTAGGGACAAGGCTATCTTTAGATAGCATAGTGACAAGCCTTGTGGAGAGGACCCTAGCAGAAGTCCTCAAAAGGAGTTAACCTTTAGAAAATCTGGCGCCCGAGGATTGGAAATCAGCACTTTACCGAAAAGTCGCAAGGTCACGTTATAAATGTTTCAATGTGATTATAGACAAGTGGAGGAAACTTATTTAAAATCTTGAATTTTTTTTATACTTTGACTACACAAGAGCGAAACCTATAATGTTCGAAGAACATCGTGCGAGCCAGCAGTGGAATATAGAGAGAGGAGATAGGCATTCGTAGTTTTCTTGAAGGTTTGGAGGTTATAGGCATAGGGAAAGCTCTCACTAGGTAGAGTTCCACAACTTCGATGTTCGATAAAAAAATGAAATCTGTTAGGAAGAAAATCGGCAGGTTTCGAGTTTGTCAATGAAGGGATGACTAGTTTGAGTTCGTCTAATGCGCCTATCTGGAATCTCTTTTAGTGGAATAACAGACAAAGATTTCTGACGAACACCGACCATGGAAATATCTATAGAAAAGGGAGAGGCCTCCCATTTTTCTACGATGTTCTAGGGAGGTCAATGAACTCGTAAGCGTGACGGAAGTTTCCGAAGAAGGTTTTGGTGCCACACTCGGTCAAATGCTTTGGAATAATGACCAATTTACGAAAGGTTTAAAATACGAATCTGAATCTACGACAGTTGAAGGTGGGGTTGTGACGTCACACTATCAGGGTCAATTCTTATGAGACGGGTGCCGTACTTACAGATACGCGATCGTAGCTTGAAATCGAGAAACTAGCTTTGCGCGTGGGCAAGAGATAACGAATACTTGTGAGAAAGAGGTAGTTTCAGTTCGGATCAACAATAAGCAGAGTATGTTTCCTGTTTCCTCTATACAAGATACTCAAAGCCTTTACATCATCACATTTTGGGTTTTCCTAAATGCCTTTGCTGTGTCATTCCTATGTGGAACTGTATATGGTATGCTAAATTCAATTTTATCGTTTTAATGAACTATTATGAATAAAAATTCACATTTTGATAGTTGTTTATAGAAAAATTGTATTGTTTATTTAGTGTTTCCCTGTAATTTAGAACAGTATAGACCTATGTTGAAGAATACTTTTTCTGGGTATATGTAAATTTGGTGTGTAAAATAGATTTACTTCCATTCGACATTGTTGGATAGATATTCTCCAACTTGCTAAAAAGGCTGAATGTTCAAATTTGGTATTGATTAATTTAAACGGGAACATTTCAAATAAAACTGGTTCAAATCAAAATTCATTTGTATTATACTAACTGATTAATAAATAAATTTAAAAAATGCAAGACATGATGACATCCACACCCCAGATCTCCATGAGCTATAGTCACTTTTGAGTTTTTTCATAACCCCAATACTTTCATATTACTATGGCTATAATAATAATGCAAGTGAAATTTATAAAAATTGTATATAAATAGAGTTGGTTACTTACACCCCATTCTAATTTATCTGCAAATAACTGACAACCTTTATCACAGTCTCCTAACCAAAGTACATCTCTTTTGTTTTTACTGTTTTCATAGTCTAAGCCACCTTTCATTCCCATCAAAGCCATAATGTCTGATCTCTGTCCAGCCTTTTCGTTATTAATTAATATCCTTGGGCAATCCTGATTGACCCTAAAAAATAACAATACCTTTTTACTGTAATGCTTTTGGAATTAATCATTCAACAGAATGCAGTTTCTTCCACTGAAAACATTCGGACTCCAAGATGGATAATACAAAAACTGTTACATTGTTACTCTACCTGTCAACAAGAGAAGCAAATGGTTGTACAACCAAAGAAGAACCCAATATTATGAGTAAATCACATTTTGAAAAGTCAGTTTCGATCAATTTATAAAATTTGTTAGGTAAACTTTCACCGAAAAAGACAATATCTGGTTTTACTACCCCATTACATTCTTCACACTCTGGTATTTCATCTTTGAATATTCTCTCTGAAATTGAAAACAGTTTTAATAGTATGATATAAATGTTAAGACCCAAGAGTCTGTTTCAGAAATGTTTGCATTGTTTCCATCATTTACTAGACCAAATTTGGAATGGAGCTATTTTATAGTTTTGAAACTAGAGAGTAACACCACAACTGGTACATGGGCTTCAATTTAAAAGATTGTTATAAAAAAAAAGGGCAGGCACCGAGCACTGCTGACAGAAGTGAAAACTGAAATTATGAAGTAATCAATTTATTTTATGTTATCTTTGAATTATTGTAGCATCTGAAATTACAGTTTTATTATTTTTAAATGAAAATTAATATAATTGTTTTTCTTTAGTTTTCACAACTGTCAGCATTTCAATCAACAATTATACACATTTTTATATTTAATAATAAAAAACGTATAATGGGCGGTACAATCCCTGTAAAGAGTATGAATGTAACCCGATAGCCATTATAATAAATACACATTATTTTATTTTCAAGACATATTTTTTATTGATATTTACATGGATGTGAGTGACAGTAATGTTAAACAGCATTTTCTTCATTTGCGTCGTCATTTTCGGTAACTTCGATGATACTTAAGTTATTAGATTAGATCCAAGCATGAAACATACTGTGGAATCAGGTCTGCTCATATATAAAAAACAGGCTACTATTACCGATCACACATAATTTAATTATTACTTTTTACTCTGTAATAATTAAAGTACGAGTTGTATTGTTAGCATGAAAATATAACTTCCGTCTGCACGAGGACGGAGGATTGAGTAAATGAATAACGTCGAGTATATGCGTGCTGTTGTAGATGTATACAGTGTATATTGTGTATACGCAGTGTATACGTATACCTGTCCTGTATACCGAGAGCACTGGCACACACAGGCAGGCTCACCAACACCGACTCAGATATGCACACGTGTGTAAGCGTATAGAAAGACTGCCTGACGCCTGACCCGAGTCCCGCACGGTCGCAGTTGCGCACGCAGCAGTATACATAATACCTAATATATATAGCTACAGCGTGACGGGACGTGACGGACTCATGGTTTTACCCCTCATCTGAAATGGCCCAACGTGCCTAAAGAAGTTTTCTCTTCCAAAATAAGTCGATGAAAATCCCAGTAGATGATGTTAGGGAAATACTAATTGCCAAATATGTTGAGATTATGGCACCAACAAAGGGTTAATTCAGACAGTTTTGAACGTCTAGAGTTCACAAAAGAAAATAAATCAAACAGAGCCTAGTCAAAGGCTGTATATACAGGGTGTCCCAGGTTTTAGTAGCACAACTTCAACAGTTGATAGAAAATTTGATTTTGGGAAAAAATTCCTAATAACATATATGCACAGACGCTTAGTTTTTGAGATACAGGGTGTTGAAATTGAAAAAAAAAATTTCGTACCGTTTATCGTACAGAAAACAGCTTTTGCAAGCATTCTCTACTCATAGTAAGCTATGTTCTGTGTGATAAATTTTTTTTTTTATTCATAATTGGTGAAGATTTTGAAGGGGTAGTTGGTATTTTTCTCGCCAACTTCAACGCCATTGGAAAAAGTACGGTTTTGAGACATCCATTTGAACCGCCAAAACGCTACACAAAAAAGGTACTCTTGGTCATAAGCTCTAAAGTTGACCGTTTTCGAGAAAAATCAGTTTTTATGTTGAAAAACGTGGTCAATTCTTACTAATTAAACAAAATTTATACTAACGTTAGACCCATCGACATATACATATGTATTATGTCGATGGTTAGAACAAGTAACAAAACCAAAAAATTGACCATGTTTTTCAACATAAAAGTTGATTTTTCTCGAAAACGGTCAACTTTAGAGCTTATGACCAAGAGTACCTTTTTTGTGTAGAAAACATTGGCGGTTCAAATGGTTGTCTCAAAACCGTACTTTTTCCAGTGGCGTAGAAGTTGGGAAGAAAAACACCAAATACCCCTTCAAAATCTTCACCAATTATGACTAAAAAAAATTTTTGTCACACAGAACATAGCTTACTATGAGTATAAAATGCTTGCGGAAGCTGTTTTCTGTACGATAAACGGTTCCGGAGATATTCGCAAAAAACGAAATTTTTTCTTCAATTTCAACACCCTACCCTGTATCTCAAAAACTAAGCATCTGTGCATATATGTTATTAGGAATTTTTTTCTCAAAATCAAATTTTCTATCACAGTTGAAGTTCTGCTACTAAAACCTGGGACATCCTGCATAATCAACTCATTGAAGTAATAGTTCAAGTACATAATGCAGAAATAAGTACCTTTCATCCACAACAGATTGTAAGCCTTTTGGCAATCCAAACAATGACCAGTGTGGAATGTACCATGTGCTTCGACTATTTTGTCTTCTGGAATGCAAGCAACTCTTTCCAAGGTATCGATATTTTGAGTATAATGCCTTAATAAAACGTTTTTCTCAGCTAATAGTCTAATGAAATAATGGCATATTGTGGGTTTGAATTTTCCAGGATACAGTTCTTTCGCTAATTCAAAGAAAGGCTTTGGATTTTTATGGAAGAAATCCAATTCAAAGATAGCTTGAGGATGGGGTAAATTGTATTTCTGTAGATTATGATATAATCCTGTTCCAGGAGATCGGAAGTCAGGAATACCAGCAGCTAAAACAGATTATTTTTTAACTTATCATCATTCTGGCTTTAAAAAAAGTATTTACTTGTCGATATTCCAGCCCCAGCCATTGTGATGATATTGTGGCATTTATTTTCTTTTATATAGTTAACAATTCCATCTAGAGAAAATTGATCAAGCACCTGGAAAATCAATTATAATTATTCAAAGAATCCTTGATATATTTTCATTATGGTAGCTTGAGATCTCACAGTAGTGTTAGTATAATAAAAAAAAATCCATAAGAATGAAAAGTTTGAGATTTTTCATTTTCATTCATCTAAAAAGAATAACAATCACAACAAACATTTTTATATAATTTTGCAAGATACAAAAATCGATATATTTTATGAGAGTGAATTCACAAATATGAATATTAGAATATTTAATGTGCTTTAATGGAGGAATTTTGTGACTATACTTTTGAAACTGCTTACCAACGTTTTATTTTGACGTCGTGAGCAACAGAAGAACGGGAACATCTAAAAGAAGTGTTTTCAAAACCAGAAAACAACAAATCAAATATACCATTCCATTAATTTTGATGAGAATTAAGTATGAATTGATCTTTTGACATAATGTTTCAATGTGACACTACCATATCATATGACACACTTTTGAATTTTATCATTTATTTGATTCAAAATTTTTATAATCCTTACTCTTTCTAAAGTTGTATCTTTAGCTTCTCCACTGTTGTCAGAGAATCCCAACTTTTCTGCCAGGAAAATTCGGAGAGCCTCTACATTCTTTTCAATAGTACTTCCCAAATGAGATTCTTCACTAGTTGATTCTTTTGCAGCTGCACCTTCAATTTCTTGTTCCTCATCCTTTTTATTTTCATCTATATATAAGAAAGTCTTGGTGAATTTCATGTATCAGTATAAAGACTATTGAAAGAAACGTTCGAATAACTTTGGATAGACTACGTTATTTAATTTCGAAAGCTCTCGCTTTTCTGGATAGTGAGGAGAAAAGTTTCAATTTAAAGTTTGACAGATCAGGTCTCATTATTATAAGACAGACTTTGATTTATGATCTCAAATCATAAAACCTAATTAAAAAAAGCAAGTACCTTTAGGTATATTGGAGGACATTATAGGAAGTCGTATTAATAAATATTTTAGATTTACTCAATAATTTTATGCAATTGGTTTTCCTTCAACCTCTTCTAATCTAACCAAATATCAGAATGAAAACAGAAAACCACAGAACAACTCTAAACTGTATAAACGGAAAACAGTGATAGTGTTATTGTCTGGGGTGATAGTGTGATCTTTATCATCAAGAGAAAGAAACATAGAAGATTATGAATGAAAATGAAAGTAACGGAGATAACAACGAATAATTATAAATTTCATGGAGTTTCGTAGTACTTTTTTCTTAAGTTCAATACAGAGAGATGTAAGATAGAGAGCGCTAGTCCCATAAAAGCCTATGTTCATCGAGTGACCGGGATTGAGTAGTAATCATCGACATAATACATATGGACTGCGCGTGGCAATGATAAGCGCGGGTAGTGCCGGCGTAAGAGAGGGCAAAACGAAGAGGATTAATACTGTCTTTATCTACTTTATCTATCGCGTTTCTATTGGTCGCTGCGTTGCCATGGAAATGCAACATGACTGTAGCTAGTACGTTTACGTCCCGAGCCGACACATGCGATTCTTGCGAGTACAATTAACCGGTTTTTCGTTATTAACGCAAAGCATGCGGTGATTTTACGTGATTGTCGAACAAAATGGTTGTGATGTGTGTTGTTTGTAAGATTACGGCAAAAAAAAGTGAGCAGTCAATATCGTTCCACACGTAAGTGAATTTATTATTGCATTAAAACACGCAGTTTTTAATTGAACACTAAACAGTTAATAAAGTTGAAATAAATACAACGGTTACATGGATGATTCTTTCTAAGCAATACACACGACTCATTGACTGACAGGACAGTTACTTAGTGACCATAACATTGCATCTATTAATTGAACTAGAACAATATCTATGGCCGTCCACCATCAGTGCATAGAAGACATAATAAACACTGAAGCACACATTCAAAGTGTTCAGTGTCACCATCTATTATGATACACTTGAAACATACTTTTACGCTTCTTTACATTTATTTATTAAAAAATTTAAAAACATGTTCAAATTCAATTTAATTATATTTTTTAAATAAGTATTGTGACAATTTAATTGAATACAACATTGATTTTCAATTTTTCGATTGTTAATGTAGGTTCCCGAAGGACGAAAATGCAAAGCAAAATTGGATGAAGGCATTAGTCCTCACTAATGTTGCAGATTCTTCAAGAATTTGCTCTACTCATTTTTCGGCCTCTGATTTTGAATCACCCCTTATTGGATCCAGAAGAAAATTGAAAAAAGATGCTGTACCTTCTTTAGATGAAAACCCAAAATACATTCAGGAAACAGACAATGTATGTTAATAATGATAATAAACAATTGAATCTTGTGAACCTTCTATATTATTATAGAGTATTGTATTGTGTTGCTTTATAGATACGACAAGAAGAGGAAGATCACCTCGAAGATTCCTTCGTTGTGAAGAAAGCTCCTCTGAAGCGGTACGTAATGATTATGGCACGTAATGAAAGTGTGTATTGCAGTGTATAACATAAACGTGTATATTTTATTATAGATCAACCGACACAGGAACTGATGACGATATACCGTGCCCAAAATACCGGCGAATCGCTGACATTGATGTAGAGAAAGTGTGTACATCTCCAGCAGAAGCTAAATTATTTCAGCATAATACTTGTGAAACAATGTATTAAATTATCATTGGACATTTTCATCGACTTCTGTACCTTAATTAACCAAATTTGATACATGTTTCAAGTGTATCATAATAGATGGTGGTACTGAACACTTTGAATGTGTGCTTGTGTTTATTATGTCTTCTATGCACTGATGGTGGACGGCCATAGATATCGTTCTAGTTCAATTAATAGATGGAATGTTATGGTCACTAAGTAACTGTCAGTCAATGAGTCGTGTGTATTGCTTCATACTAACTACAGTCATGTTGCATTTCCATGGCAACGCAGCGGCCAATAGAAACGCGATAGATAAAGTAGATAAAGACAGTATTAATCCTCTTCATTTTGCCCTCTCTTACGCCGGCACTACCCGCGCTTATCATTGCCACGCGCAGTCCATATGTATTATGTCGATGGTAGTAATCGATTCCTCCCCTCCAACAAATTACTACGTACTCTATGCGCGGCATTCACAATTCGTTCTTTCGGTATGGGAAGCTTGGTAACTCATTCATCCCCACCCCGCGGCTCTAAATTCATTAAGTCCGGTCACTAATATATCCTTTAGCGCTCTCTATTCTTACATCTCTCTGATTCAATAATGTTTTTAACCTCTATGCTGCCAACTCATATCGAGTCATAGAGAAAAACACTAATTAACTTGTGATCAGTCAAAAGCACGGTCTTATAGACAGGTCTGGAAACTCGAGGCTGTTTCCTATCTGAGCAGTGAGTTGCTTACGCGTCCAAGTGCGCGTAGTACCAAAAGTCGTCACGTAGGGATGTACGACCGTGGGCGTCACGTAAGAATATCATCTTGATCTCTATGAAGAGTATTCTGTGACATTTGACAGTTAACTTGTAAACAAGGAATACCTGCGTTTTCAGCAAAAATGTAACCATGCATTGTGCCGAAATGCAAAACGGGGTACAAAAGTGCAAAACAAAAAACTTCTGTTTTTAAAGTGCCGAAAGATGCAGAAATGCGAAAAAAGTGGATGCCTGCGATTCCGGGAAGAAATCGTTTCAACTCGTTATAAGGAACATTTTGCCCATATAAAGAAAAATAATAGTGAAAAATAAGCGATAGCCGAACATATTTTAAATACAGGTCACACCATTTCTCAAGAAAGTTTATCACTTTTAAAACACAGTACAGACAAATTTCTAGGTAATTTAGAAGGGATGGAAATGTATAAACAAAAAAGCAATTTACTAAATTTCCTTTTATCTCCAGCTGACGGTAACCCTTTGTTTACATTATTATCCCCAAATAGTATTTAAATAGATCATTTTGAGTCACGTGACTTTGACAGAGCGGCCATTTTGTCGGTAGGGCATACAAGGGCGCGTCTGCCATAAGGTTTTCATTGTTATCTGCAGTTTTGAGGTGTTTACTTCGAGTTTTTAGTGTGTGTATTGCGTTTTTTATAAACTTTTTCTACAATATGGCTTGGAGTGAATACTACTTATCTCTCAAAGGAGACGTGAAATCGCGTTACGAGTCTAAACTTGGAATTATAGACAATGTTGATCCCTATTCTCTTGGTGCAAGTGAACTGGCCAGCAATTTAAGTTTTTTACCAACTGTGAGCATTATGGACATGGTGAATTACTTAATTTTAACTCATAGTTTCTATACTGGACAACAGTTGAAGGCCTACAAGTCCCTACAGGCTTACAAGTATTATGAGGCTGGATTTGTTGTTGACGTATTGGCCAAGAGAATAAATGAAAATTTTGTTGTAGTTGGCAAGGTAAGCTTTTTTATTCCAATGAAGTTAAACTCACAAGCTATTATAATTAGCAAAAAATGTTCTGTGACACCCAAGATGACCTTTATTAATTTCCTCTTTTGTTGGTTTAGGTGAAACATTCCCAAAGAACACGGGAAAAGCCCCTGCATGTATGGGTCATCATCTTACCGGACGGAGCTGTATCCTGTGGGCATTGTACCTGTATGGCAGGCTTGAGCGAAGTTTGCAGCCATGTGGCAGCAATTTTATTCTATTTACAAGCCCGTCCAAGCAACGAAGAGGTGTCTTGCACAGAAACCCTAGCTCGGTGGCCAGTACCGTCTACCAAAACCGTTGACATGGTAAGGATCCGAGACATGGACTGGACTAGGAAACCAAAACCAGTGGTGTTACCCCAAGGTGGAGTACCAGCCTTAGAAGGTGAGGAGTTGGTGACATTTATCCGAGGTTTTGAAAAATTCGATATTACACCAGCAATTGCCAGAGTATATGAGCCATTTGTATCTGAAATGTACCAGCCCCCAAAAAGTTTACCCAATGGTTTGGAGACTCTTTTTAGTGACGATTTCAGAGAGTATACATACAAAGAACTTGTAGCACAACCCATTGATTTTACTATAAGCGAAGAGCACATCAAAGAAATAGAATCTGCAACCCGAGAGCAAGCTCAAAACAATATTTGGTTTAAATATAGGGCTGGTAGAATAACTGCATCCAAATTTAAAACTGCATGCAGGGCTAAATTGGAGAAGCCTCCTAAAACCTGCTGGGTTCTTCATTTCACATGAACATCCAGAGTTAGGTGCTTCTCCGGACGGAATTGTACAATGTGAATGTTGTGGTTTGGGATGTGTTGAGGTGAAGTGCCCCTACTTGCTGAAAGAGTTGAGTATTTCAGATTTTGCAAAGAAGAAAAATACATGTTTAGTGTATCATAATGATGATGAATTTTCTCTAGATAAAAACCATTTATATTTCTATCAAATGCAATTACAAATGTTCATCACAAAGACTAAATATTGTGATTTTGTTATTTGGTCAAAAGAATGTTTATTTATTGACAGAGTGGGTTTTAATGAGGAGTTTTTTAATGAATGTTTGAGGAAATCATTAGATTTTCATAAATTTGTCATTAAGCCTGAATTGCTTGCAAGATTTTTTACCACCAAATGTGGTGTGGAAAAGGTTGAGACATGGTGCATCTGCAAAACACCTGATGATGGTCGACATATGTTAAGTTGCGATAATGATGACTGTGAAATAGGTTGGTTCCATTTCAATTGCATTGGAATAATGGAGGAACCACAAAACGCCTGGTTTTGTGATACTTGCCAGTAAATAGGAGTTTTTTTCAGGATTTTTTGGTGTACGAGTTAGATTTTAAGTTAAGTAAAAGTGTCCTTCAATAGAATAGAATAGAATAGAACACGGATTTATTTTCAGGAATGACAATCACAGTGACATTACATCTAAAAACATATCTTATCACAGTAACTGAAATTAAAGAAAATAGTGTCAGGTACAGTTGATTGAATCAATATAAGAATTTTATAAGTATGTTTATAAATAAAATGTATAAAGTTGTATTTAAAATAGACAAAAATAGACAAATAGACAAATAGAAAAGTAGACAAAGTAAACATTTATTTTATTTCCATTGCAGGCTATCTTCCTCAGAGTATCTACTTTTCCAAATATTCTTTAATAGAGTATGGTTCCAGATCCACAATAATATTTATTATAAGTCTCTTGAGTACTTTTATGTTAACTTCTTGTTTGATTGGATGGGGCCAAGTCAATTGAAGGATAATCGAATGCTTAACTGCCAAAAGGGTACTTTGACTTTGTCGATGTCGTAATATCATCTTGGATAGGTGAAAAATTAAAAACTGATTCGTTTTTTGCAATACATCTTTTTATTTAAAAGTTTTAACTTCCAAGCATTTTGGCATAACAATAATGATCAGTAATTAAATGGATAAATGCCCATTATACATTTTATAAAAATCACACATAATAAATTGTCATTACAAAAATACAAAGTCTATAATTAAAAATATTTCATGTTTAGCAAACAAGGTGAATAGCACTAAACCTGTTTAAAATAAAATTAGGGACTTTTTTAATTCATGGGGATAACAGAAGGGCATAAATTGAGAAAGGCACCACATACAACTATAATCTTATCTTAAAGCACTTAAATCATCTCTAGATGCTGATAACATGCTTATAGGAATGGGACCTTGACAAATTTTGAATTTCCTCTTAAGCAGGCCTATTATTCGTTCCACATGAATTCTTACATTTGCAATCTTACGGGTGCTTTCTATATCAGCAGGGTCAAGTTGATTTTTTCCTTTTGTGAAGGCTGGAATTTCCAGGTGTCCTCTTAGAGTTTCAACAGAGTCTCTTATCAAAAATCCTCTATCAGCTAATATTACATCTCCAGGCACAAATAAATTTAAGAATCCACAGTTTTCTGTCAAAAACTTATCACTTGTTCGGCCGCCCCAGGCTTCTGAGATATATGATATTGTTCCTTGAGGAGTGATCCCAATTAAAAACTTAACAGTCTCATGATGTTTGTAATTAGACCAACAACGAGCTGCATTTAACATACCAGATGGTGTTTCTGTATATATTTCAAAGCAGTCAATTATTACTGCTACACGATCACCAAAATTTTCTTTGAAGCAATCAGGCATACTTTTTTTTAATATCTCTCTATCTGGCCAAAATATAAGTTTTTGGTACCTAGCATAGAGTACATCAATACACTTAAAATGATTCTGATGCAGTTGATGGAGCTATAGCAAATCGGTAAGACAAATACTTGAATGGCAAGTTGAGCCTCAATTTCATTAATGTCAAAATAAATTGATGAAACGGAGATAGAACACTTTTAGTTGATAAGTAGGGAGCCACACTGTGAAATACTTGAAACATCAGCTCAGCTTTTGGGAACCCAGTGAAGTACAATGTTCTTGAATCGTTCTTAAATGACTCCTCTGTTAAATCTGATGCATTCAATTTTTCTTCCAAAGCATACATTTTTTGATTAGAAAAATCGAGATCTTCAAAGAGCTTGTTTAAGTGGTCCATAGTTAAATCCGTTTGACTGCTAGCAGGTCTGTGACTTTCGTGTTCATTGCACAGTTCAGGAGTTTCTGTAGATGGACCTGCTGTGGGTTCTATATTCAATGCAGAATGCCCAGCTTCATCCTAAAGAAAATGAAGAATTGATTGGGATTACAACTTTTTTAAATAACAGTAATACTGACCACTTTAAGACGTTTCGTTTGACGTTTAACCAATCTAACATGCCTTTTTACACTTTGCTCATCCTGTGTTTTGATGCTAGTGTATCCCATATTTACAGAAGGGACCCAATCGGGGCTATCTCTATCTTCCACTTTAGCTGGTTCTCCTAAAAAGTTGAACAAAAAACGTTTACTTTAACACCATATTTAACTATAAATTCAAACATTTTGGACCATAATATTTGTATTTCTTTGTATTAATATTATTTACATACCTGATACAAAATGATCTGCACAAATTCGTGCATGTTTAAGGAATGTATCGGTCAAATTGCCCCGTCTTAAAGCCCTAACCCAACAATCTCGACGTTCTTTTGATAAGGCGTCCAGCATTTCTCCTCGGTTTTGTAAGGCTTTGGGAACTCTAAAAAAACGAATTTGATCCCTTTCTGCCCTTTTAGAACACCCCACAACAGAACAAAACGCCGGCATTTTAAATAATTCACCCTTTAAAAATCGATCTTTTCTATTGTTTACAATGACAGGAACGTTTTGTGTGCCCTACCGGCAATATGGCGGACCTGTCGTGACGTCACCTCAAAATGATCTATAGGCACATTTTGATTTATAATTTAGTTTACTCTGATGATGGCTACTTGGTAGTCGAAAGGTCCTCAGTACTTTACCAGTATTTTTAGTGGATAAGGGTGATTATTTATTTCTTATTTATAGTGTTATAATATATCCACAGTGTGAACTCTTTTATAGTTTATTAGTATACATGTATTTTGATTGTTATCCTAATTTAATTAAAAAAATGTTTATATGCGATCAATTATTTTCATACATTTCCTTTTTAAATTACTACCAAAAAAAGCCTTTTAAGGTGAGTAATACATTTTGACAAGAGTAACAGTTCTATTCCTCTCTCACATCAGAATAATAAATACAAGAACACATTTAATTGATAATTATTTTAATAATTTATAAAAATATAAGAATCTACACATCAGTTTGGTTGAATTTTATTAAAAATTCACTAGTGGCAATGGGAACAAGTCATAAATGCAGTGATCCAAAATACCTATGAAATAACAAATATATATATATATTACAAATGAACACTACAATGTAGTGTTCATTTGTAACATAATGAATTTCCATCCCAACAAGTAAAGATCCTTTACAATCTAAAAAAAAATATATAGTAATAGAGGAAAAATATTGATAAATTACATAGATTCTTACTACTTCTAATTAAAATTATAAAATTACTGTTTTGCTTTCAAATTAACAAGTGTTTGTTTCTTTATCTCTAAATCTAAGAGCAGGGCTTCCCTCATGAGGTTCAAGCTGCCATTTCACATCATTTTGACCTTTTTTTTAATTCCACGTCTGCAATGGCCAATCTTTTGTCCAGGAGGGAATCATATTTCTATGCGATTGTCGAGGATGTCAATTCCCGAGAAACTAAAGGTCTTCTCCTACTGGAAGTTGCATTTGCCAAGATAGTTGGCTTTCGAGTTCTCAACATGCTGCTCTTGAATTCGCTCAGTCCCCAGCCTAATGTTGGTTGATTCTGTCATAAAAAATATTATGTTTCTACGATATATTTATGTTTTCCAAAATACCTTACTGTATCAGTAGTTTTGATTTCATCGTTAGAATTACCAGGTTCGTCACAATTATCAGGTTCCATTGGCAGATTGATTGAATCCTGTGAATAATAGATTTTTAATGAAGAGAATAAATTGAGCTACAACTTTCCGCACATCCATGTTTCTGTTGCTGTAAAATTTTTCAAGTGAATGCACCTCTCTATACCTCGATTCTGAACATGAAGAATTGAATTCATTGATCTCAGCTTTCCAGGCCTTGTTCTTCTCATCAACACTGACACCATCAGTTTTCTTGCATTCAATAATGTGCTTATATTTATGCACAAAGCTTAAAAGCAGTTGCTTCTCAGTTTCCGAAAAATTAGGGATACGGGTCTTCTTTACAATAGTTCTCTACGAAAATAACAGTTTTCAGTAGAATTCACTACGATAATTGTGTATTATATTACCTTATTACTTTCCATTTCAATGGTGCAAATGGGCATTGGTAACACTGCTTGTGATTCCGGGAAGAAATCGTTTTACCCATAGATAACTCTACTATCGTACTACCTAGTAGAGTTATCTATGGTCTTACATCCCTCGTGATCCAAGCGGTAGCTAGTGGCTGAGCGAGGGACTACAACCGTGGGGACCCGTAAGCGACTCAACTCAACCATAGAGTTTCCGGACCTGTGTATACGACCGTGGTCAAAAGCACGGCCGTATATACAGGTCTGGGAACTCTATGTTAGACATGAGTGTCTTACATGTCGCCAAACTCGTAGTCCCTCGCTCTGCCACCAGCTAGCGCTTGGATCGATGTATGTTGTCAGGACTAGGCGCCATATCGTTCAAACACGGTCGTATATATAGTCAAAGCATACTTTGACTATGGTCATATACGTGCCAGAGAATATTCCACGACTCATGCGCCACCCTTTTGGTACTACGCAACAGATGACGCTTAGCGGACTTACTTCTCACATAGGAAACAGCCTCGAGTTCCTAGACCTGTATATACGACCGTGGTCAAAAGTAGCTGGTCTTCAATGGTTGAACAAAGATGTGCCAGATCCAGAGATTGAATCATAGAGATATAGAATAGAGACCCCCTGTAACAAAAACGTAGGGAAATTTAGCTCCGCCTACTTGTGACGTATAATGCGCGGTGGCGACATACGCAACGACGCTAAGTGCATGAACATGATACACCGCGCGCTTTAAAATGGGCGGGGCTTATCCCTACGTTTTTTTCTTACAGGGCGACGTACAAAAATACATAGGGCTTACGTATAACAGGTACTCTATTCTTTATCTCTATGGATTGAATTGCGATAGGGGGACATCGCAACCCCACCACCCACCTTTCACATTCGTAGGTTCTAAGCATCGATATTATATATATAATATCTATGGTTCTAAGTAGATATTTATTTAAGAACTGTAACAGGTACATGTTAATGTATTGTATTATATTTAAAGGGCGGAATATATGCAAAATGCATATATTTGCATAGTCTGCATATTTTTACAAATTTCATAAAAAATTGCATATTTAAGCAAAAATAAAATTTGTGTGCATATTTTTCGTTTTATCAAAAGATTAAGTGCGACCCTGGCAGATAATTGAAATAATTTAAAAGTTGGGTAGGTTTTATTATTATATGGTTTATGGACTCATTTTATTATTATATGGTTTATTGCCGGCATTTATTGGATGTTTAGGAATTTCCAAGTAATCAGCTTGCCTAATTCACCGAACAGAAACATGACAAGAAGGTTCACATGAAGCTCCACCCCTAATGTTGTCTATTTCGCTGGCCTACTTAAATAATCCCTGGTGGTGCCAAGTCGTGTTCGGTGGTAGTAAGTATTGTCACCGAACAGAAACTTCTGTTCGGTGCGCGAATGAATTCATAACAAAACTTTCTTTTTTCGGGGTCTAGTTGGAATGCGGCGGCTTGCTTTTATAGTTCGGTCTTCAAAGTACCGACGCCAAGTGAACCTTCTTGTCTTGTTTCTTTTCGGTGCCTAATTGGCGAGCAAAAGTGGTCTCTTCTTTTGTATTTATATTGTATAGTTTAGTTTGTCGATAGATTCCAGTGTGAAAAGAGTGATTTCGAAAATATTTATTTCAAACGCCTAAAATGCCGAAAGCCGCTTCGTGGATTACAAATTTTCCTGAGTTGGAGTTGAGTGGGGATAGTGTTTTGCAAAGTTTGTGCCAAAATCATTGTTTGTGAAAAGAAGTTCCAAATTGATCAACACTTGAAAACAGCTATGCATAAAACTAAGTTGCAGAAAAATTAAAGTTTCACTGGGCGATTAACATTTTTATATTATTGTTGATTTAATTTGACTTAAAATAAATAATTTTTGTAAGAGTTGGCGTTTCTTTATTTCCATTTTTCCATGTTAAATTCAAGGCATATAATTGGATATTTTGACAAATAAATGCATATTGCATATTTCAAAGAAAAACTGCATATATATGCGCATATTTTAACTGAATTGACGTGCATATATTCCGCCCTTTAATTATATTATATTGTTTTTATTAGAAAATAGCATTTTTTAAATTATAGTAATTCTTTAGTTGTGATTAGTTGTTTGCTTTTTTATTTTCATTTTATTAAATGATATGGTATAATACAACTATTTGAGATTAGGGTTATAATAGTGAAGTATGTGATTAATTAGCTTTGTAGGATACTATTAATAAATTGAAGGTATAAAAATGGTGAGATCGTGTAATTTTAATTTTGTTTTCAATAATAATATTTATTCATTTATTGACACATACAAAGTTACTTTATTGTAACATTTTAGGTCTAACTCATTATTCACACGTGATATATTATTATATGACTGCAGTATTCCTGGATGTGGCAAAAGCCTTTGACACGGTACATCATGAAAAATTATTACAAGTATTAGAGCGTTATGGAATTCGTGGTACTGTGTTAAGTCTTTTCAAAGATTATCTAAACGACCGCTCACAATATGTAAAAGTCAATAAAAGTCTAAGGGAACCGCAAATGGTGAGAGTGGGTGTGCCTCAATGGAAAGTTCTAGGGCCTTTACTTTTCACCATTTATATAAATTATCTCTCAACACTTGACATAGATGGCAAAGTAATATCATATGTTGATGAAAGTGTTGCCATATTTGGTGGATATGAGATATGGATAAGTTACTGAGGAAAGCGTGCAAAAAGGTATGAATGTCATAAAGATGTGGTTGGATGGGTTCACAGCATTAATATTAAGGGCACTGGAGACACAAAATAAGTTGAAAATGCTAAATATTTAGGAATTATTATAGATAACAACATAAAATGGAACCAATGTAGCATATTTAACAAAGCGAATTAGAAAACTAATTTACCAATTTTATCAGTTAAGGGATATTTTGAGTATAAAGATATTGATTTTGGTATACAAATCCCTAATGGAATCACTTTTAAGATATGGAATACTGGTTTGGGGAGCATTATATGAAAATTCATTAAAAACCTTGTCTACAATTCAAAATTATATACAAACAAATTGCTGAAAGTATCTAACTCTAATAACAAGAAGCATGCATGCAAGATTTGCTTACCATCTAGCCTCAAAGGCTTATAATTTATTACCTCTGCATATTAGGAATATTAAAAACTACAACAAAAATGCAATGTAAGACGTTTATAAATGACAACCATATTACTTTTATAAAACTAATTGATTAATTTACTTTACTTTGTATTTATAATTATAAATAACAAATAAATAAAACTCTATGATAAATACGTTCTGCACAAAACAAGTGTTAAATCACTTAGGAGCATGTTTATAGAAAATAATGTAGTGATAGGTATCATCAGCAAAGTGATTTTTAAACAGTATGTAACATTTTACATTAAGTTCATTTTATATTAGGTATATTAAGAAACATATGAATTTACTGTTTATTTTAGTAAGAACTGTTGCTGATACACAATGAATATGAAACGATATAATCAGGTATTTGTATTTGATTGTAATTGTAATTAATTTTAATAATAATAATAATAATATAATACATATTTCGGAGAATGTTTTACATTTACAGAAATAGACAAAAGGAAAACATAAAACGAAACAACGTCAACAGAGAATAAATTACACACCAAAATATTACACATTAAAATATTCATGGATCGAATAGGGTTCTAGATTTATAAGAAAGCCCCTAACAAGTTTTTTAAATTTGTTGAGACTTTCACAGGTTTTGATACAATCAGGTAATCTATTAAAAAACCTTATAGCTGCATATGAAGGGTGTTTCTCAGTAAGTGTCAATCTACGTATGGGGTAACTTATGTTTGTGCTACGAGTCGGATATGAGTGGTTTCCACCAGATACTGACAGTTTGCTTCTATTCTTGTACAAGACTACACACTCACAAATATAAAGTGCATATATGTGCCTTTCGCTTTGAACAAACCTCGACATGATTAACCATACTTAAGTTTGAAAATAAGTCTCATTACTCTTTTTTGGATGCAAAAAATATCTGCTATGTTACTATGGCTTCCCCAAAATATTATATTGATAATAAATAAATGATAAAAAGAATAATAATAATATTAATAGTTTTTAAATTTGATATGTATACAAATACTGATGTATATAAATGAAATGAAATCTAGAGGATTTCACAGATTGTGGTTATTAACAATTTTTTGAAGAACGTTGTTGATACTAAAACTCAATATTCGCCAAGTCTTGTGATTTTTCAGACTTGACACATCAAAGCTGGCTTAACCAAAATATGTATGTATCCTTTCAACTTGAGGTACAAGTTTCTCTCATAATTGCAATAGTCTCTTTCATCTTTCTTGATAATTTCACTTCTGTATATTTACATCAAGTATTTTGATGTCTTCCTATAAATTCACATTTATATATCTTAATCTGCCGACTTCCTTATGTTTATGCTTAATGTGTCTTTTTAAAGTTGACCTATAAGAGCTTCCATAATCACAATACAGACAATTGTGCATATTCTCTCTTGTGTGCTTACAGTTGATGTGAAGTTTCAAAGTTGACTGACAAGGACTTTCGTAATTGCAATGCTGACACTTGTGTATCTTCTCTCTTGTGTGTTGAGAGTTAATGTGAATTTTTAAGTCATGTTTCTGAGTGCTTCCATAATCACAATACAGACACTTGTGTATCTTCTCTCTTGTGTGTTTAGAGTTGATATGCCTTTTTAAACCTAAGCTATAAAAGCTTTCAAAATCACAATACTGCCACTTGTGTATATTTTCTCTTGTGTGTGTAGAGTTGGGGTGATTTTTCAGATTTAACTTCTCAGTGTTTTCATAATCGCAATACTGACACTTGTGTATCTTCTCTCTTGTGTGTTTACAGTTGATGTGACTTTTTAAATGTGAGCTATAGGAGCTTTCAAAATCGCAATACAAACACTTGTGGATGTTCTCTCTTGTGTGTTTAGAATTGATGTGACTTTTTAAGCTAACCTTCTCAGTGCTTCCATAATCACAATACAGACACTTGTGTATCTTCTCTCTTGTGTGTTTAGAGTTGATATGCCTTTTTAAACCTAAGCTATAAAAGCTTTCAAAATCACAATACTGCCACTTGTGTATATTTTCTCTTGTGTGTGTAGAGTTGGGGTGATTTTTCAGATTTAACTTCTCAGTGTTTTCATAATCGCAATACTGTCACTTGTGTATCTTCTCTCTTGTGTGTTTACAGTTGATGTGACTTTTTAAATGTGAGCTATAGGAGCTTTCAAAATCGCAATACAAACACTTGTGGATGTTCTCTCTTGTGTGTTTAGAGTTGATGTGACTTTTTAAATGTGAGCTATAAGAGCTTTCAAAATCGCAATACAAACACTTGTGGATGTTCTCTCTTGTGTTTAGAGTTGATGTGACTTTTTAAATGTGAGCTATAGGAGCTTTCAAAATCGCAATACAAAAACTTGTGGATGTTCTCTCTTGTGTGTTTAGAGTCGATGTGACTTTTTAAATGTGAGCTATAGGAGCTTTCAAAATCGCAATACAAACACTTGTGGATGTTCTCTCTTGTGTGTTTACAGTTGATGTGACTTTTTAAATGTGAGCTATAAGAGCTTTCAAAATCGCAATACAAACACTTGTGGATGTTCTCTCTTGTGTGTTTAGAATTGATGTGACTTTTTAAATGTGAGCTATAAGAGCTTTCAAAATCGCAATACAAACACTTGTGGATGTTCTCTCTTGTGTGTTTAGAGTTGATGTGACTTTTTAAACGTGAGCTATAAGAGCTTTCAAAATCGCAATACAAACACTTGTGGATGTTCTCTCTTGTGTGTTTAGAGTTGATGTGACTTTTTAAATGTGAGCTATAAGAGCTTTCAAAATCGCAATACAAACACTCGTGGATGTTCTCTCTTGTGTGTTTAGAGTTGATGTGACTTTTTAAATGTGAGCTATAGGAGCTTTCAAAATAGCACTACAAACACTTGTGGATGTTCTCTCTTGTGTGTTTACAGTTGATGTGACTTTTTAAATGTGAGCCATAGGAGCTTTCAAAATCGCAATACAAACACTTGTTGATGTTCTCTCTTGTGTGTTTAGAGTTGATGTGACTTTTTAAATGTGAGCTATAGGAGCTTTCAAAATCGCAATACAAACACTTGTGGATGTACTCTCTTGTGTGTTTAGAGTTGATGTGACTTTTTAAATGTGAGCTATAGGAGCTTTCAAAATCGCAATTTAAACACTTGTGGATGTTCTCTCTGTGTGTTTAGAGTTGATGTGACTTTTTAAATGTGAGCTATAAGAGCTTTCAAAATCGCAATACAAACACTTGTGGATGTTCTCTCTTGTGTGTTTACAGTTGATGTGACTTTTTAAATGTGAGCTATAAGAGCTTTCAAAATCGCAATACAAACACTTGTGGATGTTCTCTCTTGTGTGTTTACAGTTGATGTGACTTTTTAAATGTGAGCTATAAGAGCTTTCAAAATCGCAATACAAACACTTGTGGATGTTCTCTCTTGTGTGTTTAGAGTTGATATGACTTTTCAAACATGAGCTATAAGAGCTTTCAAAATCGCAATACAAACACTTGTGTATCTTCTCTCCTGTGTGTTTAGAGTTGATGTGAATTTTCAAGTAATCCTTCCGAGAGCTTCCATAATCGCAATACTGACACTTGTGTATCTTCTCTCTTGTGTGTTTATAGTTGATGTGACTTTTTAAATGTGAGCTATAGGAGCTTTCAAAATCGCAATACAAACACTTGTGGATGTTCTCTCTTGTGTGTTTAGAGTTGATGTGATTTTTTAAGTGATCCTTCCGAGAGCTTCCATAATCGCAATACTGACACTTGTGTATCTTCTCTCCTGTGTGTTTAGAGTTGATGTGATTATTTAAGTGATCCTTCCGAGAGCTTCCATAATCGCAATACTGACACTTGTGTAACTTCTCTCCTGTGTGTTTAGAGTTGATGTGATATTTTAAGTGATCCTTCCGAGAGCTTTTAAAATCGCAATACAAACACTTGTGGATGTTCTCTCTTGTGTGTTTATAGTTGATGTGACTTTTTAAACGTGAGCTATAAGGGCTTTCAAAATCGCAATACAAACACTTGTGGATGTTCTCTCTTGTGTGTTTAGAGTTGATGTGATTCTTTAAGCGATCCTTCCGAGAGCTTCCATAATCGCAATACTGACACTTATTGTAGATTTTCTCTCTTGACTTTATAGAGTTCATGTGACTTTTCAAAGTTGACGACTGAGGGCTTCCAAAATTGCAATGTTTACTCCTTTTCTGTTCCCTATTAACATAATTTTTCAAAGTATTTTCACTCGTATTACTGATTGCAGATACAAACTTAGAGGATGGAATATCATGATAAGAGGAGCATTCATTTTCCCTGTTATGTGGAACCATCACTTGATTTTCCATCTTTGTCCCATCATGAAAATTATACCCACTACCTTGGCATTCCAATGGGTCCTTTGAACCCAGAATTCCGATAGAACTGTACAATCCCTTGTCATCTGAACACTCAAAATCAATTATATCTTTACATACCTCATCTAGACGGCACTTCTCGATTCTGAAAATGACATTTTTAATTGTTTAATACTCGCAAGAAGGTCAACGTACATTGTATTCGTGTGTCATTCCATTCTTTCTGATTTATTAATTGACAAAACTTACTTTATATTGAATTCCTGGCAATCTACAGACTCCTCTTTGATTTCATCTAGGTATTCGGGAATTTTTTCGTATTTAATTTCAATCTGATCTTCCCAATCTGGATAATTCTTAACCGTTGATGTTGATAACATGATTGATTAGTGATAGAAATTTAGGAATAGTATTGCAGATTGAAGGTTAGATGGTTTCAAACAAACGGCTGTTTGCGGGTTGCGGACAAGCACTAAATATGAGCATAGAGATCTAGATCTCAATGAATATGAGTTGAACGTTAAACTCCAGCCATAGATATTATATAAGTATACATCACGGTCCTACAAACAAGTCTGGAAACTCTATGGTTGACATGAGTCTCTTACGCGTCGCCAAACTCGTAGTCCCTCGCTCAGCCCATAGTCAAAGTAGGTATACTTTGCCTATGGCCCAGCCACTAGCTAGCGCTTGGATCACGCAGTGGTAAAACGATTTCTTCCCGGAATCGCAAGCAGTGTTACTAAGTATTCTGATTTGATAGAGGAATAGAACTGTTACTCTTGTTAAAATGGGCGGGGCTTATCCCTACGTTTTTTTCTTACAGGGCGACGTACAAAAATACATAGGGCTTACGTATAACAGGTACTCTATTCTTTATCTCTATGGATTGAATTGCGATAGGGGGACATTGCAACCCCACCACCCACCTTTCACATTCGTAGGTTCTAAGCATCGATATTATATATATAATATCTATGGTTCTAAGTAGATATTTATTTAAGAACTGTAACAGGTACATGTTAATGTATTGTATTATATTTAAAGGGCGGAATATATGCAAAATGCATATATTTGCATAGTCTGCATATTTTTACAAATTTCATAAAAAATTGCATATTTAAGCAAAAATAAAATTTGTGTGCATATTTTTCGTTTTATCAAAAGATTAAGTGCGACCCTGGCAGATAATTGAAATAATTTAAAAGTTGGGTAGGTTTTATTATTATATGGTTTATGGACTCATTTTATTATTATATGGTTTATTGCCGGCATTTATTGGATGTTTAGGAATTTCCAAGTAATCAGCTTGCCTAATTCACCGAACAGAAACATGACAAGAAGGTTCACATGAAGCTCCACCCCTAATGTTGTCTATTTCGCTGGCCTACTTAAATAATCCCTGGTGGTGCCAAGTCGTGTTCGGTGGTAGTAAGTATTGTCACCGAACAGAAACTTCTGTTCGGTGCGCGAATGAATTCATAACAAAACTTTCTTTTTTCGGGGTCTAGTTGGAATGCGGCGGCTTGCTTTTATAGTTCGGTCTTCAAAGTACCGACGCCAAGTGAACCTTCTTGTCTTGTTTCTTTTCGGTGCCTAATTGGCGAGCAAAAGTGGTCTCTTCTTTTGTATTTATATTGTATAGTTTAGTTTGTCGATAGATTCCAGTGTGAAAAGAGTGATTTCGAAAATATTTATTTCAAACGCCTAAAATGCCGAAAGCCGCTTCGTGGATTACAAATTTTCCTGAGTTGGAGTTGAGTGGGGATAGTGTTTTGCAAAGTTTGTGCCAAAATCATTGTTTGTGAAAAGAAGTTCCAAATTGATCAACACTTGAAAACAGCTATGCATAAAACTAAGTTGCAGAAAAATTAAAGTTTCACTGGGCGATTAACATTTTTATATTATTGTTGATTTAATTTGACTTAAAATAAATAATTTTTGTAAGAGTTGGCGTTTCTTTATTTCCATTTTTCCATGTTAAATTCAAGGCATATAATTGGATATTTTGACAAATAAATGCATATTGCATATTTCAAAGAAAAACTGCATATATATGCGCATATTTTAACTGAATTGACGTGCATATATTCCGCCCTTTAATTATATTATATTGTTTTTATTAGAAAATAGCATTTTTTAAATTATAGTAATTCTTTAGTTGTGATTAGTTGTTTGCTTTTTTATTTTCATTTTATTAAATGATATGGTATAATACAACTATTTGAGATTAGGGTTATAATAGTGAAGTATGTGATTAATTAGCTTTGTAGGATACTATTAATAAATTGAAGGTATAAAAATGGTGAGATCGTGTAATTTTAATTTTGTTTTCAATAATAATATTTATTCATTTATTGACACATACAAAGTTACTTTATTGTAACATTTTAGGTCTAACTCATTATTCACACGAGATATATTATTATATGACTGCAGTATTCCTGGATGTGGCAAAAGCCTTTGACACGGTACATCATGAAAAATTATTACAAGTATTAGAGCGTTATGGAATTCGTGGTACTGTGTTAAGTCTTTTCAAAGATTATCTAAACGACCGCTCACAATATGTAAAAGTCAATAAAAGTCTAAGGGAACCGCAAATGGTGAGAGTGGGTGTGCCTCAATGGAAAGTTCTAGGGCCTTTACTTTTCACCATTTATATAAATTATCTCTCAACACTTGACATAGATGGCAAAGTAATATCATATGTTGATGAAAGTGTTGCCATATTTGGTGGATATGAGATATGGATAAGTTACTGAGGAAAGCGTGCAAAAAGGTATGAATGTCATAAAGATGTGGTTGGATGGGTTCACAGCATTAATATTAAGGGCACTGGAGACACAAAATAAGTTGAAAATGCTAAATATTTAGGAATTATTATAGATAACAACATAAAATGGAACCAATGTAGCATATTTAACAAAGCGAATTAGAAAACTAATTTACCAATTTTATCAGTTAAGGGATATTTTGAGTATAAAGATATTGATTTTGGTATACAAATCCCTAATGGAATCACTTTTAAGATATGGAATACTGGTTTGGGGAGCATTATATGAAAATTCATTAAAAACCTTGTCTACAATTCAAAATTATATACAAACAAATTGCTGAAAGTATCTAACTCTAATAACAAGAAGCATGCATGCAAGATTTGCTTACCATCTAGCCTCAAAGGCTTATAATTTATTACCTCTGCATATTAGGAATATTAAAAACTACAACAAAAATGCAATGTAAGACGTTTATAAATGACAACCATATTACTTTTATAAAACTAATTGATTAATTTACTTTACTTTGTATTTATAATTATAAATAACAAATAAATAAAACTCTATGATAAATACGTTCTGCACAAAACAAGTGTTAAATCACTTAGGAGCATGTTTATAGAAAATAATGTAGTGATAGGTATCATCAGCAAAGTGATTTTTAAACAGTATGTAACATTTTACATTAAGTTCATTTTATATTAGGTATATTAAGAAACATATGAATTTACTGTTTATTTTAGTAAGAACTGTTGCTGATACACAATGAATATGAAACGATATAATCAGGTATTTGTATTTGATTGTAATTGTAATTAATTTTAATAATAATAATAATAATATAATACATATTTCGGAGAATGTTTTACATTTACAGAAATAGACAAAAGGAAAACATAAAACGAAACAACGTCAACAGAGAATAAATTACACACCAAAATATTACACATTAAAATATTCATGGATCGAATAGGGTTCTAGATTTATAAGAAAGCCCCTAACAAGTTTTTTAAATTTGTTGAGACTTTCACAGGTTTTGATACAATCAGGTAATCTATTAAAAAACCTTATAGCTGCATATGAAGGGTGTTTCTCAGTAAGTGTCAATCTACGTATGGGGTAACTTATGTTTGTGCTACGAGTCGGATATGAGTGGTTTCCACCAGATACTGACAGTTTGCTTCTATTCTTGTACAAGACTACACACTCACAAATATAAAGTGCATATATGTGCCTTTCGCTTTGAACAAACCTCGACATGATTAACCATACTTAAGTTTGAAAATAAGTCTCATTACTCTTTTTTGGATGCAAAAAATATCTGCTATGTTACTATGGCTTCCCCAAAATATTATATTGATAATAAATAAATGATAAAAAGAATAATAATAATATTAATAGTTTTTAAATTTGATATGTATACAAATACTGATGTATATAAATGAAATGAAATCTAGAGGATTTCACAGATTGTGGTTATTAACAATTTTTTGAAGAACGTTGTTGATACTAAAACTCAATATTCGCCAAGTCTTGTGATTTTTCAGACTTGACACATCAAAGCTGGCTTAACCAAAATATGTATGTATCCTTTCAACTTGAGGTACAAGTTTCTCTCATAATTGCAATAGTCTCTTTCATCTTTCTTGATAATTTCACTTCTGTATATTTACATCAAGTATTTTGATGTCTTCCTATAAATTCACATTTATATATCTTAATCTGCCGACTTCCTTATGTTTATGCTTAATGTGTCTTTTTAAAGTTGACCTATAAGAGCTTCCATAATCACAATACAGACAATTGTGCATATTCTCTCTTGTGTGCTTACAGTTGATGTGAAGTTTCAAAGTTGACTGACAAGGACTTTCGTAATTGCAATGCTGACACTTGTGAATTTTTAAGTCATGTTTCTGAGTGCTTCCATAATCACAATACAGACACTTGTGTATCTTCTCTCTTGTGTGTTTAGAGTTGATATGCCTTTTTAAACCTAAGCTATAAAAGCTTTCAAAATCACAATACTGCCACTTGTGTATATTTTCTCTTGTGTGTGTAGAGTTGGGGTGATTTTTCAGATTTAACTTCTCAGTGTTTTCATAATCGCAATACTGTCACTTGTGTATCTTCTCTCTTGTGTGTTTACAGTTGATGTGACTTTTTAAATGTGAGCTATAGGAGCTTTCAAAATCGCAATACAAACACTTGTGGATGTTCTCTCTTGTGTGTTTAGAGTTGATGTGACTTTTTAAATGTGAGCTATAAGAGCTTTCAAAATCGCAATACAAACACTTGTGGATGTTCTCTCTTGTGTGTTTAGAGTTGATGTGACTTTTTAAATGTGAGCTATAAGAGCTTTCAAAATCGCAATACAAACACTTGTGGATGTTCTCTCTTGTGTGTTTAGAGTTGATGTGACTTTTTAAATGTGAGCTATAGGAGCTTTCAAAATCGCAATACAAAAACTTGTGGATGTTCTCTCTTGTGTGTTTACAGTTGATGTGACTTTTTAAATGTGAGCTATAAGAGCTTTCAAAATCGCAATACAAACACTTGTGGATGTTCTCTCTTGTGTGTTTAGAGTTGATGTGATTTTTTAAATGTGAGCTATAGGAGCTTTCAAAATCGCAATACAAAAACTTGTGGATGTTCTCTCTTGTGTGTTTAGAGTCGATGTGACTTTTTAAATGTGAGCTATAGGAGCTTTCAAAATCGCAATACAAACACTTGTGGATGTTCTCTCTTGTGTGTTTACAGTTGATGTGACTTTTTAAATGTGAGCTATAAGAGCTTTCAAAATCGCAATACAAACACTTGTGGATGTTCTCTCTTGTGTGTTTAGAGTTGATGTGACTTTTTAAATGTGAGCTATAAGAGCTTTCAAAATCGCAATACAAACACTTGTGGATGTTCTCTCTTGTGTGTTTAGAGTTGATGTGACTTTTTAAATGTGAGCTATAGGAGCTTTCAAAATCGCAATACAAAAACTTGTGGATGTTCTCTCTTGTGTGTTTAGAGTCGATGTGACTTTTTAAATGTGAGCTATAGGAGCTTTCAAAATCGCAATACAAACACTTGTGGATGTTCTCTCTTGTGTGTTTAGAGTTGATGTGACTTTTTAAATGTGAGCTATAGGAGCTTTCAAAATCGCAATACAAACACTTGTGGATGTTCTCTCTTGTGTGTTTAGAATTGATGTGACTTTTTAAATGTGAGCTATAAGAGCTTTCAAAATCGCAATACAAACACTTGTGGATGTTCTCTCTTGTGTGTTTAGAGTTGATGTGACTTTTTAAACGTGAGCTATAAGAGCTTTCAAAATCGCAATACAAACACTTGTGGATGTTCTCTCTTGTGTGTTTAGAGTTGATGCGACTTTTTAAATGTGAGCTATAGGAGCTTTCAAAATCGCAATACAAACACTTGTGGATGTACTCTCTTGTGTGTTTAGAGTTGAAGTGACTTTTTAAATGTGAGCTATAGGAGCTTTCAAAATCGCAATTTAAACACTTGTGGATGTTCTCTCTTGTGTGTTTAGAGTTGATGTGACTTTTTAAATGTGAGCTATAAGAGCTTTCAAAATCGCAATACAAACACTTGTGGATGTTCTCTCTTGTGTGTTTACAGTTGATGTGACTTTTTAAATGTGAGCTATAAGAGCTTTCAAAATCGCAATACAAACACTTGTGGATGTTCTCTCTTGTGTTTACAGTTGATGTGACTTTTTAAATGTGAGCTATAAGAGCTTTCAAAATCGCAATACAAACACTTGTGGATGTTCTCTCTTGTGTGTTTACAGTTGATGTGACTTTTTGAATGTGAGCTATAGGAGCTCTCAAAATCGCAATACAACCACTTGTGGATGTTCTCTCTTGTGTGTTTAGAATTGATGTGACTTTTTAAATGTGAGCTATAGGAGCTTTCAAAATCGCACTACAAACACTTGTGGATGTTCTCTCTTGTGTGTTTAGAGTTGATATGACTTTTCAAACATGAGCTATAAGAGCTTTCAAAATCGCAATACAAACACTTGTGTATCTTCTCTCCTGTGTGTTTAGAGTTGATGTGAATTTTCAAGTGATCCTTCCGAGAGCTTCCATAATCGCAATACTGACACTTGTGTATCTTCTCTCCTGTGTGTTTAGAGTTGATGTGATTTTTTAAGTGATCCTTCCGAGAGCTTCCATAATCGCAATACTGACACTTGTGTATCTTCTCTCCTGTGTGTTTAGAGTTGATGTGATTATTTAAGTGATCCTTCCGAGAGCTTCCATAATCGCAATACTGACACTTGTGTATCTTCTCTCCTGTGTGTTTAGAGTTGATGTGATATTTTAAGTGATCCTTCCGAGAGCTTTTAAAATCGCAATACAAACACTTGTGGATGTTCTCTCTTGTGTGTTTAGAGTTGATGTGACTTTTTAAACATGAGCTATAAGAGCTTTCAAAATCGCAATACAAACACTTGTGCATGTTCTCTCTTGTGTGTTTAGAGTTGATGTGACTTTTTAAACCGAAGCTATAAAAGCTTACAAAATCACAATACTGACACTTGTGTACATTCTCTCTTGTGTGTATAGAGTTGATGTGACTTTTTAAACATGAGCTATAAGAGCTTTCAAAATCGCAATACAAACACTTGTGGATGTTCTCTCTTGTGTGTTTATAGTTAATGTGACTTTTTAAACGTGAGCTATAAGGGCTTTCAAAATCGCAATACAAACACTTGTGGATGTTCTGTCTTGTGTGTTTAGAGTTGATGTGATTCTTTAAGCGATCCTTCCGAGAGCTTCCATAATCGCAATACTGACACTTATTGTAGATTTTCTCTCTTGACTTTATAGAGTTCATGCGACTTTTCAAAGTTGACGACTGAGGGCTTCCAAAATCGCAATGTTTACTCCTCTTCTGTTCCCTATTAACATAATTTTTCAAAGTATTTTCACTCGTATTACTGATTGCAGATACAAACTTAGAGGATGGAATATCATGATAAGAGGAGCATTCATTTTCCCTGTTATGTGGAACCATCACTTGATTTTCCATCTTTGTCCCATCATGAAAATTATACCCACTACCTTGGCATTCCAATGGGTCCTTTGAACCCAGAATTCCGATAGAACTGTACAATCCCTTGTCATCTGAACACTCAAAATCAATTATATCTTTACATACCTCATCTAGACGGCACTTCTCGATTCTGAAAATGACATTTTTAATTGTTTAATACTCGCAAGAAGGTCAACGTACATTGTATTCGTGTGTCATTCCATTCTTTCTGATTTATTAATTGACAAAACTTACTTTATATTGAATTCCAGGCAATCTACAGACTCCTCTTTGATTTCATCTAGGTATTCGGGAATTTTTTCGTATTTAATTTCAATCTGATCTTCCCAATCTGGATAATTCTTAACCGTTGATGTTGATAACATGATTGATTAGTGATAGAAATTTAGGAATAGTATTGCAGATTGAAGGTTAGATGGTTTCAAACAAACGGCTGTTTGCGGGTTGCGGACAAGCACTAAATATGAGCATAGAGATCTAGATCTCAATGAATATGAGTTGAACGTTAAACTCCAGCCATAGACATTATATAAGTATACATCACGGTCCTACATATAAGTCTGGAAACTCTATGGTTGACATGAGTCTCTTACGCGTCGCCAAACTCGTAGTCCCTCGCTCAGCCCATAGTCAAAGTAGGTATACTTTGACTATGGCCCAGCCACTAGCTAGCGCTTGGATCACGCAGTGGTAAAACGATTTCTTCCCGGAATCGCAAGCAGTGTTACTAAGTATTCTGATTTGATAGAGGAATAGAACTGTTACTCTTGTTAAAATGTATTACTCACCTTAAAAATATCTTCCCATTTTTCGCACACAAAAAAGACCTCGTTAAAACACATTCTTTCCGGAGTATGTACTTATTATCTAAGGCTTTTTTTGGTAGTAATTTAAAAAGGAAATGTATGAAAATAATCGATCGCATATAATCATTTTTTTAATTAAATTAGGATTACAATCAAAATACATGTATACTAGTTTAGTATGTTGTCTTTCATTATGTTTACAATATATAAATCATAAACTAAAACCTCCGGTACTGTACACTCGACGGGTCCGGAAACCTAGGCTATGTTGACACTGCCAATTTTTCTCGTAACGCAATATTTACTATTCTGATTTGAGAGAGGAATAGAACTGTTACTCTTGTCAAACTCACCTTAAAAATAACTTCATAAAAGACCTCGTTAAAACGATTTTTATCCGGAATCGCAAGCATCCACTTTTTTCGCATTTCCGCATCTTTCGGCACTTTAAAAACAGAAGTTTCTTGCTTCACACTTTTGTACCCCGTTTTGCATTTCGGCACAATGCACGATTTCGTAATTTGTTTCTAAAAACGCAGGTATTCCTTGTGTTGACAAGTCAACTGACAGTTGTCAGAGAATACTCTTACGTGGCGTCTTTTGGTACTACGCGAAAGTCGACGCTTGGCGGTCCCACTTCTCACACACGAAACAACCTCGAGTTTCCAGACCTGCATGTACGACCGTGGTATACATACATGGATATCGTATCAGGGTTTTTCATTGATACGGATGTGAAACGGCAGCCCCATGTTGGGCGCCAGTGAAACGGATGTGAAACGGCAACCCATCTATGTTGGGCGCCAGTGAAACGGACCCGCTTTGGGTCGGTTTTAATTGGCCCAGCTAGCTCAATTTAAATTAATTAATCTCAGGGCTCGTAGTGAAACGTGCCTTGTGATTCAAGACTGGTGAATTGCCCAAGCGCCAACTGCTTAAAAAAACTATAAAACTAAATGAATTCAGTCAAGAATACAAGCACTACGAGATGGTTAAACAGTCGATGGAAATTCAGAAAAACAATAAGTTCAACTTAACAATTCGTATATTCCATCAGAATTTGAATTATAAAGAAAATTAAATTACAAATTTTTAGAATACCAATTGGAAATATAAATAATATTGAATTCGTAGAAAAACAATTATTAAATTAAATCAAATTGTAACATAAATGGAATTTTAAGAAAACAATTATAAATTTAAATCGGTTTGTAACATAAATTGAATTTTAAGAGAACAATTATAAAATTAAATCAATTAATTAAATTGAAAAGAACGAAATATCCAATAAGAGGACTTACAGTAGACCTCGAATGATTCTATAAAAATTAGTGGAATACAACTTCGGATAAACAACAAAATCAGAGAATGAAATTATGGTCATTCAAACAAGAAAATGTTACCCTCCTTGGAACTCGTAGGAACTGGAAGTCGGTCCTGTATGAATACATACATGGATATCGTATCAGGGTTTTTCATTGATACGGCTACACGGGCTACATAACGAACAGCTGATTTAGAGCAAATCGTCGTTCTGCTCTCGCCATATGAATAGGTACATGTTAATGTAATGTATTATATGCTTTTTATGAGAAAATAGCATTTTTAAAAATTATAGTAGTTCTTTAGTTTTTTGCCATTTTACTTTCATTTTATTAAATGATATGGCATAATACTATAACTATTTGACATTAGGGTTTTAATAGTGAAGTGTCTGATTAATTAGCTTTATAGGATACTTTTATTACGATATTATTAGTTTTTAAATTTAATATGTACACAAATACTAATGTAAATAAATGAAATGAAATCTGAGGATTCCAGTTTGTGGTTTTATGTTCTTTTGGTTGTAACAATTTCTTGAAGAACGTTGATTCTACAACTTAGTCAACATTCGCAAAGTCTTGTGATTTTTCAGACTTGACACATCAAAGCTGGCTTAACCAAAATATGTATGTATCCTTTCAACTTGAGGTACAAGTTTCTCTCATAATTGCAATAGTCTCTTTCATCTTTCTTGATAATTTCACTTCTGTATATTTACATCAAGTATTTTGATGTCTTCCTATAAATTCACATTTATATATCTTAATCTGCCGACTTCCTTATGTTTATGCTTAATGTGTCTTTTTAAAGTTGACCTATAAGAGCTTCCATAATCACAATACAGACAATTGTGCATATTCTCTCTTGTGTGCTTACAGTTGATGTGACGTTTCAAAGTTGACTGACAAGGACTTTCGTAATTGCAATGCTGACACTTGTGTATCTTCTCTCTTGTGTGTTGAGAGTTAATGTGAATTTTTAAGTCATGTTTCTGAGTGCTTCCATAATCACAATACAGACACTTGTGTATCTTCTCTCTTGTGTGTTTAGAGTTGATGTGCCTTTTTAAACCTGAGCTATAAGGGCTTTCAAAATCGCAATACATACACTTGTGTATATTCTCTCTTGTGTGTGTACAGTTGATGTGATTTTTACGATTTAACTTCTCAGTGTTTTCATAATCGCAATACTGACACTTGTGTATCTTCTCTCTTGTGTGTTTACAGTTGATGTGACTTTTAAATGTGAGCTATAGGAGCTTTCAAAATCGCAATACAAACACTTGTAGATGTTCTCTCTTGTGTGTTTAAAATTGATGTGACTTTTTAAGCTAACCTTCTCAGTGCTTCCATAATCACAATACAGACACTTGTGTATCTTCTCTCTTGTGTGTTTAGAGTTGATATGCCTTTTTAAACCTAAGCTATAAAAGCTTTCAAAATCACAATACTGCCACTTGTGTATATTTTCTCTTGTGTGTGTAGAGTTGGGGTGATTTTTCAGATTTAACTTCTCAGTTAATACAAACACTTGTGGATGTTCTCTCTTGTGTGTTTAGAGTTGATGTGACTTTTTAAATGTGATCTATAAGAGCTTTCAAAATCGCAATACAAACACTTGTGGATGTTCTACCTTGTGTGTTTAGAGTTGATGTGACTTTTTAAATGTGAGCTATAAGAGCTTTCAAAATCGCAATACAAACACTTGTGGATGTTCTACCTTGTGTGTTTAGAGTTGATGTGACTTTTTAAATGTGAGCTATAAGAGCTTTCAAAATCGCAATACAAACACTTGTGGATGTTCTCTCTTGTGTGTTTACAGTTGATGTGACTTTTTAAATGTGAGCTATAAGAGCTTTCAAAATCGCAATACAAACACTTGTGGATGTTCTCTCTTGTGTGTTTAGAGTTGATGTGACTTTTTAAATGTGAGCTATAGGAGCTTTCAAAATCGCAATACAAACACTTGTGGATGTTCTCTCTTGTGTGTTTAGAGTTGATGTGACTTTTTAAATGTGAGCTATAGGAGCTTTCAAAATCGCAATACAAACACTTGTGGATGTTCTCTCTTGTGTGTTTAGAGTTGATGTGACTTTTTAAATGTGAGCTAGAAGAGCTTTCAAAATCGCAATACAAACACTTGTGGATGTTCTCTCTTGTGTGTTTAGAGTTGATGTGACTTTTTAAACGTGAGCTATAGGAGCTTTCAAAATCGCAATACAAACACTTGTGGATGTTCTCTCTTGTGTGTTTACAGTTGATGTGACTTTTTAAATGTGAGCTATAGGAGCTTTCAAAATCGCAATACAAACACTTGTGGATGTTCTCTCTTGTGTGTTTAGAGTTGATGTGACTTTTTAAATGTGAGCTATAAGAGCTTTCAAAATCGCAATACAAACACTTGTGGATGTTCTCTCTTGTGTGTTTAGAGTTGATGTGACGTTTCAAAGTTGACTGACAAGGACTTTCGTAATTGCAATGCTGACACTTGTGTATCTTCTCTCTTGTGTGTTGAGAGCTAATGTGGATTTTTAAGTCATGCTTCTGAGTGCTTCCATAATCACAATACTGACACTCGTGTATCTTCTCTCTTGTGTGTTTAAGAGTTGATATGCCTTTTTAAACCTAAGCTATAAAAGCTTTCAAAATCACAATACTGACACTTGTGTATATTTTCTCTTGTGTGTGTAGAGTTGATGTGATTTTTCAGATTTAACTTCTCAGTGTTTTCATAATCGCAATACTGTCACTTGTGTATCTTCTCTCTTGTGTGTTTAGAGTTGATGTGACTTTTTAAAGGTGAGCTATAAGAGCTTCTTTCAAAATCGCAATAAAAACACTTGTGGATGTTCTCTCTTGTGTGTTTACAGTTGATGTGACTTTTTAAATGTGAGCTATAGGAGCTTTCAAAATCGCAATACAAACACTTGTGGATGTTCTCTCTTGTGTGTTTAGAGTTGATGTGACTTTTTAAATGTGAGCTATAGGAGCTTTCAAAATCGCAATACAAACACTTGTGGATGTTCTCTCTTGTGTGTTTAGAGTTGATGTGACTTTTTAAATGTGAGCTATAAGAGCTTTCAAAATCGCAATACAAACACTTGTGGATGTTCTACCTTGTGTGTTTAGAGTTGATGTGACTTTTTAAATGTGAGCTATAAGAGCTTTCAAAATCGCAATACAAACACTTGTGGATGTTCTCTCTTGTGTGTTTACAGTTGATGTGACTTTTTAAATGTGAGCTATAGGAGCTTTCAAAATCGCAATACAAACACTTGTGGATGTTCTCTCTTGTGTGTTTAGAGTTGATGTGACTTTTTAAATGTGAGCTATAGGAGCTTTCAAAATCGCAATACAAACACTTGTGGATGTTCTCTCTTGTGTGTTTAGAGTTGATGTGACTTTTTAAATGTGAGCTATAAGAGCTTTCAAAATCGCAATACAAACACTTGTGGATGTTCTACCTTGTGTGTTTAGAGTTGATGTGACTTTTTAAATGTGAGCTATAGCTTTCAAAATCGCAATACAAACACTTGTGGATGTTCTCTCTTGTGTGTTTAGAGTTGATGTGACTTTTTAAATGTGATCTATAAGAGCTTTCAAAATCGCAATACAAACACTTGTGGATGTTCTACCTTGTGTGTTTAGAGTTGATGTGACTTTTTAAATGTGAGCTATAAGAGCTTTCAAAATCGCAATACAAACACTTGTGGATGTTCTACCTTGTGTGTTTAGAGTTGATGTGACTTTTTAAATGTGAGCTATAAGAGCTTTCAAAATCGCAATACAAACACTTGTGGATGTTCTCTCTTGTGTGTTTACAGTTGATGTGACTTTTTAAATGTGAGCTATAAGAGCTTTCAAAATCGCAATACAAACACTTGTGGATGTTCTCTCTTGTGTGTTTAGAGTTGATGTGACTTTTTAAATGTGAGCTATAGGAGCTTTCAAAATCGCAATACAAACACTTGTGGATGTTCTCTCTTGTGTGTTTAGAGTTGATGTGACTTTTTAAATGTGAGCTATAAGAACTTTCAAAATCGCAATACAAACACTTGTGGATGTTCTACCTCGTGTGTTTAGAGTTGATGCGACTTTTTAAATGTGAGCTATAGGAGCTTTCAAAATCGCAATACAAACACTTGTGGATGTTCTCTCTTGTGTGTTTAGAGTTGATGTGACTTTTTAAATGTGAGCTATAAGAGCTTTCAAAATCGCAATACAAACACTTGTGGATGTTCTACCTTGTGTGTTTAGAGTTGATGTGACTTTTTAAATGTGAGCTATAAGAGCTTTCAAAATCGCAATACAAACACTTGTGGATGTTCTCTCTTGTGTTTTCACAGTTGATGTGACTTTTTAAATGTGAGCTATAAGAGCTTTCAAAATCGCAATACAAACACTTGTGGATGGATGTTCTCTCTTGTGTGTTTACAGTTGATGTGACTTTTTAAATGTGAGCTATAGGAGCTTTCAAAATCGCAATACAAACACTTGTGGATGTTCTCTCTTGTGTGTTTAGAGTTGATGTGACTTTTTAAATGTGAGCTATAGGAGCTTTCAAAATCGCAATACAAACACTTGTGGATGTTCTCTCTTGTGTGTTTAGAGTTGATCTGACTTTTTAAATGTGAGCTATAAGAGCTTTCAAAATCGCAATACAAACACTTGTGGATGTTCTACCTTGTGTGTTTAGAGTTGATGTGACTTTTTAAATGTGAGCTATAAGAGCTTTCAAAATCGCAATACAAACACTTGTGGATGTTCTCTCTTGTGTGTTTAGAGTTGATGTGACTTTTTAAATGTGAGCTATAAGAGCTTTCAAAATCGCAATACAAACACTTGTGGATGTTCTCTCTTGTGTGTTTAGAGTTGATGTGACTTTTTAAATGTGAGCTATAAGAGCTTTCAAAATCGCAATACAAACAGTTGTGTATCTTCTCTCATGTGTGTTTAGAGTTGATGTGCTTTTTTAAGCGATCCTTCCGAGAGCTTCCATAATCGCAATGCTGACACTTGTGTATCTTTTCTCCTGTGTGTTTAGAGTTGATATGAATTTTCAAGAGATCCTTCCGAGAGCTTCCATAATCGCAATACTGACACTTGTGTATCTTCTCTCCTGTGTGTTTAGAGTTGATGTGATTTTTTAAGTGATCCTTCCGAGAGATTTTAAAATCGCAATACAAACACTTGTGGATGTTCTCTCTTGTGTGTTTAGAGTTGATGTGACTTTTTAAAGATGAGCTATAAGAGCTTTCAAAATCGCAATACAAACACTTGTGCATGTTCTCTCTTGTGTGTTTAGAGTTGATGTGACTTTTTAAACATGAGCCATAAGAGCTTTCAAAATCGCAATACAAACACTTGTGCATGTTCTCTCTTGTGTGTTTAGAGTTGATGTGACTTTTTAAACATGAGCTATAAGAGCTTTCATAATCGCAATAGAAACACTTGTGCATGTTCTCTCTTGTATGTTTAGAGTTGACGTGATTTTTCAGATTTAACTTCTCAGTGTTTTCATAATCGCAATACGGACACTTGTGTACCTTCTCTCCTGTGTGTTTAGAGTTGATGTGATTTTTTAAGTGATCCTTCCGAGAGCTTCCATAATCGCAATACTGACACTTGTGTAACTTCTCTCCTGTGTGTTTAGAGTTGATGTGATTTTTTAAGTGATCCTTCCGAGAGCTTCCATAATCGCAATACTGACACTTGTGTATCTTCTCTCCTGTGTGTTTAGAGTTGATGTGATTTTTTAAGTGATATTTCCGAGAGCTTTTAAAATCGCAATACAAACACTTGTGGATGTTCTCTCTTGTGTGTTTAGAGTTGATGTGATTCTTTAAGCAATCCTTCCGAGAGCTTCCATAATCGCAATACTGACACTTATTGTAGATTTTCTCTCTTGACTTTATAGAGTTGATGCGACTTTTCAAAGTTGACGACTGAGGGCTTCCAAAATCGCAACGTTTACTCCTTTTCTGTTCCCTATTAACATAATTTTTCAAAGTATTTTCACTCATATTACTGATTGCAGATAAAAACTTAGAGGACGGGATATCACGATAAGAGGAACATTCATTTTCCCTGTTATGTGGAACCATCACTTGATTTTCCATCTTTGTCCCATCATGAAAATTATACCCACTACCTTGGCATTCCAATGGGTCATTTGAACCCAGAATTCCGATAGAACTGTACAATCCCTTGTCATCTGAACACTCAAAATCAATTATATCTTTACATACCTCATCTAGACGGCACTTCTCGATTCTGAAAATGACATTTTAAATTGTTTAATACTGGCAAGAAGGTCAACGTACATTGTATTCGTGTGTCATTCCATTCTTTCTGATTTATTAATTGACAAAACTTACTTTATATTGAATTCCTGGCAATCTACAGACTCCTCTTTGATTTCATGTAGGTATTCGGGAATATTTTCGTATTTAATTTCAATCTGATCTTCCCAATCTGGATAATTCTTAACCGTTGATGTTGATAACATGATTAGTGATAGAAATTTAGAAATAGTATTGAAGATTAGATGGTTTCAAACAAACGGCTGTTTGCGGGTTGCGGACAAGAACTAAATATGAGCATAGAGATCTAGATCTCTATGAATGTGAGTTGAACGTTAAACTCCAGCCATAGATATTATATAAGTATACATCACGGTCGTACATACAAGTCTGGAAACTCTATGGTTGACATGAGTCTCTTACGCGGTGACGTAGTCCCTCGCTCAGCCCATAGTCAAAGTCAAAGTATACTTTGACTATGGCTCAGCCACTAGCTAGCGCTTGGATCGCGCAGTGGTAAAACGATTTCTTCCCGGAATCGCAAGCAGTCTTACTAAGTATTCTGATTTGATAGAGGAATAGAATTGTTACTCTTGTCAAAATGTATTACTCACCTTGAAAATATCTTCCCATTTTTCGCACACAAAAAAGACCTCGTTAAAACACATTCTTTCCGGAGTATGTACTTATTATCTAAGGCTTTTTTTGGTAGTAATTTAAAAAGGAAATGTATGAAAATAATCGATCGCATATAAACATTTTTTTAATTAAATTAGGATTACAATCAAACTACATGTATACTAGTTTAGTATGTTGTCTTTCATTATGTTTACAATATATAAATCATAAACTAAAACCTCCGGTACTGTACACTCGACGGGTCCGGAAACCTAGGCTATGTTGACACTGCCAATTTTTCTCGTAACGCAATATTTACTATTCTGATTTGAGAGAGGAATAGAACTGTTACTCTTGTCAAACTCACCTTAAAAATAACTTCATAAAAGACCTCGTTAACACGATTTTTATCCGGAATCGCAAGCATCAACTTATTTCGCATTTCCGCATCTTTCGGCACTTTAAAAAAAGAGGTTTCTTGCTGTACACTTTTGTACCCCGTTTTGCATTTAGGCACAATGCACGATTTCGTAATTTGTTTCTAAAAACGCAGGTATTCCTTGTGTTGACAAGTCAACTGACAGTTGTCAGAGAATACTCTTACGTGGCGTCTTTTGGTACTACGCGAAAGTCGACGCTTGGCGGTCCCACTTCTCACAGGAAACAACCTAGAGTTTCCAGACCTGCATGTACGACCGTGGTATACATACATTGATATCGTATCAGGGTTTTTCATTGATACGGCTAAACGGGCTACATAACGAACAGCTGATTTAGAGCAAATCGTCGTTCTGCTCTCGCCATATGAATAAGTACATGTTAATGTAATGAATTATTCTTTTTATGAGAAAATAGCATTTTTAAAAATTATAGTAGTTCTTTAGATGTTTGCCATTTTACTTTCATTTTATTAAATGATATGGCATAATACTATAACTATTTGACATTAGGGTTTTAATAGTGAAGTGTCTGATTAATTAGCTTTATAGGATACTTTTATTACGATATTATTAGTTTTTAAATTTAATATGTACACAAATACTAATGTAAATAAATGAAATGAAATCTAAGGATTCCAGTTTGTGGTTTTATGTTTATGTTCTTTTGGTTGTAACAATTTCTTGAAGAACGTTGTTTCTACAACTTAGTCCATATTCGCCAAGTCTTGTGATTTTTCAGACTTGACACTTCAAAGCTGGCTTAACAAAATATGTATGTATCCTTTAAACTTGAGGTACAAGTTTCTCTCATAATTGCAATAGTCTCTTTCATCTTTCTTGATAGTTCACTTCTGTATATTTACATCAAGTATTTTGATGTCTTCCTATAAATTCACATTTATATATCTTAATCTGCCGACTTCCTTATGCCTTATGTTTATGCTTAATGTGTCTTTTTAAAGTTGACCTATAAGAGCTTCCATAATCACAATACAGACAATTGGGCATATTCTCTCGTGTGCTTACAGTTGATGTGACGTTTCAAAGTTGACTGACAAGGACTTTCGTAATTGCAATGCTGACACTTGTGTGTTTAGAATTGATGTGACCTTTTAAAGCTGAGCTATAAGGGCTTCCATAATCGCAATACTGACACTTGTGTATCTTCTCTCCTGTGTGTTTAGAGTTGATGTGATTTTTTAAGCAATTCTTCCGAGAGCTTCCATAATCGCAATACTGACACTTCTGTATCTTCCCTCTTGTGTGTTTAGAGTTGATGTGCTTTTTTAAACCTGAGCTATAAGAGCTTTCAAAATCGCAATACAAACACTTGTGGATGTTCTCTCTTGTGTGTTTAGAGTTGATGTGATTTTTCAGATTTAATTTCTCAGTGTTTTCATAATCGCAATACAGACACTTGTGTATCTTCTCTCTTGTGTGTTTAGAGTTGATGTGATTTTTTAAGTAATCCTTCCGATAGCTTCCATAATCGCAATACTGACACTTGTGTATCTTCTCTCCTGTGTGTTTAGAGTTGATGTGATTTTTTAAATGATCCTTCCGAGAGCTTCCATAATCGCAATACTGACACTTGTGTATCTTCTCTCCTGTGTGTTTAGAGTTGATGTGACTTTTTAAAACTGAGCTATATGAGCTTTCAAAATTGCAATACAAACACTTGTGGATGTTCTCTCTTGTGTGTTTAGAGTTGATGTGACTTTTTAAGTTAACCTTCTGAGTGCTTCCATAATCACAATACAGACACTTGTAGATCTTCTCTCTTGACTTTATACAGTTGATGGGACTTTTCAAAGTTGACAACTGAGGGCTTCCAAAATCGCAATGTTTACTCCTTTTCTGTTCCCTATTAACATAATTTTTCAAAGTATTTTCACTCGTATTACTGATTGCAGATACAAACTTAGAGGATAGAATATCGCGATAAGCGGAACATTCATTTTCCTTGTTATGTGGAACCATCACTTGATTTTCCATCTTTGTCCCATCATGAAAATTATACCCACTACCTTGGCATTCCAATGGGTCCTTTGAACCCAGAATTCCGATAGAACTGTACAATCCCTTGTCATCTGAACAGTCAAAATCAATTATATCTTTACATACGTCATCTAGACGGCACTTCTCGATTCTGAAAATGATATTTTTAATTGATTAATACTCGCAAGAAGGTCAACGTACATTGTATTCGTGAGTCATTCCATTCTTTCTGATTTATTAATTGTCAAAACTTACTTTATATTGAATTCCTGGCAATCTACAGACTCCTCTTTGATTTCATCTATGTATTCGGGAATATTTTCGTATTTAATTTCAATCTGATCTTCCCAATCTGGATAATTCTTAACCGTTGATGTTGGTATTGTTGGTAACATGTTTAGTGATAGTATTGAAGATTGAAGGTTAGATGGTTTCAAACAAACGGCTGTTGCGGGTTGCGGACATGAACGAAATATGAGCATAGAGATCTAGATTCTATGAATATGAGTTGAACGTTAAACTCCAGCCATAGATATTATATAAGTATACATACATGGATAGCGTATCAGGGTGTTTCATTGACACGGCTACACGGGCTACAACATAGTCAAAGTATACCAGGTCTGCCGGAGCCTTCCTTCTATCGTTTCTCGAGCTGGGTGACGTCCCCCAGTTCCTCCAATCACAGCCTTGCTCTCATCAGCTCGTTGCCGGCACGTAACAACATCATATTATGTCCTTGTCTATAACATTAAATAAACGAAATAAACGACCAATCAGATTGCACTAAAACTTTAAAAAGAGTAGAAGGGAGGCTCCGGCAGACCTGGTATACTTTGACTATGGGCTACATAAGGAACAGCCACGGTCGTACATATAGGTCTGGGAACTGGTATGTTTGACATGGGTCTCTTACGCGTCGCCAAACCAAAGAGTTCAATACTAGAGGAGACAAGAGCGCCTTTCACCCGATATTTTCACGGGCCATCCCCACTCCTCTAAATTTTACTTTCACTGTACGGTACTGTCCAAACTGCCCGCGACTCTCCCAGTCCTTTGTGACAACCTAACCTAACCGTTCGTTAATATTCATTGCGCGCGATGAAAAAAAAGAAGTAGGGATATCCCAAGTAATATCGCCCGTTTGAATGGAGAAAGGTATAGCTTGTCTCCTCTAGTATAGAACTCTTTGCGCCAAACTCGTAGTCCCTCGCTCAGCCATTAGCTAGCTCTTGGACCGAAGTTTGATGTCACGATTAGGCACCATATCGTTCAAATTTCAAGCCCCACAGTACAAAGATTGATTGATAATAACCGCACATTTTAAGTAAAATAATTTTTCTCGTAACGCAATATTTACTATTCTGATTTGAAAGAGGAATAGAACTGTTACTCTTGTCAGAATGTATTACTCACCTTAAAAATAACTTCACCTTTTTCGCACACATAAAAGACCTCGTTAAAACGATTTCTTTCCGGAATCGCAAGCATCCACTTTTTCGCATTTCCGCATCTTTCGCCACTTCAAAAACAGAAGTTTTTTGCTTTACACTTTTGGACCCTGTTTTCCATTTCGGCACAATGCACGGTTTCGTAATTTTTTTCTAAAAACGCAGGTATTCCTTGTGTTTACAAGTCAAGAATGACAGTTGTCAGAGAACACGGCGTCTAGTGTCAGAGATCATTCTTCGACTACTGCGCCACCCTTTTTGCTACTAAACGACAGTTGACGCTTAGCGGAGTCACTTCTCAGATAGGAAACAGCCTAGAGTTCCCAGACCTGTATGTACGACCGTGGGAACAGCTGATTTGGGGCAAATCGTCGTTCTGTTCTCGCCCTATGAATAGGTACATGTTAATGTAATGTATTATATTATTTTTATGAGCAAATAGCATTTTTAAAAATTATAGTAGTTCTTTAGTTGTTTGCCATTTTACTTTCATTCAATAAATGATATGGCATAATACTATAACTATTTGATATTAGGGTTTTAATAGTGAAGTGTCTGATTAATTAGCTTTATAGGATACTTTTACTACGATATCATTAGTTTTTAAATTTAATATATACACAAATACTAATGTAAATAAATGAAATGAAATCTGAGGATTCTAGTTTGTGATTTTATGTTCTTTTGGTTGTAACAATTTCTTGAAGAGCGTTGATTCTACAACTTAGTCAACATTTATCTTAATCTGCCGACTTCCTTATGTTCATGCTTAATGTGTCTTTTTAAAGTTGACCTATAAGAGCTTCCATAATCACAATACAGACAATTGTGCATATTCTCTCCTGTGTGCTTACAGTTGATGTGACGTTTCAAAGTTGATTGACAAGTGCTTTCGTAATTGCAATGCTGACATTTGTGTATATTCTCTCTTGTGTGTTGAGAATTAATGTGAATTTTTGAGTCATTTTTCTGAGTGCTTCCATAATCACAATACAGACACTTGTGTGTTTAGAGTTGATGTGCTTTTTTTACCCTGAGCTATAAGAGCTTTCAAAATCGCAATACGAACACTTGTGTATATTCTCTCTTGTATGTGTAGAGTTGATGTGATTTTTCAGATTTAACTTCTCAGTGTTTTCATAATCGCAAAACAGACACTTGTGTAACTTCTCTCTTGTGTGTTTAGAGTTGATGTGCCTTTTTAAACCTAAGCTATAAAAGCTTTCAAAATCACAATACTGACACTTGTGTATATTCTCTCTTGTGTGCGTAGAGTTGTTGTGATTTTTCAGATTTAACTTCTCAGTGTTTTCATAATCGCAATACAGACACTTGTTACGTTATGTGAACCTGCTGACTATGTAACTCATAGGCAACCGACCCGAGATAATTCTAATAACAGCAAGTTATCTCTTTACAAGTGTTGGAAATAATTAACATTATGTATTCATTCTGATATACTGCTTCGCCTCGTGCAGATCTATCGCGAATCATTTATTATATGTTCTAATAAAGTAAATATTTTAACATTTTAATATTTTTTAAAAACAAGTTACCCTGATAGAGTAACGTAACTGGCGCAGTCGGTAGGATAGTAGTGAGACGGTGGAATTTTCGACAAAATCGCGAAAATTGGTGCCGGTTTGTTTTAACGATTTACTCGCTAATCGAACAAATAACACATAAACTTGACTAAACCCCGTCCATACATCGTTCGTTGTATTGGTAAAGTGAACAAAGGGCAGTGGTCAACATCTTCAAAGCCGCAGATAGCAGAGGACATCATCGCCGAAGCATCTATATAATTAAGAAATGCAAACATTTGGATTCATACCGTCATCGGAAGCGGACAAGAAATCGAATTCACTTCAATCAACAAAAACCCAGGACTCTCAGCACTAAAGCTAGGAAACATGGAAAACATAATAGATTATTGGACTTTTATTAGAGTAGTTAATTTAGAACCCTTAGAAACTAGTTATACAAGAATTTATGATCAAACTCTTAAATTAGAACATCTTATTAATAGATTCAACATAGAGGAAAAATATCAAACCGAAATAGTCAATTATGAAAATTTATTAGAATATGAATTATAAGAGGTAAACAAAATATTTAATCAAATCATCCCCCTTGAAGTTACTAGAAAAAAGAGAGGCCTCATTAACGGATTGGGTACAGTATTCAAAGCTATCACCGAAAACTTAGACCAAGAAGACGCTCAGATACGATAGTGCGATAACGCAATTAAAAAATTCTCAAGGACAAATCAAATCACTCTCAGAGGAACAAATAACATTAACTGAAACTGCCATTGAAAAGTTTGAGAATGTAACACAAAAGATAACTGATAATCCTTGAATTGTACAAACGCGTAGAAAACCAATTCCTTTCTATTAATGAGAAATATTCCGGTCTAACTAATAACGAATGCCATGAAGCTTCCCCAGCCGAGTTCCTATGCAAAGCTATGAACATTAACCAACTAAGCAAGGACAGTCCCTGTGAAGTACAATTAGTTCAGTTTACCAACCATTATAACAATTGCAAACAACTGGAAGTAGAGCTGCCACAAGAAAAATTATTCAAAATCGACACCGACAATTGGATAGCCATCTTTCCTAATCAAACCATAGTGAACAGTCAGTGCCCACAAAACAGAGATACGTCAGCCCTCGAAGGAAGTTACATCTTAAAAATACCAGAAGGATGTCAACTACAAGTAAATGGACAAATCTTGAAGAGTTATCAAGATTCCAAAAAAATTGTGTCATCAATAGATTTACCAAACTTAAATATTGCTGACTTGGCTAAATTACGGCAAGATCAACTACCACCTATTAAATTGGAACCTATAAGCCTAGACGAATTACACGGCATGGTTCATCAATTGGAAAACACCAAGAAGAAATTCCAAGAAATTCAGATTCCGCAAATACATATGGGAGCTAGTGTCTGGACCATCACCCTGTATGTCGTACTATTAATTATCGGCATAATAATTGTAATGATGTATCGTTGGCACAAGAGAGGAGGCAAGAAAACTAAGAAATCAAACCGAGAAGAAATTCCATTACCCGAAATCCATCTAAAAAATTAAATGTTCGTAATTTTTTCTTTTAGGATGGAGGTGTTACGTTATGTGAACCTGCTGACTATGTAACTCATAGGCAACCGACCCGAGATGATTCTGAGAACAGCAAGTTATCTCTTTACAAGTGTTGGAAATAATTAACATTATGTATTCATTCTGATATACTGCTTCGCCTCGTGCAGATCTATCCTGAATCATTTATTATATGTTCTAATAAAGTAAATATTTTAACATTTTAATATTTTTAAAAAACAAGTTACCCTGATAGAGTAACGTAACTGGCGCAGTCGGTAGGATAGTAGTGAGACGGTGATAGAGTAACGTAACTCACTTGTGTATCTTCTCTCTTGTGTGTTTAGAGTTGATGTGACTTTTTAAGTGACCTTCCGAGTGCTTTCATAATCGCAATACTGACACTAGTGTACCTTCTCTCCTGTGTGTTTAGAGTTGATGTGATATTTTAAGTAATCCTTCCGAGAGCATCCATAATCGCAATACTGACACTTGTGTATCTTCTCTCCTGTGTGTTTAGAGTTGATGTGTCTTTTTAAAACAGAGCTATAAAAGCTTTCAAAATCACAATACTGACAATTGTGTATATTATCTCTTGTGTGTGTAGTGTTGATGTGAATTTTCAAGTAATCCTTCCGAGAGCTTCCATAATCGCAATACTGACACTTGTGTATCTTCTCTCCTGTGTGTTTAGAGTCGATGTGATTTTTTAAATGATCCTTCCGAGAGTTTCCATAATCGCAATACTGACACTTGTGTATCTTCTCTCCTGTGTGTTTAGAGTTGATGTGATTTTTTAAGTAATCCTTCCGAGAGCTTCCATAATCGCAATACTGATACTTGTGTATCTTCTCTCCTGTGTGTTTAGAGTTGATGTGATTTTTTAAATAATCCTTCCGAGAGCTTCCATAATCGCAATACTGACACTTGTGTATCTTCTCTCCTGTGTGTTTAGAGTCGATGTGACTTTTTAAAACTGAGCTATAAGGGCTTCCAAAATCGCAATGTTTACTTCTTTTCCGTTCCCTATTAACATAATTTTTCAAAGTATTTTCACTTGTATTACTGATTGCAGATACAAACGTAGAGGATAGAATTGCGCGATAAGCGGAACATTCATTTTCCCTTTTACGTGGAACCATCACTTGATTTTCCATCTTTGTCCCATCATGAAAATTATACCCACTACCTTGGCATTCCAATGGGTCCTTTGAACCCAGAATTCCGATAGAACTGTACAATCCCTTGTCATCGGAACACTCAAAATCAATTATATCTTTACATACCTCATCTAGACGGCACTTTTCGATTCTGAAAATGATATTTATAATTGTTTAATACTCGCAGGAAGGTCAACGTACATTGTATTCGTGAGTCATTCTATTCATTCTGATTAATTAATTGACAAAACTTACTTTATATTGAATTCCTGGCAATCTACAGACTCCTCTTTGATTTCATCTACGTATTCGGGAATATTTTCGTATTTAATTTCAATCTGATCTTCCCAATCTGGATAATTCTTAACCGTTGATGTCGATAACATGATTAGTGATAGAAACTTAGAAATAGTATTGAAGATTGAAGGTTAGATGGTTTCAAACAAACGGCTGTTTGCGGGTTGCGGACAAGAACCATCGACATATATGTATTATGTCGATGACAAGAACTAAATATGAGCATAGAGATCTAGATCTCAATGAATATGAGTTGAACGTTAAACTCCTGCCATAGATATTTTATAAGTATACATACATGCATAGAAATAGGAAGGCAAGAAGTGGCATAGCCTGATAATTTTGCGTGGAAGACATTATCTTGTCTAATAAAAAGGATAGAGAATGTTTACAAACAATAAGCAGTGGCGTATCAGTTTTAGATAAATTAATTGATTTGAATATTTAAAAAAATTTCATGAGTTGAATGTAATAACAAAAACATGCATTTTAAAATTAAACAGACTCATTAACAAGTATAACTAACGCAGATAATAACGAAAATGGTTGATGTCGAGAATAAATAAATTCAAAAGAATTCATATTGCACGTTCCATTGTCCGAAAATATTAATAAAATTTCACTTGAGATCAAATAAATCGAAATTTTATTTTTCAAAAACTGTTTATTAAGTTAAAAAATATTCTTACAATTTGGCAACTTATTGAAAAGTTACTATTCTCCAGCCACATCTTCCAAGATATTATTCTTAAGTATCTAGAAAATAGCATACCAGCACGAGTTGTTTCTCAATTAATATAAATAAGTCAATATTTCGATCAGGGTTGGGAATTATACGGTATAATTAGTTTCACACTTTACAGGTATTATACTGACGTACAAAACGTATAATGCAGTATGATATCCACGGAAATAAATATCCGTATTGAACGGTATTATGCAATATTATACAGTATTAAACACATTTGCAGCATAATCTTCTATTATAAGTATATATCCTTCACCTTCATAAACAAAGCATTGCACGGCTCAGTATAAAATTTCCTCCAGGGTCTGTAGAAATAGAAACACATTTTTGAGACATTCACTTTTGATTGCAAATTATTAGCACCCCATTTATAGAAACAAAAACTAAACGAGCAACAAATAGACAAAGTGAGTGAGCCCCTATTATAAAATTTCAATGCTACTGGCTTTGAAGACTCGATTGAATTTAATATCTCCTTAACCCTAATAAATATCTAAAAGAATATTTACAATGGTAATCAGCCCCTAACAAATGCGAAAGTCTTGGGAGCCTTGCTAAAAAGTTCTTATATATACCTGCATCGTCTCCTCAAACTAGAACGAGTTTTTAGCGATTAGGTCATGTGTGCATAACAAATTGTGCAACACCAAAGGAACAGAGGTCCTTGAATTTAGTGAAGATTATGGATTAAAAATATAGATAGGTCAGTGCTAAATCAAATGATTACTAGCAATAGGAATCGTCATTTAATCAAGTTCAGTTGTATTATTCTATTTGTTTGGTATTAATGAAAATAACTGTATTTTTGTGTTCAAACGTTGAAGAGTTTAATGGTAATTTCTCTATCAATAAATATTAAAGTCTTTTGATTTATCAATGTAATAAATACATACCTTGATAGAGTTCCTAGCTTATATTTAAAATAGCAGATAGATGATGAAAAAAAATGTTTGGGAATCTTTTTTATTCTACTTTAAAAAAATACGTTAATTTTATACTGCAGAATCATATACCATTTTATAAGACGTATAATACATATTATACAAAATGTATTTTATGTTCCTAACCCAGATTTCGATATTACTGTAAGTGAATAGAACATTGGAACATTGGACAAAAGTAACACAATCTTAGAAATAAATATTTACAAAGGTATGGAAAATAGGCAAGATCACTATCGTGCGAATTCAGTTTAAATTGCACATATAACTGGAATATAGCAATAAAATAATATGTATGCATGATTTTTCAAACAATACATGCTGTATTATTCAAATCGTATTTTTAGTGTTCTCCCCTATACTACCATATTGATTTCTAAATAGCACTGTTCTAGTTAAAATTGAACATACTCTTTTACTCTCACCTGACTGTTTACAATGGTGGTGTAATCCTACAGCAAAATATTTTTTTAATATAAATTTGCTTAATTTGAAACTATGGTTTTCTAGTTACTGTAATGTCTACCTCATTCAAGAACTCTAAACACATGTTAACTAAATTTGCCTTTTCTTGACCATTAAGGCCATCAATAAGAAAATACCCCACCGGAGATCCAACTATATGTTCGTACCACTTCTGCAATGTTCTCGAGTGTGGCAATGAATTATTAAATTTAGATCGAACATACTCATAAGCCTTGTTTGAATAAAAATTTGAAGTTAATGCAAATGATCTCAGCTCAGGTTCATATTTTTTCTGTGAAGATCCTTCTAGAAATCTATTAATTAATATTAGAGTTGATGCACTGGTAGTATCCAAAAATAAAATAAATCAATTTTTGTGGATATATATATTTTATCAATAAATTTTAAAAATCTACTTCGTTTATTTTTTTTTCACTAAAGCTATTGTAAATAGACCATTAGAGTTGTAAATTACAAACTTACAGAAATAATTTGAGATGCATTGGTTGATAACATATCTTGATTTTTTAAAGACTTCAACAATCCCTTTAAGCTAAGAATTTGAGCTTTTCACTTTCTATAACTTTCAGTCAGGTTTTTTTATTTTTCGTCTTTGATTATGGACGGTTTTCTTAGCAATTTTCCAAATTTGTTTAACTTTTCCTGCACTTTCCATATCACTTGTATGACAGTCTCCCATATATCTTAGTCTTCGTATTTTTCTAAACAAACATCAGTTGATTATTATAAAATAAATATGCAGTGTTTTGGTACAAGGATAAATATGCAAAGTTTGTAATTTTTCAAGAGGCGCTTATATACTTGAATAACTTTAAAGTTAATACTTTGAGAACACCGTATACCTACTGTGGTCTATGCAAATATGTATCAGTATCAGACGATGAAAGAGTAATGGTCAATCTTGAACCTGTTCTTATTTTATACATTGGCTTCTCTAATTCTGAAGTATCATTAAACAAAGATAAGCTTTCTTTAAATGGTTCAGTAAATGTAGAAGAGTTATCTTCATTACTTTGTGTTTTAGTCTGGAGCCTATAAACAAAAAATGTAATATTTAAAACCATTTTGGTGAAGTTTGACTTACTTTGTTGGGGAACTTAGATTTTCTGGTTTTAAAAACGATAATTCTTCGAAACCCTGCTCATCAGAAGATGCTGTCAAAGTAGAGCTTTCATTAAATCAAGCAGTTACTGTTGTGGAATTATGACCTGAGGACCTGCACACAATTAATAAACAGTCAAAAAACGTAGCAGTGACATCAATTAAATAAACATATTTACCCAATCACATTTTCTTCTGGCGATTCTATTAAATGGGGGATAGCAGTTTTTAGAATGTGTTTAATCCCAGATTTGTTCATTTTAATGTCTTCTGGTAAAAAAGGTTTCGAGCAGACTATCATACCATGCTGACGAGATCTAGACCACCGGTCAATTCGAATACAGTCTTTGGGAACCCTACAATAAGTAAGATATAATATAGCATTATATTACAGTTTTTTATGTCTAAAATATGTAAGCAAATTGTCATATTATACCTATAATGCATAACATATTCATATAATATATGTAATATGTTTATATCACTATATAAAGTGTCATATAATCTCATAAATATTTGTTATTTACTGTGTACAACATGGAAGTCTTGTCTCTGATGGAAGATACGCCTCTGAACTTACATATGAAATGACAGCTCCCAATCTTTTTCGTAAGTTGTAGAACAAACACAGCACTTTTTCGTCATTGTTACAGTTCAATTAAACACGAAACGACAAGGAAACTTCTTTCAAAACAATATACACACTTCCACAGTGTTAGAAACCTAGAAATGTCGAAAAACACGGAATGAACGGTTAACCTGTTAACCACAACAAGTTGTAAATGTTCCAATGTGGCAGACAGATGCTGATCGCTGATTGGTCAACGATCATAATATAAACAGTTCTTGATTCCGTTCTATCTTGCCCACCTTTTTCACAATTCAAAGCCGCTTCTATCGTTTCCTATTTCTATGCATACATGGATGTATCAGGGTTTTTCATTGACACAGGCTACATAAGGAACAGCTGATTTGGGGCAAATAGTCTTTCTGTTCTCGCCATATAAATAGGTACATGTTAATGTAATGTATTATATTGTTTTTATGAGAAAATAGCATTTTTAAAAATTATAGTAATTCTTTAGTTGTCTGTCATTTTACTTTCATTTTATTAAATGATATGGTATAATACTAAAACTATTTGACATTAGGGTTTTAATAGTGAAGTGTCTGATTAATTAGCTTTATAGGATACTTTTATTATGATATTATTAGTTTTTAAATTTAATATATACACAAATACTAATGTAAATAAATGGCATGAAATCTGAGGATTCCAGTTTGTGGTTTTATGTTCTTTTGGTTGTAACAATTTTTTGAAGAACGTTGATACTAAAACTTAGTCCATATTCGCCAAGTCTTGTGATTTTTCAGACTTGACACATCAAAGCTTTCTTAACCAAAATATGTATGTATCCTTTAAACTTGAGGTACAAGTTTTTCTCATAATTGCAATAGTCTGTTTCATCTTTCTTGATAATTCACTTCTGTATATTTACATCAAGTATTTTGATGTCTTCCTATAAATTCACATTTATATATCTTAATCTGCGACTTCCTTATGTTTATGCTTAATGTGTGTTTTTAAAGTTGACCTATAAGAACTTCCATAATCACAATACAGACAATTGTGCATCTTCTCTCTTGTGTGTTTAGAAATGATGTGACCTTTTAAAGCTGAGCTATAAGGGCTTTCATAATTGCAATACTAACATTTGTGAATATTCTCTCTTCTGTGTTGAGAGTTAATGTGAATTTTTAAGTCATGCTTCTGAGTGCTTCCATAATCACAATACAGACACTTGTGTATCTTTTCTCTTGTGTGTTTAGAGTTGATGTGATTTTTTGAGTGATCCTTCCGAGAGCTTCCATAATCGCAATACTGACACTTGTGTATCTTCTCTCCTGTGTGTTTAGAGTTGATGTGACTTTTTAAAACTGAGCTATAACAGCTTTCAAAATCGCAATACAAACACTTGTGGATGTTCTCTCTTGTGTAGAATTGATGTGACTTTTTAAGCTAACCTTCTCAGTGCTTCCATAATCACAATACAGACACTTGTAGATCTTCTCTCTTGACTTTATACAGTTGATGGGTCACAATGCAAGAAACTAAATTAAGTTACTTGCTTTTAACTACTTGACCCGTGCAATAAGACATTAGTATAGTATGTACATAGTATAAATCCATTAAATAAATTTATACTATGGTATAAGTGCTGTCGTTGATTGAACGGTTCAATCAACGGTGCAGTTTAATTCGTTGAACTAACTAATGGTTCAATGTGTATGAGCTATGAGCGTTGTTTAATAAGGAAGAAACCGTTGTTTGATAAGAAAGGTATGAGTGTTGAATAACTATGTACTATGTAGGGATCTTTTTATATCTAAGCTATTAATTACTTTCCAAAAGTTATGTTAGCCACTGCACGATAGAGGGCTTAGAATGCGGCATTGCCCGGCTGTAACCTTGGTAACGTCAGCTTCTTTGGCTTATTCAACTATACGCTAAACGCAGCCGGCACCTCAGTGAAGTTGACGTTACCGCCGCAGTTTGCCTTTCATTGAACTCGCGAGATATTTTTAAAATTCTGTAGTGTTTACACAAACTGTCACATATGAGAAACACGATGAAGTAAACGTAAGTAATAAGTAAATATTGAAGTTGATAACTGTTATCGTTCAAAAATGTTTAATCCTCTGGATTTTACCAATAAAATGAAAATTGTTTATCATTGTATATATAGAGTAGATAGGTACCAGTCCAATTGAAAATAAAAAATTTTAATAAGAAATTTGCATTACTTTTATTTTAGATGCATTTGATAAATTTAATTGATAAATATTCTATTCAATCAATTTTTCGTCTAATAAATTAAATTATTGCTATACCTACTGTTGAACGATTTTATTTTCAAAAATATCTCTTGTTGCTGCAACAATAAAATACAGTTTATTATTTTATTTAGCGTCACTGGGTAAATTTGATATGTTAATTATTATTAATCAAAAGCTATAATATTAAGTGCATTTTATTTCTCACGGGTTAATATTTTAAATATTCATAATTATTCGGAAGAAGCATATAAGCAGAAAATTCTCATGCAATTGAACAACATATAGTGGAATACACTAATACAGCCTACTCTTTTACAAGCAAGATGTTAACAAACTGGCATGTTGTAGAATTTTCAGAACGGTAGAATTAATACAATCCTTTTCAACCCATGCTATTCACAGAATTTGCAACGCCATTAACAATTGATTTATACGTTTTAGAAAAACCGTTATCATGTATTTGTCTTGGAAGATATTCCAAAAAAGGTCAATATTTGTTCAAGTTCATATTTTTTGAGAGCGAGAGCTTCTATCGAATCATTTCGTAGCATGCTCTTTCAAAAAAAGGTATTAGGGAAATTTATGATTAATGATTTATAATAAAAGCAATTTTCCAGAATGCCCGAGAGTTCTGCTGCAAAAATACAATTTAAATTTTAAAGTTTCTGAACGTTTTCTATTTGCATATTTTGAAAACAAGCTACAGTTCAAACTGCTAGATGTAATTCCATGGAATTTTGGTCAATGATTTAACACGTAGATGAACTGAATAGATATAATTTGGGTGGTCGCGATGAGTGAAGATTAAAGTTGAAAGAAAGGATATATTTCGAAAATGGTTTCATCATTCCATGACAAATTTAGGCTTGAAAAATCTTGGCTTCCGGATGGATTCGGCGTCACAATAGCACGACTTGATGCCGACGTTTCACCAACCATTACAGGTGGAATCTTCAGGGCGGACATAAGGCTTGTATTGAAACTGATGCTACTGGTTTCTGTAGCCGTATTTATTGTAGGAAAAACTCCTTCACTCTACACAGTTCACTGCCTAGGATGCTATGCATCAGTGTTTCCCAAATGGTGGTCGCGGATCCCTGATGGGGGATAAAGATTTAGCTTCTCAAATTTCTAACTTTGATTTAAGGAGTATGACCTTGAACTTCCTAAAAATGTTCACCTGTGGCGCATTCACCCTCCATAACTCTTGCCCATATTGTCCTTGTCCATCACACCTATTACCCTAGTCAACATTGAAGTTCCGGCAGCTCTGAAGGGGATCCCCGTCTTTCTGGTGTTTAATTTTGGGGGACACTGCTATAGATGAACTTGTGACTGATATAAAGGAGAAGAAATATCAATGTTCCGTGTTATGTTTTGTTATGGACGAATTGTTGACAACCCTGAACATCTATGGAGTACTATTATAGGTGCGATATGTTCACATAAGAAAAAGGAAACAGAAATAAAAGAAATAAAAGTTACAATTGGATGCTTTCCCTCAGCTTTCAAAAAAAGTGTGATAAAACCACTCTATAAGGGGGGTGATAAGACTGAATGTGTTAGTTATCGACCAATATCTCTGATATCTACCTTTGCAAAAGTATTGGAATCCGTTATTCATAATAGAATTGTTTGATTTCTAAACAAATACAAGATATTATCTGACCTACAATTTGGTTTCCGGAAAGGTAGGTCTACCGAAGACGCGATTGCCTTACTCACTAAAAATATTTTATAAGTCCCTAGATAACAGTAATCCTTGCCTTGGTATCTTCATAGACCTAGCCAAGGCATTCGATACCGTGAGTCACGAAAAATTAATAGAGGCAATGGAAAAGGTAGGAATTAGAGGAATAAGCTTAAAATTAATGGAGAGCTATATCATGAACAGATCTCAATGTGTAAGCACTAATGGAATAAATAGCGACTTTTTAGAAATTAAAATTGGAGTGCCACAGGGAACGGTGTTGGGACCACTTTTATTTAACATATATATTAACGACTTATTCTCTGTATCTTCATGCTGTAAAATACAGTGGCGGCTCGTGAATTTTTGAGAGAGGAGGCTGGACATAAAACGTTTTTGTAAAAATATACTCTATTCACAGCCTTTTAACCTTTGCACAGCGACCGTACCAGCTACTTGAGTGACAAAATAAATTGTTACCCAGCAAGAACCAACGTGGAGGTATAGAGTTTCTCTTGCCAAAAAATTATTTGTTCGTTTTTTGTATTTTATTTTTTTTTGGATTTTTAATATTTTTTATTTTTTTTGGAATTCTTCATATTTTGTTTTTTTTTATTAATTTTGTAATTTTTTTTTATATATTAACGGAATTCTACGGTCTTTAGTTTGCGAAAAATGATCAATAATATTATCAAAAAATGTATCATTTTGTTTTAAGTGTTTTACTAAATCTTTTTCAATTTCAATAGATATTAAACTAACATTGTATAAACGATTTTGGCCCATTGTATTTGGCATGTAAGTTATAATTCGTTTGAGAGTAGAAAATGATCTCTCCACCGATGCCGACGTGACAGAAATGGTGACTGTCAAACAAAGTAGTTTATAAAACTGAGGTAAAACTTGTTGCAAATCATTGTCTATCATATATTTTATCATATCGGCGTGACTGTCATACTGGCCTAAAATATCTTTATCCGAGTATATAACGCATAATTCATTGTGCCGTGCTATTTTATCAAAGATATATATATTTATATTTAAGAACTAAGTTATCTTAAAGTGTACTGGGGAACTCTTTTGAAAAAGATTCGAAAAATCTTCTATTCGTCAAGTCAAAAAACTTCAATTCATGTAAATCGGAAAATCGAATCTCAATTTGACCTTTAATAGTATCTAAAATTTCATAAAAAAAGTTGTTTATAATTAATGTAGTTTCTTGTCTACCAAATTATATGTTTTCCTCCTTTTCGCGGGAGGAGCCTCATCAGTTGAAAAATTTTCAAATAAAATAATAAAATGAAATTCTGTATTACGGAAACTTGAAATTTTTCCAATGAGATGTTTCAAACGATCTCTTGAATTTATGTTGTAAAATTTTAAAAATAAGATCAGTTTGTTCAAATATTAATTTAAAATTATCAAGAAAAAACAAAAATTCTTCATTTTCTAAATAAGATTTTAAACCAACAGCAGCATTTAATGAAACCTGATCTGTTGAAAAGTCATCACTGTTTAATACAAAATCAAATGTTTCAATTAATTTGTCTTTATTTTTATGGATGGTAAATACTGCACGTGATGTAAAATTCCATCGAGTTGGAGCATTGCAGGGAAATCAATGATTTTTTCAAAACTTCGTCTTGTCAATACTACTATTAGTATTAACAATGATCGATTTTGATAGTTACCTGACATTACTAATCCTTTCAAATCCGGTAAAGGCCGTTTATTCAAAAGAAACACTTTTATCATATATTAATTCACTAAATGGATTTTCTAAAAGGCAGCAACTAACTCACTAACACTCATTTTAAATTCACAACAGAAAACAATCTAACCTTACTTGGCGTGATAACACATAAACAAACAAGCACTGACTGACCTACTCAGCAGTCGGCAGAACGCACGTCTCGTATGTCATAGATTGCTAGCGGCTGCCGCAGTCTAGCCTCCAGAAGATGTTGCCGTTTTCGCTGATTTACCCAGTTGGCGTTCGGACTGGTCGGAAAAACGGCAACTGCGTTGAATAACACATGCTCAGCGTTTGAGATATATAGAGATTCTAGCCTCAGGGCACTGTTTCCAGATTAAAAATAACTACTGAGAACGGGGAATTAATTGTAAAATTTTAAAAATTATCAGAGAAACAGGAAATAAAATGCAGAATGATCATTAAGATAAATTGGTGAGGAGGCTGAGCCTCCTTAGCCTCCTTCGAGGAGCCGCCCCTGGTAAAATACAGTCCTGCTGTATATAGGCCCTACATGGGAAATAGTGAAACAAACAGCAGAAAATGATTTTAAGATAATAAAAAGCTGGTTTGATGGTCATCTGCTGACAATAAACTTTAATAAAACAAAATGCGTTCCTTTTTACATAAATGAGAAATCTGCTCCTTCACTCGAATCACTTAATATACATAATGGTAATTCAACTTACTCCATTCCTATTACATTTCAAATCAAATATCTTGGCTTAATACTTGATTCTAACCTTAGATGGAATTTCCATATAAATAAATTAATACAAAAGATAAGAGGATTGGTCTCAAAATTTAAAGTTCTGACTCAAATATTAAGCATACAACAACTGATTATAATATATTGTAGTCTTGCCGAATCTCAATTGAGGTATGGAATTATAGCTTGGGGGGTGCATATACACTGGTCAAATAAACAAATTAGAAGTCATACAGAAATGGCTTCTCAAAAAACCAAAAATGTATCCTACGAGTTTAATATTCCGAGAGTCAAAAATATTGGACATAAGACAACTTTATTGTTTAATACTACTTGGTCGACAAAAGTGTGTTTTGATTGAGCAAAATAGAATAAATCATAATCACCATACTCGATATAGCAAGCATGCTTTCATTATTCCGAAAACCTCAAAAGTCATTGGTCAAAGATGTTTCACATTCCTTGCTCCTAGAATATATAACAAATTACCAACTGTTATAAAATATTGTAACTCTATTACCTTGTTTAAAAGCAAATGCAAAAAATTGATACAGTCATTAAGTAGAATAGAATCAATTCATAGATTTAAAAAATGCTTACATATTCAACCCTTGTTTTGTTAGATAAATTAGGTCATAAAAATCTTTTCCTTACTTTATGTTGATTATATTCCCACTCAACTCATGTACAACTTATAGAGACTTCAATTTCATATCTGAATTAAAAATTGCTTTCTAAAAATTTTTGAATCAACTTACCAATAAAATAAAATTGGTGAATATTTAATTATGTTTGGATAGATTAATCTCACCACAGGACTCTTAAGCTCCTTTTGAGATTCATTAAACATTTTATTTGACTTAAAATGAATTGTTATTCTTTTTTTCCTGTATTATGCTACTAATTATGTTGTACTGTAGTGTGATACCCATGTACCATATAAAACAAATAAATTATTATTATTATTATTATTATTGTTCGTATCATATTGGTTTCCAATCAGTATTAGGCCTCACCACTGAGGTTATTTTGTTGAACGATCGTAGATTGAATCATAAACAGCTCCATTTTGTACAGAACATCATATTGCATATCGCGGACTTGACAAAATAGCATTTGTGCCTAGCATCTTGCCTAGCAACCGATGCATTATGAACCATTATGTGTTAGAGAGTTTGGGAATATGACACTAGCGACGGTAATATTTAAATCTATTTCTGGCAACACTTTTATAATTTATTGGAATATTAAACGTGAATAGTAATTTGTCGTAGAGATAATATAGTATTCAACTCGCATTTTGTGCTTATTGCATGATACACTATTTATCTAATTCGATACGTATTATACTCCAGTCCTATTGAATAGTGAAATGTGTCAGAATTGCTTTCCGGTTCATAGCATTGATTGTGTGTGTACCTAAGCGAATGGCATGCTTCATTGGAACTAATAGACAATTGAATACATTCCTAGAATTCATAAATACAATCCATGCAAATATTAAGTTCACAAAATTCACACAAATGGAGGATGAACACTACATTATTAATTTGGATTTAAATATCAAGAAAATCAATAATTCTTAAATAAAATAAATTTGATTTTTTAATATGTCGTAAACCCACCTAAACTGACCTAACAACTCACCATATCTCAAATCATGCTTTTCAATATAAAATAGCTGCCTACAATAGTTTCATACACAAACTTCTCAACCTACCGATGCCAAAAGATAATTTTAATAAAGAGTTGAATAGCATTAAACAAATCTCGCGATAAATAATGGTTACCCTTCCGGATTAATACATCAGATCCTTTCTAAAAACGATACAAGTTAGCTATCAACTCAATGTTTCCTATAATAAAACTCCTATATTAATATCACTTATATGGGCCACTAAAATTTCAAATTTTCTCAGTAATTTAGATATTCATGTAGCGTATAAAACGCTGAATAATTTAGTCATGTGTATAAGTTATGTATGATGACATAGTATGATATACACAGGGCAGACAGGAAGGACCTTCAAAAAACGGATCAAAGAACATAGGCGTAATTTCATTAATAATAAAGTAAAAGTAAATTTATTTTCTCAATAATAATTATTGTAAAATAATAACAAGATTATAAGAAAACAATTCAAACAATACAAAAGAAATTGAACAATTTTTCTCTGTTAGTGTAAGCGTATGTGCTGGTTATATATATATTGAATATTACGTGTGTTGTAATTGAAAGACTTTTTGAAATCTGTAAAGAATCTTCTATGTTGGAAAATAAAAAGAAGGGATTGATAAATGTATATTCCAATAACAGTTAGCAAGTTGTTTTTCTTGAAAACTGCAACTTTGCTTATACCCTAATCCAAAGATTATTGGTATTGCTCTTTTTTGCTGCCTGAATATCATATCAACCTGGTAGCTGTTACCCCAAATCTCAACAGAGATTGAAAGTTGGTATAATAGAAAACTTTTAATGTATTTTGCTCAAGTTGTGGTTTCATGACACGTAAACTAGAAATGATAGAACTCTTTTATATCGTTGTTCGATTTCTTTACACCATTTGAGGTTTCTATCTATATTTATTCCAAGATATTTCGAATTCATCCTTTGCGCAAAATTCAATTATAGAAAACCATAACTTTAATAATAATTTCAAGATTTTACAGCTTCAGAATAAATAATTAAATTAAATTTGCTGGAATATCTGGAAATTAATAAATATAAGTCCGATATTCTATTGAACGATTAACAAATACTTAATAATTCTTCCTTCTTAAATTTGTATAATCAGGTTTTACCAGTTTATCGTTTAATCCATCGATTGGTTTAACCCAATTAGGTAGAATTCCAAGAATCATCTTTCCTAAGATAATATAATAAGATTCTTGACCCAGTATGAATTATATAAAAAATTCTCGGGAATTAGGTCACATTAACACTCTGTTATAAATGTTCGTCTTTACGTACGTTTCGGTCTCACGACCATCATCAGAAGACTTATTTTGTTAAAAAGGGGTTAACTAAAACTAATTAGCACAAGCGTCCATATCGCAATAATAAAAATAACATAACAGGTAATACAGACAATTATATAACTTTACCATACATTCCGGAGACCTCAGAAAAAATTAAGAAATGTTTGGAAAAGTACGATATAAATGTTGCGCATAAACCTACTAACTGTGTTGGGAAATATTTCTCAAATCTAAAACCTGTAATACCTAAAGATAAACAAACCCACACAGTATATAAATTGAATTGTTTAGATTGTGATGGAACTTATACTGGAATCTCTAAACATTATTTACAAAAAAGAATGTACGGCCATAAGTATAGCACAAGAAATAATAACTTAGAAAATTCCACCGCCCTTGCTAAGCACTCTTTTGATTATAACCATCAATTTGATTACAAAAATGTTAATATTTTAACTAAAGAAACCAATTATTATAAAAGATCTATCCTGGAGATGATTCACATAAAAAGGGATTCAAATTCTGTAAATCATAGGAATGATATTCAGGGATTGACTCAAATTTATACTAACTTGATTAATTAAAACTCTTGCAAATTCCTACATACGTCTTTATAATGTTAAAAGTATATTTTAGGAAGAACGCTTAAAGTAAACTAAATTCCAATGCAGGTCTAAAACCTTTTCAAGTACGTCATAAATCTACATCTGGGTCGAGTTATTACAAACAAATAGCTTCGAACTCCAGTTGCTTTGAGACCATAGCAATATGCGTTTGTACATTATGAGAATATTACTTAACAGTGGTTTCTTGTTACAAAAAAATCTATACTTTAATATTAACGATACAATTTTCGATTATTCGTGGTTCTGTTCGTTTCGACGGCGTGAGCTTTTTGATTGAAAATTGTGCGATATGGACGCTTGTGCTAATTAGTTTTAGTTAACCCCTTTTTAACAAAATAAGTCTTCTGATGATGGTCGTGAGACCGAAACGTACGTAAAGACGAACATTTATAACAGAGTGTTAATGTGACCTAATTCCCGAGAATTTTTTATATATTTCCTAAGATTGTCATTAAAGTTATATATTAGGTATAGCTCTTTTGTAGTAAGTTAATACTTTGTAATATTTGTTTGAAGAAACTACTGTGGTAGCGAAACTAGTTACATTTATTTATTAAACAATTGAAAATCAAACTTTTAATAGTTATTTTCTTTTAAGCTCTAAGGAAATGGTTTTGTCCCTCTCCCTGACAACCATATGTTTTCACACAGAAAGAATATAAATATACACACATCAAAAAAATGTAGGGGTCAGCGATATTTTTAGGGTTTCGTCCCTTGGTAATGGGAAATTCAATACAATTTTTGTTACCCACGTAGAACATAATCTTTTGCCACATAATTCATTTATAATTTCATACAAAGTTTGCAAATCAATTGAAAGCTTTAATCTAACTGAAAAGAGTGAAAAATTCGAATTCAATGCACTTAGGATTCTGAGCAAAAAAATTGTCACTGGTCAATGTCTACTGGTGTGTCCACCGCGATTGTTCAAAACTGCCCTACATTGATTTGGTAAGCTGAAAATAAGGTTATCGATGCTTTCCTGATCAATCGCATTCCATTCTTCAACCAGAGTATGGAACAATAGATTTCGTGTCTAGAAGAGAATGTTACGCCTTAAAATTCTTCTGCCAAGCAAATCCCACACATGCTTAATCGGATTCAGGTCTGGCGATTGAGCAGGCCAATCCAAAACACTTATACCACTCTCATCCAAGTAATCTCTTACGATCGCGGCGGTATGAGGGCGCGCATTGTCATGCATGAAGATGAAGTTTTCACCTACTGCAGCTGCATACGGAATGACAAATGGTTCTAATATCAGATCCCTATATCTAAGAGCATTTACAAACCTCTCCAGCAATACGAGGTCGCTTCTTCCGCCAATGCTGATACCACCCCAAACCATCACCGTTTCGCCTTGGAAGCTGTGAACTTCCTGTGCAGTCCTAACTCTCCAAACCTTTCCAGGTTGTCTCCATACACGAGTACGTCTAGTATCTGGACGTAAACCGAATCTCGATTCATCACTAAACAACACAGGAGTCCATTCTTGCTCGCCCCATTCGATGTGATTTCTAGCCCAGACTATTCGGGCCTCGCGATTTCCTCTGGATAATGGTGGAGCTCTCCATGGACGCCTGGCACGTAAATTTGACTCGTGTAGTCTATTTCTCACAGTTTGGTCACTTATCTGTATATGATGAGCGTTTCTGAGTTCCAAACTTAGTTGACATGCCGTGTGGGTTGGATTTCTCAGAGCTTGAATTCTCAGAAATCTGTCCAGTGCCGCTGTTGTTATTTTGGGACGGCCAGTATGTTGCTCTCTAACATCACCAGTTTGATTATAACGAATCCATAAACGACTTATAGTGGACTGGTTAGTCCCTAATTCATTGGCAACAACTCTCTGCGACATTCCAGCTTGAAGCATTCCAATGGCCCTTAAGTGCACGTCTCTCTGAAGGTGATTACGTTTCATAATTTAGGCAAACAACACTACTCAAAATTTTCAATAATTACCATTCGCTGGTCGGATAACATCTGATTTGATATGATGAATGAAACAAGGAACGACATGAAGAAAATGAATAGTCGTTGGAAAAAAAAGGAACACATGCCATGATGTTCAAAATGATAAAAAAGTATTGTGTAAATAACAAACAAAGATCTGCAACTCGATAATGCCACGTGGATCTCCGAGAATTAACAAACAATCCCAAAATATGCTTGACCCTTAGATTCTTTTGATGTGTGTACATAGTTCATAAGGCATGATATCAAATAAATCATTCTGATTGTAGATTCTTCATGGGGTACTTGATATGGTATCACCGCCAAGCATTAGATGCTTTCGCGAGAATCAAGAATGTCATAATGACAGGATAGCTGTGTCAGAACCATTATTTATCATTTCAATCATCTTCTAATGAAATTACATTTTATATTACCCTTAAAATATCTTCCGTAATTGGAGTACTTCTAAAACATAATTTTAGGATGTTAAATTTGCCAATTAATGTAACATTATATAAATTAAGACGGAGTGAGCGTAGCGAACGAAGTCGTTTCTTCAATCGGGTTATATGGCAAATGTATATCCTCGTCTAGCGGCCAAATGGTAAACACAATCCACTTGAATTTATGATACAAATTAGATATGATGCTCGAAATTTACTGGCATAAAAATTCAATGTCATGTCTTGAGGCGTTTACGAGTTATTGAGCAGTTCGGTCAGTCGAAATACTCGACGCTAGTTGCTTTGTTTCGCGCACTGTTCGATGCATTAACTGTCTGGCCGATTGTAGAGAGAAATTGACTGGATGGTCTATGCCGTGAAAGCAGTGTAGCCTAGCTACTTGCACTGAAAACGTACCGTCGCCATTTATTTTATGCAGCACAAGCGGCTGCCTCCTTTTTTGCAAGATAGACGGCCACGCATGTTCGATGTTCACTCAGCTTCTATATCCATAGTGGATTTGGATGAGGAGGATAGTGAAACATTTGAAAGTTGTAAAGTTCCGGTATGTTGTAAAATAAACGTTTCTACCTCAATGTTGAATAGGTGGAGATAGATTTGATTACAATGAAATTGCTACATTCCTAGTCTTTAATTAGGAATTTTACATTGAAACTATCTTGATGGTTATGCAAATAATAATTAGCTGGACAATTCACCTGGAAACATGTTGTCCGGATTTTATCGGTATTAGAATAAGCGGCTTATTAGGTTGGTGTCAAAGTTACTAAAAATGTAACTAGGAATATGCGATTTTCACCGTCAACTTTGGACCCGACAAGCTAAATGAGGCGAGCAGAGCGAGCCTGGAATATGATCGAAACGTAAACTTTGAACCTTTTAAAAGGTCGTGATAGCCCCGAACCGGGTCGAAAACTGTTTTGAAATAGTTAATTTTCCGTAAATCGAATGACGTTCACGTGAGGAGCGCGTAGCTGGCGAGTTGGAAATGTGAAAACTTTCGGAACATAGAACGTCTTTCCGGGGGCTTTCCGCGTGCCGTTTTCACTCCATGTCGTTAGATTTTCATCGGGGCCGTTGCTTAGGCACATTTTCGGGCCCCAACATGTCTTTTAAATAAGAAAATTTAATTCAAATAGAAACAGGTACTCTCAGGTCTCAGCTATGCACGTCTGACGTGCGAAGCACCAAAGGGAATTTTCTAGCTACTAAAATATACGCGAAGCGGGTAAAAGCTAGCGGCCCATAGCAAAAAAGACTTTATTACAACTGGCGCCGCTCGCACGGGGCAAGAAACGGCCCCAAATTAACAAGACCGAGGTAAAATGTATAAACTCTAACTGAAACGTAGCGATCTCCTCGAGGCATTTGTCAAAATGTTTCCGTTCGTAACTAATTACGTAGGACATCTGGCCTTCATGCAATTGTGTTTTTATACAATTCGAACCTTCTAATTTCGATAGACCAAGTGAAAATCCCGGAGCCTCACGCGCTAAAGACTTGTGTGTGTTTCCACGTTCGTATAAAATTGCGAAATTTCGCAATTTCAGAAACTTCAAATTAATTAATTTGACACAAGATTTGGGGATATTTTTATTCAAATCCATTCGGTACCAATTTTTGTCGGCCATATTTAAAATTATCTTGGAGGAATTTTTTTATCGAAAAGTAAAGCCTCTACGTTCAATTAAAATTCACCATCGGAAAGATCGTCATCGATTTACTCCGGGTGAACTTTGGTGGTTGTTTTTGGCACCCCTAAAAATGCCGCTAAGTACCTTAAAATAAATCGTAAAGATTCGACGTCGTTTGACGACAATCTAGATGATAATTTACGAAAATGATCAATTTCGGGGGTGTTTGTATGATGAAATGAAGTATAAGCAATAATAAAAGCTGTATACGGCGTATAAGTGTCCAAAATGGTCCATGGACGAAGATATCCTTCCTAGGGCTACAAGTACATTTCTACATCTATAGACTATTGGGGCCCACTGAAATCAGATCTACGGACGTGAATTCCATTAAAATGAGCCCGAACAGACCTCTATGGTCTCACACTTCGATGTCTCAACATATTAACCAACTGTCAGATGTATATCGTAAACATCATGTTTCCGTTCAAAAGTACTTGAATATGATATAAATCGGGGTCCTCATCTATCAAAAAACTCTCTAAAGGTAAGTCTAACCAATGTTTAACAATAGCGCTAACATATTTGATTTTAGATATGAAGATATGAATCATTTATCAACGTTTAACCTACACACATATTCTTGAACAAATTAAAGTTTATAGAGATTGAAACAAACACAAAAACGATTTGGAAAAGTATCTACATCATCTACGAGAAGGGTACAATAAATTTTCGAGGAAAATAACAAGATATCTGTCATATTCTACTATACACGTGGCATCGTCCAGAGTTATGTAGCACCACGAACATTGGATTCACTCATAATTAGTTCAAATTCATAGTACAAGCCTTTCAAATTATTCAAATAATGTTATTTTAGTTACAATAAAGACATTTTCATATATGTGTATGGTTTATTATGTTTCAGGATCTAAATTGTCATTTCACATTTCCAACGTAGATCCAAGGTTATGATATAATAGCATCTTTTAGGAATCGGATGCTAATTAGGCCTAAATCATATGAAATAAAGGAAGGAAAAGATGTATACAAGAGTATTTCATATGTTATTGGAAAGGAAAGCATTCTTAATGTTCAATTTACATGATGTATCATTTTATACATATGTCAGTTGGAGGAAAAATTTCACCAAAACTGATGTTACATGCATGAAAATGATTATAAAAGTGTTAAACAATTAATCTGCTACCACAAGGTATAGTTTCAACAAAGTATACATCACTTTATGGATGTTATACAACATTAAGAGAGATGACGGGAAAGTTTACAAATGATAGATTGTACAGTTTCAATACTTCAAATTGAGCTTTGCAAATGTATATATAAAAAGAATAAAGGTAGGAGGAAAACTTAATAATGAAATGCACCCTTCTTCTTCATTATTCCTGGCATAAGTACATCAGATTCGGAGCTGAAAAGAGAAAAAATCCTTCCTCAACGGGTAGTAGATTTTTTATAACATAACTTTCTCTGAGACTATCTAGCAATAAAAATAGATATGTACAAACTTGCTTGAGACCTGTAGGTACAAACTAAACACAATTGCATTTTGCAAGTTACTAATAGGAATAAATTCTGTATCTTTGTATTTATAACAAAAAGGGTAAATCGTACAGTTTTAAGACTGGGAATTGGTTTTTGCAATGGTTCTACTACCGATATGTTTGAGAAATCTTTTCGAATGGCATACTACTAAGAAGGTGTATCCTTGAGGTAGCTCAAAAGAGAATGTCATTCTGCTTCAGATAGACAAAATGCTCAGGTTTCTTCAACGGCTTATAGATTTTTTTATAAAATAGCTTCTTCTCATTCCTCAGAGACTAATTTGAATTCAAAATAGTGTGAATAGCGTTTTAGCTATGTACAAATAGAAGTCAATTGTAGGTAGCATGTTGAGAAAATACATAATTTCAAATTGGCACAATATTTATTAATTAACATTATAAGAAGGAATACCCTCCTACATACTGGTTCTATTTAGGTACTTTTTTACTGGGAAACTTTTCCGAATGATAAGTCACATCCAAAAGGGGGTGGGGTCATCTCCTTCGATTACTTGAATAGTAATGTTGTTACTCCATAAAAGAAAGAGGTATAGTAGGATTAAAATTCAATAACGAAATACTCCCATTTACTCAGTTGTTCCTTGCATTTTATCTATGTAACCTACAACTGTCAAGTTGACGTTTGTCCAAGTGACAACCTAAAGGTGCCCATACACCTCACATAAAGGTTACCACGCACTATCCGACTAAACCCTCAAAAAGGCGTTGCACATGAAAACAACTGTACGTCAGCGGGGCGTAACTTAGCGGGGCGAAGCACAGCGGGGCGTAGCCCGTAAAATCAACTAGTCGGTATTAGAATAAGCGGCTTATTAGGTTGGTAGTCAAGTTACTAAAAATGTAACTAGGAATATGCGATTTTCACCGTCAATTTTGGACCGGACAAGCTAAATGAGGCGAGCAGAGCGAGCCTGGAATATGATCGAAATGTAAACTTTGAACCTTTTAAAAGGTCGTGATAGCCCCGAACCGGGTCGAAAACTGTTTTGAAATAGTTAATTTTCCGTAAATCGAATGACGTTCACGTGAGGAGCCCGTAGCTGGCCAGTTAGAAAAGTGAAAACTTTCGGTACCTAATACGGTTTTACGACCACTTTTCGCGTGCCCTTTTCGCTCCATGTCATTAGATTTTCATCGGGGCCGTTGCTTAGGCACATTTTCGGGCCCCAAAATGTCTTTTAAATACGAAAATTTAATTAAAATAGAAACAGGTACTCTCAGGTCTCAGCTATGCACGTCTGACGTGCGAAGCACCAAAGGGAATTTTCTAGCTACCAAAATATACGCGAAGCGGGTAAAAGCTAGCGGCCCATAGCAAAAAAGACTTTATTACAACTGGCGCCGCTCGCACGGGACAAGAAATGGCCTCAAATTAACAAGACCGAGGTAAAATGTATGAACTCTAACTGAAGCGTAGCGAGCTCCTCGAGGCATATGTCAAAATCATTTCGTTCGTAGCTCATTACATAGGACATCTGGCCTTCATGCAATTGTGTTTTTATACAATTCGAACCTTCTAATTTCGATGAGCCACGTGAAAATCCCGGAGCCTCACGCGCTAAAGACTTGTGTGTGTTTCCACGTTCGTATAAAATTGCGAAATTTCGTACTTTCAGAAACTTCAAATTAATTAATTTGACGCAAAATTTGGGGATATTTTTATTCAAATCCATTCGGTACCAATTTTTGTCGGCCATATTTAAAATTATCTTGGAGGAATTTTTTTATCGAAAAGTAAAGACTCTACGTTCAATTAAAATTCACCATCGGAAAGATCGTCATCGATTTACTCCGGGTGAACTTTGGTGGTTGTTTTTGGCACCCCTAAAAATGCCGCTAAGTACCTTAAAATAAATCGTAAAGATTCGACGTCGTTTGACGACAATCTAGATGATAATTTACGAAAATGATCAATTTCGGGGGTGTTTGTATGATGAAATGAAGTATAAGCAATAATAAAAGCTGTATACGGCGTATAAGTGTCCAAAATGGTCCATGGACGAAGATATCCTTCCTAGGGCTACAAGTACATTTCTACATCTATAGACTATTGGGGCCCACTGAAATCAGATCTACGGACGTGAATTCCATTAAAATGAGCCCGAACAGACCTCTATGGTCTCACACTTCGATGTCTCAACATATTAACCAACTGTCAGATGTATATCGTAAACATCATGTTTCCGTTCAAAAGTACTTGAATATGATATAAATCGGGGTCCTCATCTATCAAAAAACTCTCTAAAGGTAAGTCTAAGCAATGTTTAACAATAGCGCTAACATATTTGATTTTAGATATGAAGACATGAATAATAAATACATCAACGTTTAACCTACACACATATTCTTGAACAAATTAAAGTTTATAAGGATTGAAAGAAACACAAAAACGATTTGGAAAGGTATCTACATCATCTACGAGAAGGGTACAATAAATTTTCGAGGAAAATAACAAGATATCTGTCATATTCTACTATACACGTGGCATCGTCCAGAGTTATGTAGCACCACGAACATTGGATTCACTCATAATCAGTTCAAATTCATAGTACAAGCCTTTCAAAGTATTCAAATAATGTTATTTTAGTTACAATAAAGACATTTTCATATATGTGTATGGTTTATTATGTTTCAGGATCTAAATTGACATTTCACATTTTCAACGTAGATCCAAGGTTATGATATAATAGCATCTTTTAGGAATCGGATGCTAATTAGGCCTAAATCATATGAAATAAAGGAAGGAAAAGATGTATACAAGAGTATTTCATATGTTATTGGAAAGGAAAGCATTCTTAATGTTCAATTTACATGATGTATCATTTTATACATATGTCAGTTGGAGGAAAAATTTCACCAAAACTGATGTTACATGCATGAAAATGATTATAAAAGTGTTAAACAATTAATCTGCTACCACAAGGTATAGTTTCAACAAAGTATACATCACTTTATGGATGTTATACAACATTAAGAGAGATGACGGGAAAGTTTACAAATGATAGATTGTACAGTTTCAATACTTCAAATTGAGCTTTGCAAATGTATATATAAAAAGAATAAAGGTAGGAGGAAAACTTAATAATGAAATGCACCGTTCTTCTTCATTATTCCTGGCATAAGTACATCAGATTCGGAGCTGAAAAGAGAAAAAATCCTTCCTCAACGGGTAGTAGATTTTTTATAACATAACTTTCTCTGAGACTATCTAGCAATAAAAATAGATATGTACAAACTTGCTTGAGACCTGTAGGTACAAACGAAACACAATTGCATTTTGCAAGTTACTAATAGGAATAAATTCTGTATCTTTGTATTTATAACAAAAAGGGTAAATCGAACAGTTTTAAGACTGGGAATTGGTTTTTACAATGGTTCTACTACCGATATGTTTGAGAAATCTTTTCGAATGGTATACTAAGAAGGTGTATCCTTGAGGTAGCTCAAAAGAGAATGTCATTCTGCTTCAGACAGACAAAATGCTCAGGTTTCTTCAACGGCTTATAGATTTTTTTATAAAATAGCTTCTTCTCATTCCTCAGAGAATGTAATTTGGATTGAAAATAGTGTGAATAGCTGTTTGAGCTATGAACAAATAGAAGTCAATTGTAGGTAGCATGTTGAGAAAATACATAATTTCAAATTGGCACAATATTTATTAATTAACATTATAAGAAGGAATACCCTCCTACATACTGGTTCTATTTAGGTACTTTTTTTACTGGGAAACTTTTCCAAATGATAAGTCACATCCAAAAGGGGGTGGGGTCATCTCCTTCGATTACTTGAATAGTAATGTTGTTACTCCATAAAAGAAAGAGGTATAGTAGAATTAAAATTCAATAATGAAATACTCCCATTTACTCAGTTGTTCCTTGCATTATATCTATGTAACCTACAACTGTCAAGTTGACGTTTGTTCAAGTGACAACCTAAAGGTGCCCGTACGCCTCACATAAAGGTTACCACGCACCATCCGACTAAACCCTTACAAAGGCGTTGCACATAAAAAACTGCATCTTAGCGGGGCGTAGCCCGTAAAATCAACTAGTCGGTATTAGAATAAGCGGCTTATTAGGTTGGTGTCAAAGTTACTAAAAATCTAACTAGGAATATGCGATTTTCACCGTCAACTTTGGACCGGACAAGCTAAATGAGGCGAGCGGAGCGAGCCTGTAATATGATCGAAATGTAAACTTTGAACCTTTTAAAAGGTCGTGATAGCCCCGAACCGGGTCGAAAACTCTTTTGAAATAGTTAATTTTCCGTAAATCGAATGACGTTCACGTGAGGAGCGCGTAGCTGGCGAGTTGGAAATGTGAAAACTTTCGGAACATAGAACGTCTTTCCGGGGGCTTTCCGCGTGCCGTTTTCACTCCATGTCGTTAGATTTTCATCGGGGCCGTTGCTTAGGCACATTTTCGGGCCCCAAAATGTCTTTTAAATAAGAAAATTTAATTCAAATAGAAACAGGTACTCTCAGGTCTCAGCTATGCACGTCTAACGTGCCACGTACCAAAGGGAATTTTCTAGCTACTAAAATATACGCGAAGCGGGTAAAAGCTAGCGGCCCATAGCAAAAAAGACTTTATTACAACTGGCGCCGCTCGCACGGGGCAAGAAACGGCCCCAAATTAACAAGACCGAGGTAAAATGTATAAACTCTAACTGAAACGTAGCGATCTCCTCGAGGCATTTGTCAAAATGTTTCCGTTCGTAACTAATTACGTAGGACATCTGGCCTTCATGCAATTGTGTTTTTATACAATTCGAACCTTCTAATTTCGATAGACCAAGTGAAAATCCCGGAGCCTCACGCGCTAAAGACTTGTGTGTGTTTCCACGTTCGTATAAAATTGCGAAATTTCGCAATTTCAGAAACTTCAAATTAATTAATTTGACACAAGATTTGGGGATATTTTTATTCAAATCCATTCGGTACCAATTTTTGTCGGCCATATTTAAAATTATCTTGGAGGAATTTTTTTATCGAAAAGTAAAGCCTCTACGTTCAATTAAAATTCACCATCGGAAAGATCGTCATCGATTTACTCCGGGTGAACTTTGGTGGTTGTTTTTGGCACCCCTAAAAATGCCGCTAAGTACCTTAAAATAAATCGTAAAGATTCGACGTCGTTTGACGACAATCTAGATGATAATTTACGAAAATGATCAATTTCGGGGGTGTTTGTATGATGAAATGAAGTATAAGCAATAATAAAAGCTGTATACGGCGTATAAGTGTCCAAAATGGTCCATGGACGAAGATATCCTTCCTAGGGCTACAAGTACATTTCTACATCTATAGACTATTGGGGCCCACTGAAATCAGATCTACGGACGTGAATTCCATTAAAATGAGCCCGAACAGACCTCTATGGTCTCACACTTCGATGTCTCAACATATTAACCAACTGTCAGATGTATATCGTAAACATCATGTTTCCGTTCAAAAGTACTTGAATATGATATAAATCGGGGTCCTCATCTATCAAAAAACTCTCTAAAGGTAAGTCTAACCAATGTTTAACAATAGCTCTAACATATTTGATTTTAGATATGAAGATATGAATCATTTATCAACGTTTAACCTACACACATATTCTTGAACAAATTAAAGTTTATAGAGATTGAAACAAACACAAAAACGATTTGGAAAGGTATCTACATCATCTACGAGAAGGGTACAATAAATTTTCGAGGAAAATAACAAGATATCTGTCATATTCTACTATACACGTGGCATCGTCCAGAGTTATGTAGCACCACGAACATTGGATTCACTCATAATTAGTTCAAATTCATAGTACAAGCCTTTCAAAGTATTCAAATAATGTTATTTTAGTTACAATAAAGACATTTTCATATATGTGTATGGTTTATTATGTTTCAGGATCTAAATTGACATTTCACATTTTCAACGTAGATCCAAGGTTATGATATAATAGCATCTTTTAGGAATCGGATGCTAATTAGGCCTAAATCATATGAAATAAAGGAAGGAAAAGATGTATACAAGAGTATTTCATATGTTATTGGAAAGGAAAGCATTCTTAATGTTCAATTTACATGATGTATCATTTTATACATATGTCAGTTGGAGGAAAAATTTCACCAAAACTGATGTTACATGCATGAAAATGATTATAAAAGTGTTAAACAATTAATATGCTACCACAAGGTATACTTTCAACAAAGTATACATCACTTTATGGATGTTATACAACATTAAGAGAGATGACGGGAAAGTTTACAAATGATAGATTGTACAGTTTCAATACTTCAAATTGAGCTTTGCAAATGTATATATAAAAAGAATAAAGGTAGGAGGAAAACTTAATAATGAAATGCACCCTTCTTCTTCATTATTCCTGGCATAAGTACATCAGATTCGGAGCTGAAAAGAGAAAAAATCCTTCCTCAACGGGTAGTAGATTTTTTATAACATAACTTTCTCTGAGACTATCTAGCAATAAAAATAGATATGTACAAACTTGCTTGAGACCTGTAGGTACAAACGAAACACAATTGCATTTTGCAAGTTACTAATAGGAATAAATTCTGTATCTTTGTATTTATAACAAAAAGGGTAAATCGAACAGTTTTAAGACTGGGAATTGGTTTTTACAATGGTTCTACTACCGATATGTTTGAGAAATCTTTTCGAATGGTATACTAAGAAGGTGTATCCTTGAGGTAGCTCAAAAGAGAATGTCATTCTGCTTCAGATAGACAAAATGCTCAGGTTTCTTCAACGGCTTATAGATTTTTTTATAAAATAGCTTCTTCTCATTCCTCAGAGAATGTAATTTGGATTGAAAATAGTGTGAATAGCTGTTTGAGCTATGAACAAATAGAAGTCAATTGTAGGTAGCATGTTGAGAAAATACATAATTTCAAATTGGCACAATATTTATTAATTAACATTATAAGAAGGAATACCCTCCTACATACTGGTTCTATTTAGGTACTTTTTTACTGGGAAACTTTTCCAAATGATAAGTCACATCCAACAGGGGGTGGGGTCATCTCCTTCGATTACATGAATAGTAATGTTGTTACTCCATAAAAGAAAGAGGTATAGTAGGATTAAAATTCAATAATGAATTACTTCCATTTACTCAGTTGTTCCTTGCATTTTATCTATGTAACCTACAACTGTCAAGTTGACGTTTGTCCAAGTGACAACCTAAAGGTTCCCATACACCACACATAAAGGTTACCACGCACTATCCGACTTAACCCTCGAAAAGGCGTTGCACATAAAAAACTGTCAACAGCGGGGCGTAGCCCGTAAAATCAACTAGTCGGTATTAGAATAAGCGGCTTATTAGGTTGGTGTCAAAGTTACTAAAAATCTAACTAGGAATATGCGATTTTCACCGTCAACTTTGGACCGGACAAGCTAAATGAGGCGAGCGGAGCGAGCCTGTAATATGATCGAAATGTAAACTTTGAACCTTTTAAAAGGTCGTGATAGCCCCGAACCGGGTCGAAAACTCTTTTGAAATAGTTAATTTTCCGTAAATCGAATGACGTTCACGTGAGGAGCGCGTAGCTGGCGAGTTGGAAATGTGAAAACTTTCGGAACATAGAACGTCTTTCCGGGGGCTTTCCGCGTGCCGTTTTCACTCCATGTCGTTAGATTTTCATCGGGGCCGTTGCTTAGGCACATTTTCGGGCCCCAAAATGTCTTTTAAATAAGAAAATTTAATTCAAATAGAAACAGGTACTCTCAGGTCTCAGCTATGCACGTCTAACGTGCCACGTACCAAAGGGAATTTTCTAGCTACTAAAATATACGCGAAGCGGGTAAAAGCTAGCGGCCCATAGCAAAAAAGACTTTATTACAACTGGCGCCGCTCGCACGGGGCAAGAAACGGCCCCAAATTAACAAGACCGAGGTAAAATGTATAAACTCTAACTGAAACGTAGCGATCTCCTCGAGGCATTTGTCAAAATGTTTCCGTTCGTAACTAATTACGTAGGACATCTGGCCTTCATGCAATTGTGTTTTTATACAATTCGAACCTTCTAATTTCGATAGACCAAGTGAAAATCCCGGAGCCTCACGCGCTAAAGACTTGTGTGTGTTTCCACGTTCGTATAAAATTGCGAAATTTCGCAATTTCAGAAACTTCAAATTAATTAATTTGACACAAGATTTGGGGATATTTTTATTCAAATCCATTCGGTACCAATTTTTGTCGGCCATATTTAAAATTATCTTGGAGGAATTTTTTTATCGAAAAGTAAAGCCTCTACGTTCAATTAAAATTCACCATCGGAAAGATCGTCATCGATTTACTCCGGGTGAACTTTGGTGGTTGTTTTTGGCACCCCTAAAAATGCCGCTAAGTACCTTAAAATAAATCGTAAAGATTCGACGTCGTTTGACGACAATCTAGATGATAATTTACGAAAATGATCAATTTCGGGGGTGTTTGTATGATGAAATGAAGTATAAGCAATAATAAAAGCTGTATACGGCGTATAAGTGTCCAAAATGGTCCATGGACGAAGATATCCTTCCTAGGGCTACAAGTACATTTCTACATCTATAGACTATTGGGGCCCACTGAAATCAGATCTACGGACGTGAATTCCATTAAAATGAGCCCGAACAGACCTCTATGGTCTCACACTTCGATGTCTCAACATATTAACCAACTGTCAGATGTATATCGTAAACATCATGTTTCCGTTCAAAAGTACTTGAATATGATATAAATCGGGGTCCTCATCTATCAAAAAACTCTCTAAAGGTAAGTCTAACCAATGTTTAACAATAGCTCTAACATATTTGATTTTAGATATGAAGATATGAATCATTTATCAACGTTTAACCTACACACATATTCTTGAACAAATTAAAGTTTATAGAGATTGAAACAAACACAAAAACGATTTGGAAAGGTATCTACATCATCTACGAGAAGGGTACAATAAATTTTCGAGGAAAATAACAAGATATCTGTCATATTCTACTATACACGTGGCATCGTCCAGAGTTATGTAGCACCACGAACATTGGATTCACTCATAATTAGTTCAAATTCATAGTACAAGCCTTTCAAAGTATTCAAATAATGTTATTTTAGTTACAATAAAGACATTTTCATATATGTGTATGGTTTATTATGTTTCAGGATCTAAATTGACATTTCACATTTTCAACGTAGATCCAAGGTTATGATATAATAGCATCTTTTAGGAATCGGATGCTAATTAGGCCTAAATCATATGAAATAAAGGAAGGAAAAGATGTATACAAGAGTATTTCATATGTTATTGGAAAGGAAAGCATTCTTAATGTTCAATTTACATGATGTATCATTTTATACATATGTCAGTTGGAGGAAAAATTTCACCAAAACTGATGTTACATGCATGAAAATGATTATAAAAGTGTTAAACAATTAATATGCTACCACAAGGTATACTTTCAACAAAGTATACATCACTTTATGGATGTTATACAACATTAAGAGAGATGACGGGAAAGTTTACAAATGATAGATTGTACAGTTTCAATACTTCAAATTGAGCTTTGCAAATGTATATATAAAAAGAATAAAGGTAGGAGGAAAACTTAATAATGAAATGCACCCTTCTTCTTCATTATTCCTGGCATAAGTACATCAGATTCGGAGCTGAAAAGAGAAAAAATCCTTCCTCAACGGGTAGTAGATTTTTTATAACATAACTTTCTCTGAGACTATCTAGCAATAAAAATAGATATGTACAAACTTGCTTGAGACCTGTAGGTACAAACGAAACACAATTGCATTTTGCAAGTTACTAATAGGAATAAATTCTGTATCTTTGTATTTATAACAAAAAGGGTAAATCGAACAGTTTTAAGACTGGGAATTGGTTTTTACAATGGTTCTACTACCGATATGTTTGAGAAATCTTTTCGAATGGTATACTAAGAAGGTGTATCCTTGAGGTAGCTCAAAAGAGAATGTCATTCTGCTTCAGATAGACAAAATGCTCAGGTTTCTTCAACGGCTTATAGATTTTTTTATAAAATAGCTTCTTCTCATTCCTCAGAGAATGTAATTTGGATTGAAAATAGTGTGAATAGCTGTTTGAGCTATGAACAAATAGAAGTCAATTGTAGGTAGCATGTTGAGAAAATACATAATTTCAAATTGGCACAATATTTATTAATTAACATTATAAGAAGGAATACCCTCCTACATACTGGTTCTATTTAGGTACTTTTTTACTGGGAAACTTTTCCAAATGATAAGTCACATCCAACAGGGGGTGGGGTCATCTCCTTCGATTACATGAATAGTAATGTTGTTACTCCATAAAAGAAAGAGGTATAGTAGGATTAAAATTCAATAATGAATTACTTCCATTTACTCAGTTGTTCCTTGCATTTTATCTATGTAACCTACAACTGTCAAGTTGACGTTTGTCCAAGTGACAACCTAAAGGTTCCCATACACCACACATAAAGGTTACCACGCACTATCCGACTTAACCCTCGAAAAGGCGTTGCACATAAAAAACTGTCAACAGCGGGGCGTAGCCCGTAAAATCAACTAGTCGGTATTAGAATAAGCGGCTTATTAGGTTGGTGTCAAAGTTACTAAAAATCTAACTAGGAATATGCGATTTTCACCGTCAACTTTGGACCGGACAAGCTAAATGAGGCGAGCGGAGCGAGCCTGTAATATGATCGAAATGTAAACTTTGAACCTTTTAAAAGGTCGTGATAGCCCCGAACCGGGTCGAAAACTCTTTTGAAATAGTTAATTTTCCGTAAATCGAATGACGTTCACGTGAGGAGCGCGTAGCTGGCGAGTTGGAAATGTGAAAACTTTCGGAACATAGAACGTCTTTCCGGGGGCTTTCCGCGTGCCGTTTTCACTCCATGTCGTTAGATTTTCATCGGGGCCGTTGCTTAGGCACATTTTCGGGCCCCAAAATGTCTTTTAAATAAGAAAATTTAATTCAAATAGAAACAGGTACTCTCAGGTCTCAGCTATGCACGTCTAACGTGCCACGTACCAAAGGGAATTTTCTAGCTACTAAAATATACGCGAAGCGGGTAAAAGCTAGCGGCCCATAGCAAAAAAGACTTTATTACAACTGGCGCCGCTCGCACGGGGCAAGAAACGGCCCCAAATTAACAAGACCGAGGTAAAATGTATAAACTCTAACTGAAACGTAGCGATCTCCTCGAGGCATTTGTCAAAATGTTTCCGTTCGTAACTAATTACGTAGGACATCTGGCCTTCATGCAATTGTGTTTTTATACAATTCGAACCTTCTAATTTCGATAGACCAAGTGAAAATCCCGGAGCCTCACGCGCTAAAGACTTGTGTGTGTTTCCACGTTCGTATAAAATTGCGAAATTTCGCAATTTCAGAAACTTCAAATTAATTAATTTGACACAAGATTTGGGGATATTTTTATTCAAATCCATTCGGTACCAATTTTTGTCGGCCATATTTAAAATTATCTTGGAGGAATTTTTTTATCGAAAAGTAAAGCCTCTACGTTCAATTAAAATTCACCATCGGAAAGATCGTCATCGATTTACTCCGGGTGAACTTTGGTGGTTGTTTTTGGCACCCCTAAAAATGCCGCTAAGTACCTTAAAATAAATCGTAAAGATTCGACGTCGTTTGACGACAATCTAGATGATAATTTACGAAAATGATCAATTTCGGGGGTGTTTGTATGATGAAATGAAGTATAAGCAATAATAAAAGCTGTATACGGCGTATAAGTGTCCAAAATGGTCCATGGACGAAGATATCCTTCCTAGGGCTACAAGTACATTTCTACATCTATAGACTATTGGGGCCCACTGAAATCAGATCTACGGACGTGAATTCCATTAAAATGAGCCCGAACAGACCTCTATGGTCTCACACTTCGATGTCTCAACATATTAACCAACTGTCAGATGTATATCGTAAACATCATGTTTCCGTTCAAAAGTACTTGAATATGATATAAATCGGGGTCCTCATCTATCAAAAAACTCTCTAAAGGTAAGTCTAACCAATGTTTAACAATAGCTCTAACATATTTGATTTTAGATATGAAGATATGAATCATTTATCAACGTTTAACCTACACACATATTCTTGAACAAATTAAAGTTTATAGAGATTGAAACAAACACAAAAACGATTTGGAAAGGTATCTACATCATCTACGAGAAGGGTACAATAAATTTTCGAGGAAAATAACAAGATATCTGTCATATTCTACTATACACGTGGCATCGTCCAGAGTTATGTAGCACCACGAACATTGGATTCACTCATAATTAGTTCAAATTCATAGTACAAGCCTTTCAAAGTATTCAAATAATGTTATTTTAGTTACAATAAAGACATTTTCATATATGTGTATGGTTTATTATGTTTCAGGATCTAAATTGACATTTCACATTTTCAACGTAGATCCAAGGTTATGATATAATAGCATCTTTTAGGAATCGGATGCTAATTAGGCCTAAATCATATGAAATAAAGGAAGGAAAAGATGTATACAAGAGTATTTCATATGTTATTGGAAAGGAAAGCATTCTTAATGTTCAATTTACATGATGTATCATTTTATACATATGTCAGTTGGAGGAAAAATTTCACCAAAACTGATGTTACATGCATGAAAATGATTATAAAAGTGTTAAACAATTAATATGCTACCACAAGGTATACTTTCAACAAAGTATACATCACTTTATGGATGTTATACAACATTAAGAGAGATGACGGGAAAGTTTACAAATGATAGATTGTACAGTTTCAATACTTCAAATTGAGCTTTGCAAATGTATATATAAAAAGAATAAAGGTAGGAGGAAAACTTAATAATGAAATGCACCCTTCTTCTTCATTATTCCTGGCATAAGTACATCAGATTCGGAGCTGAAAAGAGAAAAAATCCTTCCTCAACGGGTAGTAGATTTTTTATAACATAACTTTCTCTGAGACTATCTAGCAATAAAAATAGATATGTACAAACTTGCTTGAGACCTGTAGGTACAAACGAAACACAATTGCATTTTGCAAGTTACTAATAGGAATAAATTCTGTATCTTTGTATTTATAACAAAAAGGGTAAATCGAACAGTTTTAAGACTGGGAATTGGTTTTTACAATGGTTCTACTACCGATATGTTTGAGAAATCTTTTCGAATGGTATACTAAGAAGGTGTATCCTTGAGGTAGCTCAAAAGAGAATGTCATTCTGCTTCAGATAGACAAAATGCTCAGGTTTCTTCAACGGCTTATAGATTTTTTTATAAAATAGCTTCTTCTCATTCCTCAGAGAATGTAATTTGGATTGAAAATAGTGTGAATAGCTGTTTGAGCTATGAACAAATAGAAGTCAATTGTAGGTAGCATGTTGAGAAAATACATAATTTCAAATTGGCACAATATTTATTAATTAACATTATAAGAAGGAATACCCTCCTACATACTGGTTCTATTTAGGTACTTTTTTACTGGGAAACTTTTCCAAATGATAAGTCACATCCAACAGGGGGTGGGGTCATCTCCTTCGATTACATGAATAGTAATGTTGTTACTCCATAAAAGAAAGAGGTATAGTAGGATTAAAATTCAATAATGAATTACTTCCATTTACTCAGTTGTTCCTTGCATTTTATCTATGTAACCTACAACTGTCAAGTTGACGTTTGTCCAAGTGACAACCTAAAGGTTCCCATACACCACACATAAAGGTTACCACGCACTATCCGACTTAACCCTCGAAAAGGCGTTGCACATAAAAAACTGTCAACAGCGGGGCGTAGCCCGTAAAATCAACTAGTCGGTATTAGAATAAGCGGCTTATTAAGTTGGTGCTCAAGTTACTAAAAATGTAACTAGGAATATGCGATTTTCACCGTCAACTTTGGACCGGACAAGCTAAACGAGGCGAGCAGAGCGAGCCTGGAATATGATCGAAACGTAAACTTTGAACCTTTTAAAAGGTCGTGATAGCCCCGAACCGGGTCGAAAACTCTTTTGAAATAGTTAATTTTCCGTAAATCGAATGACGTTCACGTGAGGAGCGCGTAGCTGGCGAGTTGGAAATGTGAAAACTTTCGGAACATAGAACGTCTTTCCGGGGGCTTTCCGCGTGCCGTTTTCACTCCATGTCGTTAGATTTTCATCGGGGCCGTTGCTTAGGCACATTTTCGGGCCCCAAAATGTCTTTTAAATAAGAAAATTTAATTCAAATAGAAACAGGTACTCTCAGGTCTCAGCTATGCACGTCTAACGTGCCACGTACCAAAGGGAATTTTCTAGCTACTAAAATATACGCGAAGCGGGTAAAAGCTAGCGGCCCATAGCAAAAAAGACTTTATTACAACTGGCGCCGCTCGCACGGGGCAAGAAACGGCCCCAAATTAACAAGACCGAGGTAAAATGTATAAACTCTAACTGAAACGTAGAGAGCTCCTCGAGGCATTTGTCAAAATGTTTCCGTTCGTAACTAATTACGTAGGACATCTGGCCTTCATGCAATTGTGTTTTTATACAATTCGAACCTTCTAATTTCGATAGACCAAGTGAAAATCCCGGAGCCTCACGCGCTAAAGAGTTGTGTGTGTTTCCACGTTCGTATAAAATTGCGAAATTTCGCAATTTCAGAAACTTCAAATTAATTAATTTGACACAAGATTTGGGGATATTTTTATTCAAATCCATTCGGTACCAATTTTTGTCGGCCATATTTAAAATTATCTTGGAGGAATTTTTTTATCGAAAAGTAAAGCCTCTACGTTCAATTAAAATTCACCATCGGAAAGATCGTCATCGATTTACTCCGGGTGAACTTTGGTGGTTGTTTTTGGCACCCCTAAAAATGCCGCTAAGTACCTTAAAATAAATCGTAAAGATTCGACGTCGTTTGACGACAATCTAGATGATAATTTACGAAAATGATCAATTTCGGGGGTGTTGTTATGATGAAATGAAGTATAAGCAATAATAAAAGCTGTATACGGCGTATAAGTGTCCAAAATGGTCCATGGACGAAGATATCCTTCCTAGCGGTACAAGTACATTTCTACATCTATAGACTATTGGGGCCCACTGAAATCAGATCTACGGACGTGAATTCCATTAAAATGAGCACGAACAGACCTCTATGGTCTCACACTTCGATGTCTCAACATATTAACCAACTGTCAGATGTATATCGTAAACATCATGTTTCCGTTCAAAAGTACTTGAATATGATATAAATCGGGGTCCTCATCTATCAAAAAACTCTCTAAAGGTAAGTCTAAGCAATGTTTAACAATAGCGCTAACATATTTGATTTTAGATATGAAGATACAAATCATTTATCAACGTTTAACCTACACACATATTCTTGAACAAATTAAAGTTCATAAGGATTGAAAGAAACACAAAAACGATTTGGAAAGGTATCTACATCATCTACGAGAAGGGTACAATAAATTTTCGAGGAAAATAACAAGATATCTGTCATATTCTACTATACACGTGGCATCGTCCAGAGTTATGTAGCACCACGAACATTGGATTCACTCATAATTAGTTCAAATTCATAGTACAAGCCTTTCAAAGTATTCAAATAATGTTATTTTAGTTACAATAAAGACATTTTCATATATGTGTATGGTTTATTATGTTTCAGGATCTAAATTGACATTTCACATTTTCAACGTAGATCCAAGGTTATGATATAATAGCATCTTTTAGGAATCGGATGCTAATTAGGCCTAAATCATATGAAATAAAGGAAGGAAAAGATGTATACAAGAGTATTTCATATGTTATTGGAAAGGAAAGCATTCTTAATGTTCAATTTACATGATGTATCATTTTATACATATGTCAGTTGGAGGAAAAATTTCACCAAAACTGATGTTACATGCATGAAAATGATTATAAAAGTGTTAAACAATTAATCTGCTACCACAAAGTATACTTTCAACAAAGTATACATCACTTTATGGATGTTATACAATATTGAGAGATATGACGGAAATACATTCAAAGGATAGATGGTACAGTTTCGATACTTTAAATTGAGCTTTGCAAATGTATATATGAAAAGAATAAAGGTAGGAGGAAAACTTAATAATGAAATGCACCCTTTTTCTTCATTATTCCTGGCATAAGTATATCAGATTCGGGCATAACTTTCTCTGAGACTATCTAGCAATAAAAATAGATATGTACAAACTTGCTTGAGACCTGTAGGTACAAACGAAACACAATTGCATTTTGCAAGTTACTAATAGGAATAAATTCTGTATCTTTGTATTTATAACAAAAAGGGTAAATCGAACAGTTTTAAGACTGGGAATTGGTTTTTACAATGGTTCTACTACCGATATGTTTGAGAAATCTTTTCGAATGGTATACTAAGAAGGTGTATCCTTGAGGTAGCTCAAAAGAGAATGTCATTCTGCTTCAGATAGACAAAATGCTCAGGTTTCTTCAACGGCTTATAGATTTTTTTATAAAATAGCTTCTTCTCATTCCTCAGAGAATGTAATTTGGATTGAAAATAGTGTGAATAGCTGTTTGAGCTATGAACAAATAGAAGTCAATTGTAGGTAGCATGTTGAGAAAATACATAATTTCAAATTGGCACAATATTTATTAATTAATTACGATTTATTAGTCAGATAATAAATATAATTGATATTTCGAGTGAGCAATATAACAATAATTAAGAAACGCTGAGACAACTCACAAATATGTGGGCGTTATCAATGAGATAAGTATAGACTTCATATTTGAATCTTTTAACATCATTATTAATTGATCTCAATGCTAACGGAAGTTTTTCATAGACTTTTGATCCTTTGAAGGAAATAGGTACTATTTTGACATTTTCTTTTGGCGAATTTATTAATTTTGATTTCTTCATTGTAAGCTGCTCTTGTGTGATAGGCATGATCTATGCACTTAGTTTCCACTTTTAGATGCATGTAGATTAGACATTGATATATGTAAAGGGTTGTTACTTTTAGCACATTCATTTGTTTGTATAAAATATTCGTAGAAAATCTTTTACATTTGTTTAATATTATTTTTAAGACGTAATTTTGTACAACATTAAGATGTTCCATTGCATTTTTATATAGATCCCCCACGCTTCGATGCCATATTTCAATAAAGATTCCACCAGAGCTTTGTATATATTTTTAAGCATACACATGTATTCTCTTATTTGGTAAAATTTATAAATTACTTTTCTTACTTTGCTTGCTAAATGTTCTACTTGAATATTCCACCTAAGATTTTTGTCAATGATTATACCAAGATATTTAATGTGGTCTGCAGCTTGTATGTAATTTTCACGTTCACAGTTCGTATGGATGTATAGTTTGTTTACGTTATTGCATTCACTAACGTTCGTGATTGAGAAACTTATGAATTTAGTTTTATTTGAATTAAGGGTGAGTTTGTTTGATTGTAACCAGCAATTCACAGTACTAAGACTACTTGTAGCTTCATTCATGAGTGAATGTGAATATCTATCACTGAATATAATAACTGTATCGTCAGCAGAGTTTATCAGTTTTGCATCAAACGGGAGGCTCCCTATCGAATTTATATAAATTAATAACAATATTAGTAGTATAGTTGCGTATATCATTGTCCATTTCAGTTATGTAATGTTTCACATATGTTGCTATTTTATCTGTGACTTTTAATTTAATATTCTTCACATCTGATCTATTGTTTTATGACTTTCGCGTGGTACCAAAAGACGCCACATAGGAGTATTTTCTGAAAACTGTAAGTTAACTTGTAAACACAAGGCATATCTGCGTTTTCAAAATCGTTTTACCACTTCGTGATCCAAGCGCCAGCTGGTGACTGAGCGAGGGACTACGAGTTTGACGACGCGTAAGCGACTCATGTCAACCATAGAGTTTCCGGACCTGTATGTACGACCGTGTTTTATGTTTATTAATTTAGTGAGCCACTGTACTATCGCTTTAGGTACATAGAAAATTATTGATTTAATTATTATATCAACAACATTCCAAGAACAAAAATGAGTAAATAACAGGGAACAATAGTTAATAATTAAGAGAACAAGGAATCATTCAACAAAATAAAAACTAAGGTATTGTTATTACTGTAGTGGTAAGAACACTTCAGGTACAAGACTCCTTACATTTGAAAAGTTGCATTCTCTAAAGGAAGATGAATGATTCAAAGACATTTAATTTCAAAGTAAAGTTGCAAATATTTTAATTTGTTGCAAAGTATTCTAGGAGCCAAGTTGTTCCAAATGGAATGTAATTTTTCTGCGTACAGAGAAAATAAACGGTTTTCAATAGTGTATCTTCCTCTGTTTACTGTAAATAGGTGGCTACTTTTGAAGAAATAGAGTTGCTTTAAATTTGTATTCTACAATATCGATGATTCAAAGACATTTTAATTTTGAAAAGTACAGTTGCAATATTTTAATTTGTTGTATAGTATTTGAGGAGCCATGTAGTTGTAGAGCGACTATATTTTATGAGCATTTTCTTTTGCAATACTTGAAGTTTCAATGATTGAATTATATAACCTAGAATTGGCCAAGTGACGTACGTCACAAATTCAAGAAAGTACTCTTGAACTATACCTTCGACTAAGATTTGACTCCATTCCAATTTTATACTCTTCTATGAATATCTACCACTCTCAATCTATCTAACCAATAAATGTCAAAGTGACATACGATCCAAACCATAGAATAACTTGTGACACGTGCTAATAGTAAAAGTTTCTATAAACGCGTACCCATCTCTATATAACCTACAACTGCCAGAGCGACGTCTGTCACAGTGACAACCTAAAGGTGCCCATACGCCTCACATGAAGGTTACCACGCACCATCCGACTAAACCCTCACAAAGGCGTTGCGTATAAAAAACTGCATCTTAGCGGGGCGTAGCCCGTAAAATCAACTAGTCGGTATTAGAATAAGCGGCTTATTAGGTTGGTGTCAAAGTTACTAAAAATGTAACTAGGAATATGCGATTTTCACCGTCAACTTTGGACCCGACAAGCTAAATGAGGCGAGCAGAGCGAGCCTGGAATATGATCGAAACGTAAACTTTGAACCTTTTAAAAGGTCGTGATAGCCCCGAACCGGGTCGAAAACTGTTTTGAAATAGTTAATTTTCCGTAAATCGAATGACGTTCACGTGAGGAGCGCGTAGCTGGCGAGTTGGAAATGTGAAAACTTTCGGAACATAGAACGTCTTTCCGGGGGCTTTCCGCGTGCCGTTTTCACTCCATGTCGTTAGATTTTCATCGGGGCCGTTGCTTAGGCACATTTTCGGGCCCCAACATGTCTTTTAAATAAGAAAATTTAATTCAAATAGAAACAGGTACTCTCAGGTCTCAGCTATGCACGTCTGACGTGCGAAGCACCAAAGGGAATTTTCTAGCTACTAAAATATACGCGAAGCGGGTAAAAGCTAGCGGCCCATAGCAAAAAAGACTTTATTACAACTGGCGCCGCTCGCACGGGGCAAGAAACGGCCCCAAATTAACAAGACCGAGGTAAAATGTATAAACTCTAACTGAAACGTAGCGATCTCCTCGAGGCATTTGTCAAAATGTTTCCGTTCGTAACTAATTACGTAGGACATCTGGCCTTCATGCAATTGTGTTTTTATACAATTCGAACCTTCTAATTTCGATAGACCAAGTGAAAATCCCGGAGCCTCACGCGCTAAAGACTTGTGTGTGTTTCCACGTTCGTATAAAATTGCGAAATTTCGCAATTTCAGAAACTTCAAATTAATTAATTTGACACAAGATTTGGGGATATTTTTATTCAAATCCATTCGGTACCAATTTTTGTCGGCCATATTTAAAATTATCTTGGAGGAATTTTTTTATCGAAAAGTAAAGCCTCTACGTTCAATTAAAATTCACCATCGGAAAGATCGTCATCGATTTACTCCGGGTGAACTTTGGTGGTTGTTTTTGGCACCCCTAAAAATGCCGCTAAGTACCTTAAAATAAATCGTAAAGATTCGACGTCGTTTGACGACAATCTAGATGATAATTTACGAAAATGATCAATTTCGGGGGTGTTTGTATGATGAAATGAAGTATAAGCAATAATAAAAGCTGTATACGGCGTATAAGTGTCCAAAATGGTCCATGGACGAAGATATCCTTCCTAGGGCTACAAGTACATTTCTACATCTATAGACTATTGGGGCCCACTGAAATCAGATCTACGGACGTGAATTCCATTAAAATGAGCCCGAACAGACCTCTATGGTCTCACACTTCGATGTCTCAACATATTAACCAACTGTCAGATGTATATCGTAAACATCATGTTTCCGTTCAAAAGTACTTGAATATGATATAAATCGGGGTCCTCATCTATCAAAAAACTCTCTAAAGGTAAGTCTAACCAATGTTTAACAATAGCGCTAACATATTTGATTTTAGATATGAAGATATGAATCATTTATCAACGTTTAACCTACACACATATTCTTGAACAAATTAAAGTTTATAGAGATTGAAACAAACACAAAAACGATTTGGAAAAGTATCTACATCATCTACGAGAAGGGTACAATAAATTTTCGAGGAAAATAACAAGATATCTGTCATATTCTACTATACACGTGGCATCGTCCAGAGTTATGTAGCACCACGAACATTGGATTCACTCATAATTAGTTCAAATTCATAGTACAAGCCTTTCAAATTATTCAAATAATGTTATTTTAGTTACAATAAAGACATTTTCATATATGTGTATGGTTTATTATGTTTCAGGATCTAAATTGTCATTTCACATTTCCAACGTAGATCCAAGGTTATGATATAATAGCATCTTTTAGGAATCGGATGCTAATTAGGCCTAAATCATATGAAATAAAGGAAGGAAAAGATGTATACAAGAGTATTTCATATGTTATTGGAAAGGAAAGCATTCTTAATGTTCAATTTACATGATGTATCATTTTATACATATGTCAGTTGGAGGAAAAATTTCACCAAAACTGATGTTACATGCATGAAAATGATTATAAAAGTGTTAAACAATTAATCTGCTACCACAAGGTATAGTTTCAACAAAGTATACATCACTTTATGGATGTTATACAACATTAAGAGAGATGACGGGAAAGTTTACAAATGATAGATTGTACAGTTTCAATACTTCAAATTGAGCTTTGCAAATGTATATATAAAAAGAATAAAGGTAGGAGGAAAACTTAATAATGAAATGCACCCTTCTTCTTCATTATTCCTGGCATAAGTACATCAGATTCGGAGCTGAAAAGAGAAAAAATCCTTCCTCAACGGGTAGTAGATTTTTTATAACATAACTTTCTCTGAGACTATCTAGCAATAAAAATAGATATGTACAAACTTGCTTGAGACCTGTAGGTACAAACTAAACACAATTGCATTTTGCAAGTTACTAATAGGAATAAATTCTGTATCTTTGTATTTATAACAAAAAGGGTAAATCGTACAGTTTTAAGACTGGGAATTGGTTTTTGCAATGGTTCTACTACCGATATGTTTGAGAAATCTTTTCGAATGGCATACTACTAAGAAGGTGTATCCTTGAGGTAGCTCAAAAGAGAATGTCATTCTGCTTCAGATAGACAAAATGCTCAGGTTTCTTCAACGGCTTATAGATTTTTTTATAAAATAGCTTCTTCTCATTCCTCAGAGACTAATTTGAATTCAAAATAGTGTGAATAGCGTTTTAGCTATGTACAAATAGAAGTCAATTGTAGGTAGCATGTTGAGAAAATACATAATTTCAAATTGGCACAATATTTATTAATTAACATTATAAGAAGGAATACCCTCCTACATACTGGTTCTATTTAGGTACTTTTTTACTGGGAAACTTTTCCGAATGATAAGTCACATCCAAAAGGGGGTGGGGTCATCTCCTTCGATTACTTGAATAGTAATGTTGTTACTCCATAAAAGAAAGAGGTATAGTAGGATTAAAATTCAATAACGAAATACTCCCATTTACTCAGTTGTTCCTTGCATTTTATCTATGTAACCTACAACTGTCAAGTTGACGTTTGTCCAAGTGACAACCTAAAGGTGCCCATACACCTCACATAAAGGTTACCACGCACTATCCGACTAAACCCTCAAAAAGGCGTTGCACATGAAAACAACTGTACGTCAGCGGGGCGTAACTTAGCGGGGCGAAGCACAGCGGGGCGTAGCCCGTAAAATCAACTAGTCGGTATTAGAATAAGCGGCTTATTAGGTTGGTGTTGAAGTTACTAAAAATCAAACTAGGAATATGCGATTTTCACCGTCAACTTTGGACCGGACAAGCTAAATGAGGCGAGCAGAGCGAGCCTGTAATATGATCGAAATGTAAACTTTGAACCTTTTAAAAGGTCGTGATAGCCCCGAACCGGGTCGAAAACTCTTTTGAAATAGTTAATTTTCCGTAAATCGAATGACGTTCACGTGAGGAGCGCGTAGCTGGCGAGTTAGAAAAGTGCAAAAATAGTGCTCCCTCCTACGACTTTAAGGGGACATTTGGAGTGCGGTTTTCGATCCATGTCGTTAGATTATGAACCGGGTCAACTTAATAGCATAGTCTCGGGCCCCAAAATGTCTTTTAAATACGAAAATTCAATTCAAATAGAAACAGGTACTCTCAGATCTCAGCTATGCACGTCTGACGTGCGAAGCACCGAATGGAATTTTCTAGCTATTAAAATATACGCGAAGCGGGTAAAAGCTAGCGGCCCATAGCAGAAAAGACTTTATTACAACTGGCGCCGCACGCACGGGACAAGAAACGGCCCCGAATTAACAAGACCGAGGTAAAATGTATAAACTCTAACTGAAACGTAGCGAGCTCCTCGAGGCATTTGTCAAAATGTTTCCGTTCGTAACAAATTACACAGGACATCTGGCCTTCATGCAATTGTGGTTTTATACAATTCGAACCTCCTAATTTCGATAGGCCACGTGAAAATCCCGGAGCTTCACGCGCCAAAGACTTGTGTGTGTTTCAACGTTCGTATAAAATTGCGAAATTTCGCAATTTCAGAAACTTCAAATTAATTAATTTGACGCAAGATTTGGGGATATTTTTATTCAAATCCATTCGGTACCAATTTTTGTCGGCCATATTTAAAATTATCTTGGAGGAATTTTTTTATCGAAAAGTAAACCCTCTACGTTCAATTAAAATTCACCATCGGAAAGATCGTCATCGATTTACTCCGGGTGAACTTTGGTGGTTGTTTTTGGCACCCCTAAAAATGCCGCTAAGTACCTTAAAATAAATCGTAAAGATTCGACGTCGTTTGACGACAATCTAGATGATAATTTACGAAAATGATCAATTTCGGGGGTGTTTGTATGATGAAATGAAGTATAAGCAATAATAAAAGCTGTATACGGCGTATAAGTGTCCAAAATGGTCCATGGACGAAGATATCCTTCCTAGCGCTACAAGTACATTTCTACATCTATAGACTACTGGGGCCCACTGAAATCAGATCTACGGACGTGAATTCCATTAAAATGAGCACGAACAGACCTCTATGGTCTCACACTTCGATGTCTCAACATATTAACCAACTGTCAGATGTATATCGTAAACATCATGTTTCCGTTCAAAAGTACTTGAATATGATATAAATCGGGGTCCTCATCTATCAAAAAACTCTCTAAAGGTAAGTCTAAGCAATGTTTAACAATAGCGCTAACATATTTGATTTTAGATATGAAGATGAAGATACAAATCATTTATCAACGTTTAACCTACACACATATTCTTGAACAAATTAAAGTTCATAAGGATTGAAAGAAACACAAAAACGATTTGGAAAGGTATCTACATCATCTACGAGAAGGGTACAATAAATTTTCGAGGAAAATAACAAGATATCTGTCATATTCTACTATACACGTGGCATCGTCCAGAGTTATGTAGCACCACGAACATTGGATTCACTCATAATTAGTTCAAATTCATAGTACAAGCCTTTCAAAGTATTCAAATAATGTTATTTTAGTTACAATAAAGACATTTTCATATATGTGTATGGTTTATTATGTTTCAGGATCTAAATTGACATTTCACATTTTCAACGTAGATCCAAGGTTATGATATAATAGCATCTTTTAGGAATCGGATGCTAATTAGGCCTAAATCATATGAAATAAAGGAAGGAAAAGATGTATACAAGAGTATTTCATATGTTATTGGAAAGGAAAGCATTCTTAATGTTCAATTTACATGATGTATCATTTTATACATATGTCAGTTGGAGGAAAAATTTCACCAAAACTGATGTTACATGCATGAAAATGATTATAAAAGTGTTAAACAATTAATCTGCTACCACAAGGTATAGTTTCAACAAAGTATACATCACTTTATGGATGTTATACAACATTAAGAGAGATGACGGGAAAGTTTACAAATGATAGATTGTACAGTTTCAATACTTCAAATTGAGCTTTGCAAATGTATATATAAAAAGAATAAAGGTAGGAGGAAAACTTAATAATGAAATGCACCCTTCTTCTTCATTATTCCTGGCATAAGTACATCAGATTCGGAGCTGAAAAGAGAAAAAATCCTTCCTCAACGGGTAGTAGATTTTTTATAACATTACTTTCTCTGAGACTATCTAGCAATAAAAATAGATATGTACAAACTTGCTTGAGACCTGTAGATACAAACGAAACACAATTGCATTTTGCAAGTTACTAATAGGAATAAATTCTGTATCTTTGTATTTATAACAAAAAGGGTAAATCAAACAGTTTTAAGACTGGGAATTGGTTTTTACAATGGTTCTACTACCGATATGTTTGAGAAATCTTTTCGAATGGTATACTAAGAAGGTGTATCCTTGAGGTAGCTCAAAAGAGAATGTCATTCTGCTTCAGACAGACAAAATGCTCAGGTTTCTTCAACGGCTTATAGATTTTTTTATAAAATAGCTTCTTCTCATTCCTCAGAGAATGTAATTTGGATTGAAAATAGTGTGAATAGCTGTTTGAGCTATGAACAAATAGAAGTCAATTGTAGGTAGCATGTTGAGAAAATACATAATTTCAAATTGGCACAATATTTATTAATTAACATTATAAGAAGGAATACCCTCCTACATACTGGTTCTATTTAGGTACTTTTTTTACTGGGAAACTTTTCCAAATGATAAGTCACATCCAAAAGGGGGTGGGGTCATCTCCTTCGATTACTTGAATAGTAATGTTGTTACTCCATAAAAGAAAGAGGTATAGTAGGATTAAAATTCAATAACGAAATACTCCCATTTACTCAGTTGTTCCTTGCATTTTATCTATGTAACCTACAACTGTCAAGTTGACGTTTGTCCAAGTGACAACCTAAAGGTGCCCGTACGCCTCACATAAAGGTTACCACGCACTATCCGACTAAACCTTCGAAAAGGCGTTGCACATGAAAACAACTGGACGTCAGCGGGGCGTAACTTAGCGGGGCGTAGCACAGCGGGGCGTAGCCCGTAAAATCAACTAGTCGGTATTAGAATAAGCGGCTTATTAGGTTGGTGTCAAAGTTACTAAAAATGTAACTAGGAATATGCGATTTTCACCGTCAACTTTGGACCCGACAAGCTAAATGAGGCGAGCAGAGCGAGCCTGGAATATGATCGAAACGTAAACTTTGAACCTTTTAAAAGGTCGTGATAGCCCCGAACCGGGTCGAAAACTGTTTTGAAATAGTTAATTTTCCGTAAATCGAATGACGTTCACGTGAGGAGCGCGTAGCTGGCGAGTTGGAAATGTGAAAACTTTCGGAACATAGAACGTCTTTCCGGGGGCTTTCCGCGTGCCGTTTTCACTCCATGTCGTTAGATTTTCATCGGGGCCGTTGCTTAGGCACATTTTCGGGCCCCAACATGTCTTTTAAATAAGAAAATTTAATTCAAATAGAAACAGGTACTCTCAGGTCTCAGCTATGCACGTCTGACGTGCGAAGCACCAAAGGGAATTTTCTAGCTACTAAAATATACGCGAAGCGGGTAAAAGCTAGCGGCCCATAGCAAAAAAGACTTTATTACAACTGGCGCCGCTCGCACGGGGCAAGAAACGGCCCCAAATTAACAAGACCGAGGTAAAATGTATAAACTCTAACTGAAACGTAGCGATCTCCTCGAGGCATTTGTCAAAATGTTTCCGTTCGTAACTAATTACGTAGGACATCTGGCCTTCATGCAATTGTGTTTTTATACAATTCGAACCTTCTAATTTCGATAGACCAAGTGAAAATCCCGGAGCCTCACGCGCTAAAGACTTGTGTGTGTTTCCACGTTCGTATAAAATTGCGAAATTTCGCAATTTCAGAAACTTCAAATTAATTAATTTGACACAAGATTTGGGGATATTTTTATTCAAATCCATTCGGTACCAATTTTTGTCGGCCATATTTAAAATTATCTTGGAGGAATTTTTTTATCGAAAAGTAAAGCCTCTACGTTCAATTAAAATTCACCATCGGAAAGATCGTCATCGATTTACTCCGGGTGAACTTTGGTGGTTGTTTTTGGCACCCCTAAAAATGCCGCTAAGTACCTTAAAATAAATCGTAAAGATTCGACGTCGTTTGACGACAATCTAGATGATAATTTACGAAAATGATCAATTTCGGGGGTGTTTGTATGATGAAATGAAGTATAAGCAATAATAAAAGCTGTATACGGCGTATAAGTGTCCAAAATGGTCCATGGACGAAGATATCCTTCCTAGGGCTACAAGTACATTTCTACATCTATAGACTATTGGGGCCCACTGAAATCAGATCTACGGACGTGAATTCCATTAAAATGAGCCCGAACAGACCTCTATGGTCTCACACTTCGATGTCTCAACATATTAACCAACTGTCAGATGTATATCGTAAACATCATGTTTCCGTTCAAAAGTACTTGAATATGATATAAATCGGGGTCCTCATCTATCAAAAAACTCTCTAAAGGTAAGTCTAACCAATGTTTAACAATAGCGCTAACATATTTGATTTTAGATATGAAGATATGAATCATTTATCAACGTTTAACCTACACACATATTCTTGAACAAATTAAAGTTTATAGAGATTGAAACAAACACAAAAACGATTTGGAAAGGTATCTACATCATCTACGAGAAGGGTACAATAAATTTTCGAGGAAAATAACAAGATATCTGTCATATTCTACTATACACGTGGCATCGTCCAGAGTTATGTAGCACCACGAACATTGGATTCACTCATAATTAGTTCAAATTCATAGTACAAGCCTTTCAAATTATTCAAATAATGTTATTTTAGTTACAATAAAGACATTTTCATATATGTGTATGGTTTATTATGTTTCAGGATCTAAATTGTCATTTCACATTTCCAACGTAGATCCAAGGTTATGATATAATAGCATCTTTTAGGAATCGGATGCTAATTAGGCCTAAATCATATGAAATAAAGGAAGGAAAAGATGTATACAAGAGTATTTCATATGTTATTGGAAAGGAAAGCATTCTTAATGTTCAATTTACATGATGTATCATTTTATACATATGTCAGTTGGTGGAAAAATTTCACCAAAACTGATGTTACATGCATGAAAATGATTATAAAAGTGTTAAACAATTAATCTGCTACCACAAGGTATAGTTTCAACAAAGTATACATCACTTTATGGATGTTATACAACATTAAGAGAGATGACGGGAAAGTTTACAAATGATAGATTGTACAGTTTCGATACATTAAATTGAGCTTTGCAAATGTATATATGAAAAGAATAAAGGTAGGAGGAAAACTTAATAATGAAATGCACCCTTTTTCTTCATTATTCCTGGCATAAGTATATCAGATTCGAGCTGGAAAGAGAAAAAATGCTTACTCAACGGGTAGTAGATTTTTTATAACATAACTTTCTCTGAGACTATCTACCAATAAAAATAGATATGTACAAACTTGCTTGAGACCTGCAGGTACAAACGAAACACAATTGCATTTTGCAAGTTACTAATAGGAATAAATTCTGTATCTTTGTATTTATAACAAAAAGGGTAAATCGAACAGTTTTAAGACTGGGAATTGGTTTTTACAATGGTTCTACTACCGATATGTTTGAGCAATCTTTTCGAATGGTATACTAAGAAGGTGTATCCTTGAGGTAGCTCAAAAGAGAATGTCATTCTGCTTCAGACAGACAAAATGCTCAGGTTTCTTCAACGGCTTATAGATTTTTTTATAAAATAGCTTCTTCTCATTCCTCAGAGAATGTAATTTGGATTGAAAATAGTGTGAATAGCTGTTTGAGCTATGAACAAATAGAAGTCAATTGTAGGTAGCATGTTGAGAAAATACATAATTTCAAATTGGCACAATATTTATTAATTAACATTATAAGAAGGAATACCCTCCTACATACTGGTTCTATTTAGGTACTTTTTTACTGGGAAACTTTTCCAAATGATAAGTCACATCCAAAAGGGGGTGGGGTCATCTCCTTCGATTACATGAATAGTAATGTTGTTACTCCATAAAAGAAAGAGGTATAGTAGGATTAAAATTCAATAATGAAATACTCCCATTTACTCAGTTGTTCCTTGCATTATATCTATGTAACCTACAACTGTCAAGTTGACGTTTGTCCAAGTGACAACCTAAAGGTAACCGTACGCCTCACATAAAGGTTACCACGCACTATCCGACTTAACCCTCGAAAAGGCGTTGCACATAAGAAACTGTCAACAGCGGGGCGTAGCCCGTAAAATCAACTAGTCAACAATAATACTGGCCTTATTGAGTTGGTACGCAAGTTCCTAGAAAACTCACTAAAAATATGCGATTTTCGACCTAATCGACGTACATTTTTGAACCCGACAAGCTAAAATTGGCGACGGGTTCGAGCCCGGAAAATGGTCGAAATGTAAACTTTGAACCTTTTAAAAGGTCGCGATAGCCCCGAACCGGGTCGAAAACTCTTTTGAAATAGTTAATTTTCCGTAAATCGAATGACGTTCACGTGAGGAGCGCGTAGCTGGCGAGTTAGAAAAGTGAAAACTTTCTGTACCTAATACGGCTGTACGACCACTTTTCGCGTGCCGTTTTCGCTCCATGTCGTTAGATTTCCATCGGGGCCGTTGCTTAGGCACATTTTCGGGCCCCAAAATGTCGTTTGAATAGGAAAATTTAATTAAAATAGAAACGGGTAGTGTCAAGTCTCAGCTATGCACGTCTGACGTGCGAAGCACCAAAGGGAATTTTCTAGCTACTAAAATATACGCGAAGCGGGTAAAAGCTAGCGGCCCATAGCAAAAAAGACTTTATTACGACTGGCGCCGCTCGCACGGGCCACTAAACGGCCCCAAATTAACAAGACCAAGGTAAAATGTATAAACTCTAACTGAAGCGTAGCGATCTCCTCGAGGCATTTGTCAAAATGTTTCCGTTCGTAACTAATTACGTAGGACATCTGGCCTTCATGCAATTGTGTTTTTATACAATTCGAACCTTCTAATTTCGATAGGCCAAGTGAAAATCCCGGAGCCTCAGGCGCTAAAGAGTTGTGTGTGTTTCAACGTTCGTATAAAATTGCGAAATTTCGCAATTTCAAAAACTTCAAATTAATTAATTTGACGCAAAATTTGGGGATATTTTTATTCAAATCCATTCGGTACCAATTTTTGTCGGCCATATTTAAAATTATCTTGGAGGAATTTTTTTATCGAAAAGTAAAGGCTCTACGTTCAATTAAAATTCACCATCGGAAAGATCGTCATCGATTTACTCCGGGTGAACTTTGATGGTTGTTTTTGGCACCCCTAAAAATGCCGCTAAGTACCTTAAAATAAATCGTAAAGATTCGACGTCGTTTGACGACAATCTAGATGATAATTTACGAAAATGATCAATTTCGGGGGTGTTTGTATGATGAAATGAAGTATAAGCAATAATAAAAGCTGTATACGGCGTATAAGTGTCCAAAATGGTCCATGGACGAAGATATCCTTCCTAGCGGTACAAGTACATTTCTACATCTATAGACTATTGGGGCCCACTGAAATCAGATCTACGGACGTGAATTCCATTAAAATGAGCACGAACAGACCTCTATGGTCTCACACGTTGGTGACTACCCGTATTAACTATCTGTCAGATGTATATCGTAAACATCATGTTTCCGTCCAAAAGTACTTGAATATGATATAAATCGGGGTCCTCATCTATCAAAAAACTCTCTAAAAGTAAGTCTAACCAATGTTTAACAATAGCGCTAACATATTTGATTTTAGATATGAAGATACAAATCATTTATCAACGTTTAACCTACACACATATTCTTGAACAAATTAAAGTTCATAGGGATGAAAGAAACACAAAAACGATTTGGAAAGGTATGTAGGTACATCATTTACGAGAAGGGTACTATAGATATTAAAGGAAGATATCAAGATATCTGTCATATTCTACAGTATACGTAGCATCTTCCAGAGATACTTAGCACTACGTACAATGGATTCACTCAGAATCACATCAGATTCATAGTATAAGCCTTTTAAAGTAGTATTAGGATAATTTCATTGTATTTACAATAAAGATATCTTTCTTTATATACATGTGCATGGTGTATTGTGTTTCAGAAATATAAAATGTCATTTGACATTTTCAATGTAGGTAGCCGAAAGCATATTTATATAGTAACACATAAACTATGAAGAAGATGTATACAAGAGTATTTCATCAATCAATCAAGACTAATTATATGGATGTTAATCTGTATCGAAATGATTATGAAAGTGGTCAAAAATGAATTTGACATCACAAAGTATATCATTTGAAGGATGTTATATAACGTTAGCACAAATAACGAAATGGCATTCAAAGTATAGATTGTACAGTTTCAATACTAACAATTGGGCTTTGCAGAATATATATATATATAACAAGAATAAAGGTAGGATTAAAGTTTAATAATGAAATACATCCATTTACTCAGTTGTTCCTTGCATTATTTCTATGTAACCTACAACTGTCAAGTTAACGTATGTCAGAGTGACAACCCAAAGGTGCCTGTACTTTCTTTACTGGGAAACTTTTCCAAATAATAAGTCACAACCAAAAGGGGGTGGGGTAATTTTCTTCGATTACTTAAATAGTAATGTATGTTACTCCATATGAGATGAGAAAATCATTGATTTAAGTATTATATAGGTAGGTACTTTTTAAAGAAATAGAGTTACCCTTCATTCAAATGATTAATTAAATTTCTATTTTCTTTGTATGAAGTTGAATGATTCAAAGACACCTTTCACTTTTGAAAAAGTTGATAGAGTTGCAAACGTTTCCAAATAATATATCACAACCAGGAGAGGGTGAGGTATTCTCCATCGATTACTTAAATAGTAGGCTATATGTAACTTCAGAAAAGAGAAGAGTATAAGAATAAGAATACCTAAGAATATAAGAATATGTTTATTGAAACTAAAACTGGTATCACGTGAATACAGGAAAATAGACACTTAAACGCCAAGAGGTTTGTATTGTGCCGTATAATTTATCACAACAGTACAGTAGATAATTGAATATTATATATTACGATTTATTAGTCAGATAATAAATATAATTGATATTTCGAGTGAGCAATATAACAATAATTAAGAAACGCTGAGACAACTCACAAATATGTGGGCGTTATCAATGAGATAAGTATAGACTTCATATTTGAATCTTTTAACATCATTATTAATTGATCTCAATGCTAACGGAAGTTTTTTATAGACTTTTGATCCTTTGAAGGAAATAGGTACTATTTTGACATTTTCTTTTGGCGAATTTATTAATTTTGATTTCTTCATTGTAAGCTGCTCTTGTGTGATAGGCATGATCTATGCACTTAGTTTCCACTTTTAGATGCATGTAGATTAGACATTGATATATGTAAAGGGTTGTTACTTTTAGCACATTCATTTGTTTGTATAAAATATTCGTAGAAAATCTTTTACATTTGTTTAATATTATTTTTAAGACGTAATTTTGTACAACATTAAGATGTTCCATTGCATTTTTATATAGATCCCCCACGCTTCGATGCCATATTTCAATAAAGATTCCACCAGAGCTTTGTATATATTTTTAAGCATACACATGTATTCTCTTATTTGGTAAAATTTATAAATTACTTTTCTTACTTTGCTTGCTAAATGTTCTACTTGAATATTCCACCTAAGATTTTTGTCAATGATTATACCAAGATATTTAATGTGGTCTGCAGCTTGTATGTAATTTTCACGTTCACAGTTCGTATGGATGTATAGTTTGTTTACGTTATTGCATTCACTAACGTTCGTGATTGAGAAACTTATGAATTTAGTTTTATTTGAATTAAGGGTGAGTTTGTTTGATTGTAACCAGCAATTCACAGTACTAAGACTACTTGTAGCTTCATTCATGAGTGAATGTGAATATCTATCACTGAATATAATAACTGTATCGTCAGCAGAGTTTATCAGTTTTGCATCAAACGGGAGGCTCCCTATCGAATTTATATAAATTAATAACAATATTAGTAGTATAGTTGCGTATATCATTGTCCATTTCAGTTATGTAATGTTTCACATATGTTGCTATTTTATCTGTGACTTTTAATTTAATATTCTTCACATCTGATCTATTGTTTTATGACTTTCGCGTGGTACCAAAAGACGCCACATAGGAGTATTTTCTGAAAACTGTAAGTTAACTTGTAAACACAAGGCATATCTGCGTTTTCAAAATCGTTTTACCACTTCGTGATCCAAGCGCCAGCTGGTGACTGAGCGAGGGACTACGAGTTTGACGACGCGTAAGCGACTCATGTCAACCATAGAGTTTCCGGACCTGTATGTACGACCGTGTTTTATGTTTATTAATTTAGTGAGCCACTGTACTATCGCTTTAGGTACATAGAAAATTATTGATTTAATTATTATATCAACAACATTCCAAGAACAAAAATGAGTAAATAACAGGGAACAATAGTTAATAATTAAGAGAACAAGGAATCATTCAACAAAATAAAAACTAAGGTATTGTTATTACTGTAGTGGTAAGAACACTTCAGGTACAAGACTCCTTACATTTGAAAAGTTGCATTCTCTAAAGGAAGATGAATGATTCAAAGACATTTAATTTCAAAGTAAAGTTGCAAATATTTTAATTTGTTGCAAAGTATTCTAGGAGCCAAGTTGTTCCAAATGGAATGTAATTTTTCTGCGTACAGAGAAAATAAACGGTTTTCAATAGTGTATCTTCCTCTGTTTACTGTAAATAGGTGGCTACTTTTGAAGAAATAGAGTTGCTTTAAATTTGTATTCTACAATATCGATGATTCAAAGACATTTTAATTTTGAAAAGTACAGTTGCAATATTTTAATTTGTTGTATAGTATTTGAGGAGCCATGTAGTTGTAGAGCGACTATATTTTATGAGCATTTTCTTTTGCAATACTTGAAGTTTCAATGATTGAATTATATAACCTAGAATTGGCCAAGTGACGTACGTCACAAATTCCAAAGAGTACTCTAGAACTATACCTTCGACTAACATTTGACTCCATTCCAATTTTATACTCTTCTATGAATATCTACCACTCTCAATCTATCTAACCTATGAATGTCAAAGTGACATACGATCCAAACCATAGAATAACTTGTGACACGTGCTAATAGTAAAATTTTCTATAAACGCGTACCCATCTCTATATAACCTACAACTGCCAGAGCGACGTCTGTCACAGTGACAACCTAAAGGTGCCCATACGCCTCACCAAAAGGTTACCACGCACTATCCGACTAAACCCTCGAAAAGGCGTTGCACATAAAAAACTGTTAACAGCGGGGCGTAGCCCGTAAAATCAACTAGTCAAGAATCCTTCTATTAAAGATATGTTGGTATCACAGAAAACTATTAGAAATAACCTTATAATATATAAAGTACAATTCGAACAAAGAATAAAAATGAACTGAATCAAGGAAAAGCCCATCAAAATATAATGCACTTTCACATTCGTAGTGTGGGTAGAGTGGCCTAGCCCACAAAAGCGCTTTGACTTGCTTTGAGGTTTGCCGACCGACTTGAAAGTGAAGCGGAGACATTCGCGTCTCGCAAAATATTTACGCAAAAACACTCGAGACTGTCAGTTCTTATCAAATATGTAGGTTTGAAAACTGAGACAAATGCAAATGGACAATGCGTAGACCTTTTTAATTTTGCGAACCTTTATAAATAAATCTCTTCCTTATAAGTAGTTGTTCAAATGAAGACAAGCATCTGTTGAATATTAATGAACACATCTTGAACCTCCTCGAATATGAATTTATTCATCAAGACTTAGTATCCAACATGATTTACCTATTCATGTTTGTATTGAGTAGTTTCGCAATTAAGAATGTGTAAATAAATTTTTAACTTATAAAGTTATGGAAATAAAACCACTAATTTACACTAAATAAACAATGAATGTTTTTATTATCCACTATTGCTTACATACATAGGGGGCGCTTCAACCCCTCAAAATTGAATAGGGGAGATGGGTTGAGTGATACGTCATTTGAAAGGTCTTGGAAGCCTCTTTACAACGGTGTATGAAAAACGTAAATTTGATGAACCGTTTTCGCCAAAAATTAATTTTGTTGCTCGAATGAGCCACCTTGAATATTTTGGTTATTTATAGAATGTCCAAGCTCATTTTTATTAAGCCTTTTTTACAAACTTAAGCAATCTTCAAAAAATCACATTCGTAAAAAAATTGAATTGTGTTGTCATGCTTACAATGAAAAAAATTAAATCTGCGTGTTTAAATCAAATGTTCAAATTGTCCTCCATTGACTTCCATACAATAATACAATCTTGACTGAAAACCGTCTCTAACATGGTTCAGCATAATTGGAGTTATTTGACGACACTCATTTACAATTCGTTGGCGTAGTTCGTCCAAATTTTCAGGCTGAGTCACAAAAATCTTGAACTTAAGATGTCCCCACAGGAAGAAGTCCAGAGGGTTCAGGTCAGGAGATCGGGCAGGCCACTCCATAGGACCTCTTCTTCCAATCCAACGACCGGGGTATTGCAAATTGAGGTATTGGCGAACTGGTGCGGCGTACTGAGGAGGAGCTCCGTCTTGTTGGAAATGCAATTGTTGTTCAAGTAGTAGAGGATCGTTTTCTAATTGTTCAGTTATTAACGGATCAATCGCATTTTCCAACATTTTAAGATAAATTTCGCCATTTAAATTACCAGGAATAAACAGAGGTCCAATTAGGTGGTCTCCCAAAATTCCTACCCAAACGTTCAGCTTTTCCCGATGTTGAGTGTGAGCTTTTCGAAATACATGAGGATTTGAATCGCTCCAAATTCTACAGTTATGCCGGTTAACTTCTCCATTAAGTAAAAAAGTGCATTCGTCAGAAAAGCAAACGTTGTACAAGAAATTTGGGTTATTGTTGATACGCTCGACCATAATTTCGCAAAACTCTTGCCTTCGATCCCAATCATCATTTAATTCCTGAATTAATTTAATTTTGTACGGATGGAATTTGTGTTTATGTAAAATTCTGAAAACGTTAGATTGGCTAATACCGGAAGCTGCAGAAAGTTGTCGTACAGATTGCGTGTTTGGCATAAGTTGGACATGTCCCAAAACCGCCATAGCTGCTCCTTCATCATTAACAATTCCAATTGGTGCCCTTTTTTTATCCATTACTGAACCCGTCTCCAGAAATTTTGAAATCAATTCCATTACGTACTTATGGCGAAAGCTACGTTCAGGATGGTTTTCGTTAAATATCCTTGCAGCCGCTTGGGCATAATTTTGATTTTGGTAATAAAGGCTAACCAGCTCAACACGTTCTTGCAATGTGTACACCATATTTTTTGAAATTTTAAACAAATCAGCAAAGTAGTAACTCAACAGATTGATTAAAATCATGAAATGATCGAAGAAACGTTAAGACCAGATAAACACCTTCTAAGAACAAAAAATGAAGGCAACATAAGGAAATGTTGCTGTTTTTTTATTTATTAGTTTGAGAGAATGTATTATTGTATGGAAGTCAATGGAGGACAATTTGAACATTTGATTTAAACACGCAGATTTAATTTTTTTCATTGTAAGCATGACAACACAATTCAATTTTTATACGAATGCCTCAAATATACGTCAAAAGATGTCCCCCAAACAAAATCATTCGACGTGTTTCGGGAGATTTTTCCGCTCACTATGGGATAAGAAATATACGGAGTGGCTCGTCTGAGATGGAACACCCTGTATGTTTCAACACATAGTGTCATCATCTGAGCTAAGCTATAAACTATTATTATTATTTGGATATAATCAAAATACTATTGAACTTATGTTCTAATTTTGAGATTCAAGTGACGACATCGATGTGACGTCATGATCTGTGTTATGTTTTTATTATGTGCAATAGCCCTGGACTTATTGATTCTGTGGTACATTTTGAGAGTTGATGTGACAATAACGGTCAGTATAAAAGAAGGTTATATTATAGTGTGTATAATTGTGAGTCAACCTGACAGCAGTGTCAACATGAAACATAGAGTTGTAAAATACATTATGTAGAACATTTGGATACAATTTCAATGTTACATGGAGTATACTGTTCCTACAATCATTTATATTTGACCCGTAAGACGGTTCGAAACATAATAACAATAATATAATATTGAGTTTTAGGTTCCTTTAAGAAATGCTGCACAAACGAGAAAATAGATGGGAATTGTGGGACGTTAAAACTTTATTCCCGCTGCTGCTAACCGTTTTTGTAGTTATAACTTTACAAATAATGATTATTTATATTATGATCTCGATACATATCGCATATAGCTAAAATATGATGCTGTGCTTCCAGGTGGTGATTAAAAGCACAATTCTGCAAAGCAAGCTGCTGTATCATGTATCTAAGCTTCAAATGATTATTTGTATCTTTCAAATGATATGTAAGAAACTAAATATTGCTTCACAATTTTGTTTCCAAAAAATGATTTTATTGAAATACAGGAGCTACTTGTTTTACTGAATTGGAAGTATATGAATTTATCTTTTATATCTTTTGAATGTTACAATGTGAATGACCACATAACACTGCCTTCAGTTCCAGCTTCAGAGAGTATTCCTCGAAGAATTATATAGCGATGGCTCTAATCTGCAACAGCATATAACATCCGGTTGATTGTTCTGTAAGTAGATGATTTTTGTTTGTCTGCGGAGGTGAAGAAAACCCTTTATGAGGAAGTTATGAGCCTTGAATCTCATGGTCTACCATGAGAGTCACTTTTCCAGGCATACTCACTAAAAACTTCACCCACTGTGTAGGATCATCTGCCTGTTGCCTCTGGTGACACTTAGGCCTGCTGGTCCATTGTATTTTACTTGTATTGTTTGTTCACAGTATAATTCGGGTCCACCTCTAGGCTCCCCAAAAATTTAATGTATTTTGCTGTCCAGTGCCTCGTATTTACACAGTATATGAGCTACTGTTTCTGGATCCTTACCGCACAGTCTGCATCGAGGTTACCATTATACAGTCCCATCTCGTTAAGGTGCCCCTTTACTGGCACATGGCCAGTCATGAACGACTTTTATTTTTTGCCTGTTTAATGTAAATAGGTCTGTCGTTTTTTTGTGACACGGTCCTTTTGATGTAGTTTTTCCCGTGTTTGTTTCCTAGGATTGTTTCCCAGTATTCTGTTTGGTTTTCCAGGATGATCCAGTCTTCTACAGATCTTCGTGCTTTACATTTTGGTACTGCTGTTGTTTGTTCTGGATCTGGAACATTTTCCGACTCTCTTCTTGCAAGTTCGTCATCTTTTTCATTGCCCGCAGTTCCCTGATGTCCCGGTACCCAGATCAGCTTAACGTGGTTCCGTTCTGCCAGTGCTTCCAGTTTCTCTTTGCATGTCCATAGCAGTCGGGATACCACTTCTTGACTTCTCATTGTTTTATATGAAGCCTGACTGTTTGTCGATACATGGTCTGCTCATCTTCGATGTGCGATTGTTTTCCTTCACGCATTGAAGGATTACATGTACCTCTGCTTGGAAAACGGAAGTTTGTTTGCCCAATGAATATCTGAAGCCAGTCTTTGGGTTTTTTGAGTATGCTCCTGCACCTGCACTTTTTTTTAGTATTAGACACTCGTCTGTGTATCAAATCTTTCCTTGTAAAATGGTGCCTAGGCTTGTGTATTCCCATTCAGTTCTATCTGGTATTGATACCTTGAACATGTTGTCAAAAGAGTATCATTTTGAAATGTGATCTTTTCTCAAGCCTAACACGTTCTTGGTCACGATTTTTACGCGATGCTCATGTGTCCTGACCCAATGTGAACATTATCCAGTGTGTTATGTATTCTGAAGGCACCAATCTTTGCCTCTCCCTGGACCACCAAGTGAAGGGGAGGCAATCCCAGCAGTGTCTCCATTGCTGTAGGGGCCGTAGATTTCATAGCCCTAGTGATCCCAAGACCTACAATTTTTTGACCTTGACCTGGATTAGTCTTGTCATGGTCCCTCTTTGTTGTGTCTTAGGCCACCATATCAAAGAGGCATATTTCAATAGCGGTTTATAAATTATTTCCAATATATTCTCTGTTCATACAAGCACTTTACATTTGACTAACAAGAGTGTCTGAAAACAGTTTTGGTATCAAAAGTGAGGGGAGTCACGTGATCAATTGATCACAGCGTTTTTTCCTTACAATGAACAGCCTGGATGTGTGAAACCCCGATTTTCTGAACACGTACCACCTTTAGAATAGTTACGGCTTTTTAGTTAGGTTCAATTTCGAACTTTGAACTTTCTAGATATTTCATAAGAACAATATCCATTTAGTATCTACGAAGATATGTTTCAAGTAGTTGAGATAAGCATTAGACCTATTCTAACTTTGTTACCTAAGCGAATGAGAACGACAACAACAATTTGCTACGCGATGAATAATAACGACAATTTTTCTATCAGATTCATAGAACTTGATTGTTTGATTGGGTGGAGAAGCTTGTTGTGCCGAATTTAGCATCATCCAATTCTATTTGACGGAGTACCTACATCTTAAAAGGTAGAATATATTTCCATCAAGTGTAATTTTTTTATGATTCCCTCCATTTTGTGATTATTGTATACTATTAAGAACAAATTTAGATAATGCCTGTGGGTTTAAGACATGATGGGCTTTTTTTCAAGCTATTCTTGCGTAAATATAGGTCTTAACACACGTAGAAGTTCGGAAACATTGCGTGATTTTGTAGACAACCTTCATTAAATTTAATTGGAGACCCAAGGGAATAGTGAGATCAATTTTGCATTGAAATTCAGCCCTGAAGACAATTTATAACTCTATGACGTTTATGATATACCTAAATATAATTATCACAATTATTTGAAATGTCGTGCAGTATTCATGCGTTAGCTGAAATAGTTATTATATTGAATATGTTACCTATTAGAATGATGTTCTCGTTTGAATGTTCATATTATTTATTAGTTGTTCTGTGTGCAGGATTGAGATTTGTAATTATTATAAAACATTCATAGCTTTATTTATTGGTTATATTAGAAGCAATACTGTTGAAATGTCGTTTTCTCTTAAAAATATTCCACAATTTATGATAACCTGGAATATACAATCGAATTATAAAATATTCAAATTTTTAAATATAGAAAAAAATATATTCCATTCCATTGCATCATTGGTTCAGAAGGCGACAACGCCGCGCACCTTTTATGAATGGAGACTTTGTTCTGTACTACGCAATTTGACAGCTGCCGTATTTCTCGTAGCTATTTCGAAGCGGTGTTGCCTTACAAGTGGTACCAAGTTTTCAATCATAGTTACAGCGTTGCCTATAAGGAGTAATTATGACTCGACGACAAAGATCCGTTGGTTTTCTTTGTCATACTTCATGTAATCATTGCGACAAGTCAAATGGAGTTTTATGAATGAGATGTTTCGTCTCCCTAGGATAATAGGTCTATGTACAGAACCAAGTCCCCATTCATAAAAGGTGCGCGGTGTTGTCACTTTCTGAACAAATGATGCAATGGAATGGAATAGTTCTATATTTAAAAATTTCAATATTCTATAATTCGATTGTATATTCCAGGTTACCATATATTATGGGATATTTTTCAAAGAAAACGACATTTCAACAGTATTGCTACTAGGTACATAACTCTAGCGATAAAATTTCCTGACATCTTGAATATGTAATGTATCAGGGGTATGAGCGACATTATGATTGCATTCTAGGAGTTGGTTACTTTTATTCGGATTATGATATGTTTATTGAGGCGGAAACATCTAAGGTGTTCTTGAAATCTTAAATGGAAGTTACGTACCGTTTGGTCGATGTATTCGGTTTATCTTCAAGAATACTATACCTTTTTATTAAAAAAAAAAACAAAAAGTATCTGAAATATTATACATTTTATTATATCAGTACATTTTGATGTTATCAATGATGGAACCTAATATTGTTCAAATATCAACCACGGAGGATCCGTTAAACCTACCACAATTTTTTTCTCTACGACCTACCGTTCTCGCGGAAAATAAAATCTTCAATCATTTTGATATTCCCAAAAATACCCAAGGATGAGGGCACATTTTTTTGGTATGAAGCTTCTCTAACGATTTATAAAAAAAATACCTTCGGTAATTTTTTCCACAAAAGCCATATTTTCCTGACAGATTTACTTCGCTATAAGCATGTAGGCCAATATCATTTCTCAACATTCGCCGCGGTGTTGATTGAGAAAGTCATAGATATTCATATCTAGTGTTCTTTCTCTCTATAGTACTAGAACATCACGTAATGGAAAGGTTGACTTCATTCGTGGATCGAGTAGAACGATTTTGACTACCATAAATTTGACTTTACGTGAGGTAAACTGTCTTACATCATTTTGGTAATAAATTTGATTAATTTGCAAAACGCTGTAAGAGCGTGTATATTTATATGATTGAATGGCAAACATTCCCAAGAGATTCTGACATGAGAATAATCCATAAATGTCACTACATACATGGTTTGACAGTTGAAAGATTTTTAGTGCCCCTATTAGAAAACCCATTATAAATAAGGCATCTCAATCTATACAATTGAGTTAGTTTTCCGAAATTTTGAACTCATTTAGTCTTGATTTCGAAATAAGTAATTATTAAAGAATGAAGAGAGTTTGATTTCATATGCAACACATTGGTAAAATAAGGTTATTCAACAGATTATTCATTTTTCGTTGCTCAAATGTAGCAATGGCTACTGACGACTTTCGAAAATACATCAAACAAGCGAATTGTTAATTATTTGTCTATGGCCAAGCATAGCCATATCACGGCCATTGTTAATTTGTATTCCTGCTAGATTGGTGCGCACGATTCAACTAATAACATCCAATCCGTTAGCGTATTATGTCATAAATTTCTCATCTTGTGATCAAATAAGCCAGTTGCGTGAATTTCCAAGGGCGTAAAGCCGATTTCAATCAAGCTCTATTTTATAGAAATTAACGCAACAGCAACATCGTTAAAGATCAAACACCATCGGGGCCATATACAAAAACACGTTGAATGTGTATTTCAAAACTTGATGTTTATAAGAAAAATAAAAACTGCACAGTATAAACTGGGAATATCACATGGCTGCGAATTTCAAACGTCAAATTTTATGGTTTGTTATTAAATAACATATTTATTAGTTAGTACGCGGTAACAAAGTACCTAGTTACTTTTAGAATAAAGAAGTTGATAATTTATCTGATGATTCGCTGTGATGTTTTCATTTCGCTATTTTTAGTGGAGTAGCTGGTAGTGGGTGTTCTGAATTAAGGCCAAAATGTCTGAAATTACGAACAAACAAACAAACAAACAAGTGAAACTCTTAAGCTGTAGTCATGCACATTTTGTAAAAACAAGTCACAATTTCTACGCTTTCCTCTTTTATAAAGAAAAATGAAAGATTATCAGATGAGTTTCTGATTCCACGTTTTGTTCAATTGCTTCTATCGAATCTGGTATTTGATTGAGAGTAATTCATCGATATTTTCGAATTTTGTTGAATTTAATCAAATTGATTATTGATTTATTGTTAACACATACAGGAGAGTCTATAATACTTCATTATAAAAATAGAGGCAAACTACCTACTTCTAATAAATACGATCACAATATTTTCAGAGTTATGCAAATTGAAATTAAAACAAATTAAATTAAAATAAAAGGACAAACAAAATAATTAGAAAATAGAAAACAGAAATTATAGATCAAAAACACATAAATAAATGTTTTTCACGAAAACGTTTACCACTGGCAAGTATAAAAAGTCATACTTCCCCAAACTTACATTTTAAACTTGTATTAACTCAACTTGGCATTTTTTGATTACACAACATAATCGTTAGAAGTATATGTCTTAACCACGGTCGTATACACAGGTCTGGGAACTCGAGGTTGTTTCCTATGTGAGCAGTGAGTTCGCTACGCGTCGACTTTCGCGTAGTACCAAAAGACGCCACGTAGGGGAATCATAAAAGGCGTCACGTAAGAGTATCATCTCTATGAAGAGTATTCTGTGACAAGTGTCAGTTGACTTGTAAACACAATTTTATACGAAAGTTTTAACGTTCAGATCTCGATGGCGCTTCCGGCTCCGGGATTTTCACGTGGCCTATCGAAATTAGAAGGTTCGAATTGTATAAAAACACAATTGCATGAACGAAAGACGTCCTAATTAGCTACGAACGTAATCATTTTGACATATGCCTCGAGGAGCTCGCTACGCGTCAGTTAGAGTTTATACTTTTTACCTCGATCTTGTTAATTCGGGGCCGTTTTATGCCCCGTGCGGCCGGAGCCAGTTGTAATAAAGTGTTTTCGGCTATAGGCCGCTAGCTTTTACCCGCTTTGAGTATATTTTAGTAGCTAGAGAATTCCCTTTGGTACATCGCACGTCAGACGCTTGTAGCTGATAGCTGAGAATACCTCATACCGTTTTAATTGAATTTTCCTATTTAATCGACATTTTGGGCCCGCGACTATGCTATTTAGTTGGCCCCGTTCATAAACTAACGACATGGAGCGAAAACCGCATGCGAAAAGTCCTCGTTAAGACGTTCTATGTACCGTAAATTTGCACTTTTCTAACTCGTGAGCTACGCGCTCCTCACGCGAACGTCATTCGATTTATCGAAAATTAACAGTTTTCGACCCAGTTTGGGGCTATCACGACCTTTTAAAAGGTTCAAAGTTAACATTTCGACAATTTTAAGCTATGCTTAAACGGTGCAAATGGGCATTAGTAAGACTGCTTGCGATTCCGGAAAGAAATCGTTTTACCCCCTCTTGATCCAAGCGCCAGCTGGTGGCTGAGCAAGGGACTACGAGTTTCACGACGCGTAGGCGACTCAAGTCAACCATAGAGTTTCCAGACTTGTATGTACGACCGTGGTTTTAACATAGCTTTAAACAATGTGTGCTGTTGCCATTAACGTCAAACTTAACCTGGAAATTTCTAATACAACAAACGCTCTTATTAAAATTATTTAATGTATTGTTGTGTAAAATGTCAGACAAAAATAAATTTTCATTAACGTTTTTTCACTCATGTAGTGTTGGTTGATTGAGAGTGATAGGACATAAAATACATCAGATCCTTTTTGGGTCTTCTGGACTTCTCCCCTATGGCGCACGTTGTCATAAAGGATACATAGAATGTGACTAAGTCTGCAAATCATAGAACAGACATTCAAACATTAAGTCAAATTTATACTAATTTAATTAATTAAAACCCTTGCAAATTCCTACATACGCCTTTATAATGTTAAAAGTATATTTTAGCTGGAATGCTGAAATAACAATATTTCTATTAAAGTTTGACAACCTTTTCCTATTACTTCATACATCTTCAATATCTGGTTCTAAAGTGGATACTTGAGCGTATTATTGTTTGGTTTCAGTCTTATTTCCAAATTGCATGAGATGACTTCGATTATTAGAAATAGATTGCTATGCAGTGGCTTCTTGATACATATTCATATTTAGATTTCAAACTTGAACCTGGTGATACTCTCGTTTCATTTGATCATTTACAAATACCCCAATCCCTGTGTCGATAAACATTCTGAAGAAATGGCTTCCAAATATTAATATCCCCAATAGAAACTGCACAGAATACGTGATCCTTACATCTTTATGTATGGAGCAAAATTATTTCACTTTTAACAAAAATTACTATAAATAAACAAGCGGATGTGCAATGGGCAATCCACTCTCCTTTTTTGGCCAATATTTTTCTAAGCGAACTAGAAACCTCCTCAAAATAATAATTGAATTAGCTTCTGAAAGTTTGGTATAGATATGTTGATGACATTTCGCGATTACAAGTAAAGATTCTGATTTATATGGCTTTTTGAACACGCTTAATAGCTTAATAGCTGACGCTGTCCTTCTCGATAAGCAAACCAAGACTATGTATGTCATCGAATTCTTTACTTAGGCAGAGAAGAACATAGTCTTGAAAGAGGAGAAAAAATGGATAAAGTATCAAGATCTCCTGTTCGAGATCCTCACGCTAAACCAAGATCACAAGGTCGATCAGTGATCATCAATTTTTTGGGTGGAATTCGGTCTTCACTGGGTTCCAACTTAAATATTTTGGCCTCCAAAAACTCTGCACACATCTTGATAGACCCGATGCATAAGACAATCATTCTGGGTTCAGTAAGGCTACTTAGGGCACAAGATTGGGGAACCTAAAGCTATTTTCCGATCGGAAGGGAGGAGTAGCTTCAGTTAATGTATTTGGGTTTCAGACGCGATTGCTGCGACGTCGTCGGAGCGCGTAGCAGCCCCGACAAGATTTTTATGTAAAAAAACGTTTCCTCATAAAACGATCTAACCTCCTTGAGAAATTATGCTGCTCATGCCATATTCATGTAATCTACAATCAATTCCGAGATTTATGATTTTTAAAAGCTATAAATAAAATTATATCAAAATGATTATGATGATAATAATTATTTTTGATCGAATAGTTGACAATCCATAATATTTACATAGGTATGAGAGATAATTTTAATCTCTTGGTTAGATATGATTTGTGTGGAAATAGGTCACGCTGTACATTGTAGGAATGATATATAATTATAATTATTTGTCAGTGCGCGTGTATTTCATTGTTTACCAATGTCTCGGTCGATTTAGCAGTATTTGGTACAGGGTTCGAAATCACAGCGAGACTCGTTTTGATAATATTATTTATTATTTGAAGGAGACATTTTTATTTGGTAACCTATTTGAAACCAAATTGGAGTAAACAAATAAATTAAGAGCGAATATGAACTTCTCCTCAATTTGCCTTCGCTATTCTTCTTCTCCACGCTATTCGAATGGTACGAAATAAAAATTTCATTTAACCTGGTAGAATTAGTCTTTAAATATCCAGATACCTCAAATTACAAAATTCCTTCAATCAACTGTTATGTTTATCGTATATCACTATGTCGCTATAGTGAAAATTTAGAATATGTTTGCCTAAGGGACTACAATTTCATGTATATCAAGAGATATCTACGAGGGCAAGTCCCTGAAAAATTAAACAAGAAATGATTATTTGTTTAAAACTTAAATACACTTCGTCCAACGTTTTTCAAATTTTCCGATTCCTTCCAAATAATACGACTTCGACAATCCTTCAAAATAGGCTTTTCTTTCAGTGATGACCTCATCGTTGCAGCTAAATCCATATCGATTACCTTGAAAAGGGCGAAACAATCACCGGCGTATATTATGCAGAGCTGTTGGAACGATTCGCCGCCGATTTGAAGCGAAAACGGCCGCATTTGGCAAAGAAAAAGTGCTCTTCCACCAGGACAACGCACCGGCGCACTGTGGGTCAGAACTCGAAAAAGACAAAGAAGTTTTTCGACATTCTATGTTAAAAAAACATTGCTTTCTCGAGAGATATCTGTCCGAAGCGGCAACTATTTATCAACCAATAAGTTGATAAAGCGATATCGTTTGAGTTTTTCTCGTTTGTTGTTTTGAAGGCGACGTTTTTATTCTGTTTTTCAAGGAATTGAAATATTTTTAGTGAATGTTTACCTAAATATGTTAGACATGTGAAATTTGATGTTGTATTATTATTAATCTGCGTATAAATTAGGTTTAAGGCTTTTTTATTGAGTTTATTTTGGAGTATTTTATTAATTATATTGACATTTTTAAATTAAATGTCAAAAGTTTGTGTAAAACTTGAGTTTTATTCTCCAACTTCCTAAGTATTATGAATTTACACTACGTAAACGCCGAAACCATAGATATATTGTTAAACATCGAAAAATTTCTTTTGCATTAGCTTCAGGAGGTTCTCAGGATCATTCATACACCTTAAAACCTCTTGGGAACCCCAACCCCACCCATTGGGGGCGGAAATGACCCGAAATCTCCAAGTCTTGAATTGTATTTTCTACAAATAAAGGTATTTTGGCATTTTGAGTGCACCTAGGAGGTTTTTTTGGTCGCTGAACACGAATCCGTAGCCACATTCACTTGCAATCCATCGTAGGGGTGGTAAAATCGACGAAATTGGCCAATTTTGCACCCCTATATGTTATTTTGCAATTTACGTATTTTTGGCATTTCGAATGCACCAAGGGTTTTTTTTGGGTCGCTGAATACGATTCCGAAGTCAGTTTACTTCAAAGTAATTTTCAAATGCAAAAATAATAAAAATTTAGAAGCGTGTCAAATTAGCCATTTTTGTAAATGTCCCACTCCTACTATGATATTCGAGTAAATCTGGCTTCGGAATCGTGTTCAGCGATCCAAAAAACGTCCTTGGTGCATTCGAAATGCCTAAAACACGTAAATTGCAAAATAACATACAGGGGTGCAAAATTGGCCAATTTCGTCGATTTTACCACCCCACGATGGATTGCAAGTAAATCTGGCTACGGAATCGTATTCAGCGACCCAAAAAACCTCCTAGGTGCACTCGGAATGCCAAAATACCTTTATTTGTAGAAAATACAATTCAAGACTTGGAGATTTCGGGCCATTTTCGCCCCCAATGGGTGGGGTTGGGGTTTCCAAGAGGTTTTAAGGTGTATGAATGATCCTGAGAACCAACTGAATCTGGCTTTGGAATCGTATTCAGCGACCCAAAAAACCTCCTTAGTGCATTCTAAATGCCTAAAACACGTAAATTGCAAAATAACATATAGGGGTGCAAAATTGGCCAATTTCGTCGATTTTACCACCCCACGATGGATTGCAAGTAAATCTGGCTACGGATTCGTGTTCAGCGACCCAAAAAACCTCCTAGGTGCACTCAAAATGCCAAAATACCTTCTTTTCAAGAGTTAAGACTATGGAAGACGTGTTCAGGAGATTGTTGGCAACCACAGACCCCTACATTTCATCTCTACGAAAATCAACAACAACAAAATTGAAGAGTTTGCTGCCAGAAGCTGTTGCCCTCTTGGTTCCTGTGGCGGAAGATTATGAAGACTCCGATGCAGATGACGAGGAAACAGACCTCGAAGGTGAAGAAGATTTTTTTGTAATATTTCACACCATATTCTACCATTTGATGCATTTTTTAACATTTATGTTCACTATATTGGATCCGCCATTTTGTTTTTCAAATTCTCAATTTGTTACGTGAAAGAACCCTACATACCAAATTATGTACGATTTATACAATTTTTTTAACATCTATGTCCGACATATTGGATCCGCCATTTTGTTTTTCAAACTCTCAATTTGTTACGTGAAAGAACCCTACATACCAATTTATGTACGATTTAAACAATTTTTTTAACATCTATGTCCGACATATTGGATCCGCCATTTTGTTTTTCTTAATTTTTTTAGCGAATTCTTAATCAGTAACCTCAAAACATATTTGCCACGAAATAGTAGGCAAATCAAACAACGCCTTCATATTTTGACCAGCTGTTTCGAGATCTGACCCACAGTGCGGTGCACAGATTCGCAGTCGCAGTGGTAAAACTGCATGAATTGCGCTACGAATTGGTTCGTCATTCAGCATATTCTCTAAATTTGCACCTCTGCGATTCTCATCTATTTTTAAACTTGAAGAAATGGCTTGGCAGAAAGAGAGTTGTCTCCAACGATGAGGTCATCATTGAAACAAACGCCTATTTTGAAGGATTGCCGAAATCGTATTATTTGGAAGGGATGCAAAAATTGGAAAAACGTTGGACGTTGTGTATCGGGCTACAAGGAGATTATGTTGAGAAATAAAATGAGTTTAGATCAAATAAATCATTTCTTGTTTCATTCTTCAGGGACTGTTCATCTTGCCCTCGTAGTTTGGCAATGTTCCCTACTAAAAGCCACACTGAAAAGAGTTTACTATCTTTTCTAGAAGCCCAAGGGGTGTAGCAAAAGTTACTTTCTGTGAGAATTCGATCTTTTCTGTTATTACTTGTATTGCGTATCAGTGACGGCTTGTGAACTTTTTAAGAGAGGAGGCTGGACATAAAACGTTCTTGTAAAAATATACTCTATTCGGCCAATTAATTTAACCTTTGCACAGCGACCGTACCAGCTACTTCAGTGACAAAATTAATTGTTACCCAGCAAGAACCAACGTGGAGGTGTAGAGTTTCTCTTGTCAAAAATTTTTTTTGTTCGTTTTTTTTTCTTTGGATTTTTGATATTTTTTATTTTTTTTTGAAATTTTTCATATTTTGTTTTTTTTAATTATTTTTGTCAACTTTTTTATATATTAACGGAATTCTACGGTCTTTACTTTGCGAAAAATGATCAATAATATTATCATAAAATGTATCATTTTGTTTTAAGTGTATTACTAAATCTTTTTCAATATATTCAAACTAACATTGTATAAACGATTTTGGCCCATTGTATTTCGCATGTAAGTTTTGATTCGTTTGAGAGTAGAAAATGATCTCTCCACCGATGCCGACGTGACAGGAATGGTGACTGTCAAACAAAGTAGTTTATAAAACTGAGGTAAAACTTGTTGCAAATCATTGTCTATCATATATTTTATCATATCGGCGTGAATGTCGTACTGGCCTAAAATATCTTTATCCGAGTAGGTATATAACCCATAATTCATTGTGCAGTGCTATTTTATCAAAAAATTTATATTTTAGAACTAAGTTATCTAAAAGTGTATTGGGAAACTCTTTTGAAAAAGATTCGAAAAATCTTCTATTCGTCAAGTCGAAAAACTTCAATTCATGTAAATCGGTAAATCGAATCTCAATTTGACCTTTAATAGTATCTAAAATTTCATAAAAAAAGTTGTTTATAATGTAGTTTCTTCTCTACCAAATTATATGTTTTCCTCCTTTAACAATATTCTGTTTACCGGTTAATTTAAACTTAATACTCGATGTAATATGTTCCTGCGATTTTTCATGTCTATCTATACCACGAGCTAAATTTTTCAAATCATCATAACCCGAGTGCCCCCAACATGAAGTTGTATCAGATGTAAATAGCAAGCAATATAATTTATTGTGTATTTCGATTTTGAAACATACCTGTCATCGTCACCATTAATCCTTTCAAATCCGGTAAAGGCCGTTTATTTTTAACAAAACACTTTTCTATCATATGTTAATCCACTAAATGGATTTTCTAACCCAGCAACTAAGTCACTGATCATTTTAACGTTCACCGATTAGATAAATTATAACTTAACTACTCAACCTTACTTCGCCTCGCGGTACAAAAACAAGAACTAACGGAACACGACACGTGTCGCATTCTTCTAGCGGAAGGGCGGTAGCAAGTATTTCATTCGACCGACGATTCCGTACAAGAAGCTAGCCTCCATAGGGTGTTGCCATATTCGCTCTTTTACTATATCTAGCAATTGAACTGCTTGGAAAACGGCAACTGTGTTGACCACACGTATTTAGCGTTTGAGATATATAGAGAATCTAGCCTCTGGCCACTGTTGCCAGATTAAAAATAACTACTGAGAACGGGGAATTAATTGTAAAATTTAAAGAATTATCAGAGAAACAGGAAATAAAATGGAGAATGATCATTAAGATAAATTGGTGAGGAGGCTGAGCCTCCTTAGCCTCCTTCGAGGAGCCGCCACTGTTGCGTATATCGCAGTATGTGAAACGTGGATATTCGGAGCACGAGAACGTTAGCTGTCTTGGTAATACGAAGAAACGTTTATTATTTCCATTCATTAGAAGAGTCCGATGTAAAAGAACAGGGATGAATTATCTAGCCTGTAATTCACTGGTTTCTTGTCACTGCGTGCAAAATAACATTCCAATTCTGACTAGCTACTGGCAGCGTATTATTTCATCGCATTGTTCAGAAATTGTTATACAGTTTAGTTAAGAAACCTTTAGATTAAAATTATATAATTTTCATAAACTCCTCTAATAGTAATGGACAGACCAAGAAATGACAAGATCAGATGTGGAACTTATCTTGGTTATGAAAATTTACTATATTAAGATCGTCACTGCTATTGTGAAAAGTTTTCAAAATGGTTAGGCATGCTTCAATCCATCCTGCAATTAAACCCTATTATATCTCACCTACTCAACATACGAGGCCAAGGTGAAAAGTCCCTGAAAAATGAAACAAGAAACGATTTATTTGGTCAAAACTTATTTTATTGGTGGAAGAGAATTTTTTTCTTTCCCATATACGGCCGCTTTCCCTATAAATAGGCGGTGAATCGATCCAACAGCTCTTGCTCTTTTCGAAGTAATCGATATAGACGATACCGTGTGCATCCCAAAAAACTGTCGCCATGACTTTGTTGGTCGATAACCCTATTTTGGTCTTTTTCGGCTTCGATTCGCAAGGACATGTACACTGTTTCGACTGTTCTTTGGTCTCTGGTGTGTTGTGATTGATCCATGTTTCGTCCACGGTTACGAAACTGTGCAAAAATTCCTTCTCATCGCGCTTTAACATCGCCAAACACTCCTTTGAAATTGTCACACGATCGCGCTTGTTGTCAACAGAGAGCAAATGCGGCACCCATCTGGCAGATAGCTTTCTCTTATTCGAAAATTTATGGAAAATGTTCCGTACCCATTCGATTGAGATGCCCATAGCCTCAGCCTCGTCCAATATCATACCATGCATTTTATCGACGATTTCTGGCGTTACAGTAACCTCAATCAAGACGCGAAATTCACTTTTTTCCATGTTTACAAAAATCTTCAAGGTTGCTTGCTTCCGATGAATGTCAAAACAAAACTCAATGACATATCAGTTTAATGCGTTCTAGTTAAAGATGGTACATCACAAATGTCACTTGGGATTCTCGATTGTGGTGCCATCTGTTTTATTTTTCAGGGCCTTTTCACCTTGCCCTGGTACATTTATGTAAAACCGATCAACTGCATCAAACTTTACATATTGTTAAGAAACAACTCTTTTGAGTTTATTTAATCTAAGTGATTATTAATGTTTGAATTTGAATTTTAATTTGATTCTTATTTTATTCTACCGGCTAGCTTTTATTTATTTATTTTGAATAATAATGATCTTTTTCTTTTTATATTTATTATATGGAATTAAACACAATATTCTTTGAATGTTAAAAACTTTCTATATTTAAATCTCTATGACTCTAATTATCTCGGGTTTCAAATTTACAATTTAATTTTATGTTCTAATAGGTCTATGCTTTAACCTCAAAACTATTCAATATTAATAATTGTTTACAAAATTACAAACGACAATCTTTCTTTCAGATTTACAAATAACACTACAATGGAGATATAATAAACAAACTTACTTTTAGTTTATATCCAATAATATTGTTGATTTGTTTATTCACTTTAAAAAACACAATTACTATGCTATACACAAAAACACAGGTAAACTATGTGGTTACTTCTTTAGAAATCAGGAACTGTTGAAAATTGTTAACTTGTTTTATTCCTTTTACTTTTAACTTTTCGAAGCTATTGGAGACTACTTTTGGGTTCTCCGATGTTATCCAATAAACTAAGGTTATGGAAAATTTTGTGAGTTGCAGGAGTACCTTCACTCCACAGATATAATTGCAAAACTTTCCATAACCTCAGTTTATTGGATAACATCGGAGAACCCAAGTAGTCTCCAATAGCTTCGAAAAGTTAAAAGTAACAGAAGCAAGTAAATAATTTCTACGAATCAAGTAGTGTTCCGAGTCTTCGAACAAAGTTTTAAAGGTTATAATTAACCAAAATTCATAAGTAGCATCTTATGATAGCCAGTCTTCGATAACGTTCCAATACATCATTGAAGAGTTTTATATCTTTTAAAAAAGGAATAAAACAAGTTAACAATTTTCAACAGTTCCTGATTTCTAAAGAAGTAACCACATAGTTTACCTGTGTTTTTGTGTATAGCATAGTAATTGTGTTTTTAAAGTGAATAAACAAATCAACAAGAAGATCAAATCAATTGAACATTGCCCACATTACATTTGTAATCATATTATTGTATATAAACTAAAAGTAAGTTTGTTTATTATATCTCCATTGTAGTGTTATTTGTAAATCTGAAAGAAAGATTGTCGTTTGTAATTTTGTAAACAACTATTAATATTGAATAGTTTTGAGGTTAAAGCATAGACCTATTAGAACATAAAATTAAATTGTAAATTTGAAACTCGAGATAATTAGAGTCATAGAGATTTAAATATAGAAACTTTTTAACATTCAAAGAATATTGTATTTAATTCCATATAATAAATATAAAAAGAAAAAGATCATTATTATTCAAAATAAATAAATAAAAGCTAGCCGGTAGAATAAAATAAGAATCAAATTAAAATTCAAATTTAAACCTTAATAATCACCTAGATTAAATAAACTTAAAAGAGTTGTTTCTTAACAATTGGCGCCCAACGTGGGGCAAAATAAAAACTCAGTAAGAGTTATTCTTAACAATATATTCAACTATACATGTCCACAGAAGTAGACAGGCAAGGCCAGGTGGATTGTAGTATACACTGACTTTTCGAAATTTTGGTATTGGTTTTGAAGGTTTGGTCTTAGTGAACCACTAACAGCCTTCTTCTCTTCATATCTGCACAACAGAGAGAAATATGTAGCTTTCAATGATTTCATATCTGAGAAATGTAAATATAGGAGTTCCCAGAGGATCAACGATCTGAACGAGGCTCTTTTGCTGAAGAGCCTAGAATCAATAGAAATATTTCAACCTATTTGAAATAAAGACAATAACAGTCTAAATGATTTGTATTACAGCTTATCGATTCAAGAGTGAAGCGTTTAAATAGTAAATAGGTCACCCTTAAATTAGTTACTATGTAAATGAAAAATTTAAAATCCGATTTTATATTAACTGTATGTTTTTTGCCTTTGTTAGATATAATTTTAATTATAATGTGTTCTGTTCTGAATAGTTTTTAAAATACTAATATGATTGTTCTATTCTCATTGTACCTGACTCGCTTCTCACTGTTTAGTACAGTCATTTGAAGATTTTATTTCGGAATATCTTTGTACAGTTGAACTCTGTCTGAAACTTGTTGCAAAATATTTTTGATGTCATAAGAATCATTGGTCCCCCATCTCACCATGGGAAATTGGCACAACAATTGTTTTATTAACAAATTGACCGTTTATAAACAATTTAAATTAACAAATTTTCCAGATCCCAAAAAAATTGTTATTTTGAGACAGAAATATCCACTCGGGGGTTTTTGGGGTGTCTAATTACGATTCCGAAGTCAAAAAATGTACTCAATTGTTGTTTTTTTTGAGCTAGCAATCACTATACCCAATCCAAAGATGACAAGGTCATTCATAATCGCCCGGAAGTTGGCCAATTGGAACCGGAAGTTGATGGAATTCACCATAATTTAAACCATTTTCTTGCAAAAAATAAACTAATTTTTTTTTTGAGCTATTAATCTTTATACCAAATTCAAAGATAACAAGATCGTTCATAATCGCCTGGAAATTGACCAATTGGCACCGGAAGTTGATATTTAACATAACTTATACCTTTTTCTTGCAAAAAATGGACTCAATTGTTTTTTTTTTGTGCTAGCAATCACTATACCGTATCCAAAGATGACAAGGTCATTCATAATCGCCTGGAAGTTGGCAAACTGGATCCGGAAGTTGATGGAATTCACCATAATTTAGACCATTTTCTTGAAAAAAATAAACTCAATTTTTTTTTTGAGCTATCAATCTTTATACCAAATTCAAAGATAACAAGATCGTTCATAATCGCCTTGAAATTGACCAATTGGCACCGGAAGTTGATATTTAACATAACTTATACCTTTTTCTTGCAAAAAATAGACTCAATTGTTTTTTTTTGAGCTAGCAATCACTATACCGAATCTAAAGATGACAAGGTCATTTATAATCGCCTGGAAGTTGGCAAACTGGATCCGGAAGTTGATGGAATTCACCATAATTTAGACAATTTTCTTGCAAAAAATAAACTCAATTGTTTATTTTCAGCTATCAATCTCTATACCAAATTCAATGATAATGAGATCATTCATAATCGCCCGGAAATTGGCCAGTTAGAACCGAAAATGTATGAAATTTACCAAAATTTAGACCCTTTTCTTGCAAAAAATGGATTCAATTAGTTTTTTTGAGCTAACAATTAGTATATCAAATTCAAAGATAAAATATCAAACTATAACAGTCCGAAAATTGACCAATTGGAACCGGAAGTTGAAGAAATGCATAAGATTTGATGCTGTGGTGAGACTGGGTGACCAATGATTCTTAGGACATCAAAAACATTTTGCAACAAGTTTCAGACAAGATCAACTGTAGAAAGATATTCCAATAGTTGACATTTTTTCGTCTAAAATGACTGTACTAGTTTAATTATAATTGTTTACTGAAGCTTAATAAATTACTTTACTTTACATACTCTACTATGTAGTTGAAACATCCTATAACTTTAACATTATTTCTAGTGGATAAGGGTTATTATTTTTAGCTTATTAGTATCAGAATAAAATTGAAAATGTGTAGTAGAGGTTATTTGGCTTCCATCCGTAGGGTAACGTTTGCTATAACATAATGGAAAAAAGTTTTCAATATTCAATATTAATTTAAATAAAATTAGGATTTGGGTAATTTAATAAAAGCGTTGATATAGGAAGTATGTGAGTTATGTCTATGTGCTTCCCGTATCCAGTTCTATCAGTTCTTTGATCCACTTTATTACATAAATGTGTCAATAAAACATATACGTTTCAATTACATTCGATAAGACGAAATATCCAATCTATTTCAAAGCGAATCTTCCCGAAATAATTATGGACGTTATAAAACATCCGTATAGGTAATGACAGTGTTAGAATGACGTTTACATCTATCGTAAATTTCTTCCATAATGCAAGTTTATTTTTAGTGGTACACATTGAGTTATTTATATAACATAATTTTACGAACATAATCGTGAGCATGAAATACCCTAAAGAAATCAAATAAAGCTGGCTTTATTGCTAGATCAATAAACGCCTTAAGAGTACTCGAGTTAATATTTAATAAAAGTGGCTGTAGCTATCTGGATAATTAATTAACACTATTTGATATTATATTGATTCAGTGGCGTAGTCGTTATTATTGTTTTTACGCTACATCGGTTTTATGAGTGAAATTGATTTTTCACGAACTCCTGTTCACATTTATGCTCGTTAATGAAATCGAATAAACGCCATTTCAACGTTGTTCATTACCTTGATACGTAATTAAATTTTCAAAACATAGTCGAAATATATTGGCGAGACGTGCGAACTAATATTCGATATTAAATACCGTGTCTCCTCTCCCTATTGAAATAATCTAATTTGCGATAGCAATAGCCCGTTATAGCTAAAATTATGACAATGTAATTATTAAGCGCCTGCTTAATCTGGGAATTTAGTGCAGTCAAATAGGTTGGACCCTTAAATCCTTGAGAAAAGGGTCGATTTTGATGGGACAAAGTTCACCTCAGATAGTTGTGCAAATTGCTTATTTTTGAGATTACATAAAAAATGCTAAATTTGACCATTTTAGATCGGGTAAAGACTATCCCACCAAAAACATTCTGTAAAAAACTAGCCAAGTCTCGTTGGAGCTGCTTGTTTATCTCTAAAAAATAATGAAATCTAGACAAAGTCGTGTTGTAACTACCTATGTTTGTTAAGCGAGATAATAGCCCATACTGGTATTGGTAATTGGACGCTAGTGTCTCATTTTAGACTGTTGTTGATTGTGCAACACATTCAGCATTGACAATGCTGACTTCTGCTCTCTTCTTTTTGGAGCGTCAAATCGACCACCGACCTAACATAAAATAGACGTACAGACAGACTTCTATCAATGATAAGAAGTCCATCTGTACTGGAAATAATTTTTTTACTGTTTGTTTCATGCTCGCCTACACATAAGGATAATTGAAATACGCAGCTTTATCAAGCCTACAATTGACTGGTTCTGGCGACAGATTGGTGCAATGGTGTCATGGAGCACCTGGTTTTGTACCCTTGTGTACCCTTCAACGGCCAAGTCACACAACATTAACTATAATAATAAAGAAATCGCAGTAAGGAACCTTAGACTTGGCACGACTTTGTCTAGATTTCATTACTTTTTAGAGATAAACAAGCAGCTCCATCGAGACTAGTTTTTTACAGAATGTTTTTGGTGGGATTTCACTTCTTTTTGTAGAAACGTCGGCATATTGATTTATTTCATTGAGCCGTAAGTAGTGGGTTTCATCATATCGCTCGTGTAGGATTGCGCTTAAGTATATATGTCACCATCAGCATTACACGTGTACACTTGCATTTCGTCCCAATGTTCAGCAACGTATGCAACTATAGCAGATCTGATACTGCAAGTTGAGTCAGTTCTACCATACACCAAGAAAGATATTGAATGGAAGAGACAAGACCCGTCTTTGGGCATACCAACTACTTGGTAGCCACTAAGTTCATCGTCGTCTTTTAATATTATCGACATTTTTTACGATATTATCTTGCGAAATCAAACACGTAACGTTTATGTTTATATGACAGACAGCTGATACATATACGACCGTGGTCACATATAATGTCCGTGGCAGACCATTTCATATCATAGATATTATTAAGGACACAAATGGGCTCTTGTGTTTTCAAATAAGGGTCACCAGGTACTCCAGATCTCCGATTATCCTAGTTTTTATAGTTTTCCCTTTATGTGGCCATTAAACCCTAACTCTGTACCAAATTTCAACTCTCTGAGTTTATGGGAAGTACTAGTTCTATTCTGATGATTATGAGTGAGTGAGTGAGTGTCATAAATGCGAAACTTTGCTTTCGCTTAACTTCGGAACTAAATGACCGACAGACTTGAAATTTTTCATTTTAAGTATGTGATTTTATAGCTTACTGGATGACAAATTTCTGCGTTCTGGTCTTATCCAGAGGTTCTCAAATAGGGGCCCGAAAATGCGGCGAAATGGTTCCAGTAAAGGATGGTACGGCAGTGTTTGCTTCGCGCTCGACTTGGCGGAGGCACTGCCGTGCCCCCTAATTTTTGGTCAGTGAACATATGAAACTAGTTAAACAAATAGTTGAATTAACTTCATTTGTTAATGTATTTATCAACAAATAGATGAATTTGACCAAAACTTCGAGTTTAGTGTCATTTTCGGATAATTTTGGCATTATGAGTTCCATTTTACATGTTTACATTTTACAATATCGTCGAATGTATATCCACAAATTTGCTGATTTGTGGGTGTATTTATTATATTTATTAATAAATATACGAATGCATCGAAGTGTGGTTCTGAGTATAGCGTGTAAAGTTCTTAAGAGTTGGACCCCCTCCTGTGTTGAGTTAAAAGCCACGAATTGGCCGGACTGGGGCATTTGTCGTTAAGGCAGCACGAAAAGCTGCAGAAAAACTTGGTCTCGAATTTCACATCAGTCGAGAAGATCAACTAGAGGGCGCGAGTTGCTACCTTCTCGCTTGAAAGCCCAGATAAATGCCGCGGAGCAAGATCTCATGCTCAGGCGGTATGTTGACAAGACAATATAGACCTGACGTTGTCCTCCTTGACAAACAAACCAAGACTATGTATGTCATCAAATTCTTTGGTCCGACAGAGAAGACTATAGTCTTGAAAGAGGAGGAAAAATATCAAGATCTCCTGTTGGAGCTCCGCATGCTAAATTCAGGCCACAAGATCGTATTAGTGGTTCTGATCATCGGTGTTCTGGGCGGAATTCGGTCTTCGCTGCGTTCGAACTTAAAGATCATCCGGCCTGTAAGCACTCGGCGCAGATCTTGATAGATCGGATGCAGAAGGAAGTTTGAGTTCAATAATAATACTTAGGGCACACAATTTGGGTACCTGAAGCTACTTACTGACCAGTAGAATTCGGCTATAACTGAGATAATAAAATCAAATAGAGATCACTTTGAAAAGTTCGTAGTTCCCTACAAGATCTATTAATTTAGATGCATGTATAATTTTATCTTCTGCAATAAATTAAATCTTTCAATTGCTGTCCAAACTGAAACCTGAAACAATCGAAGCGCGTTGTATTCAAATGCCATTCGACTTTGAATAACATTTAAAATTACATTAATAAGTATTAAGTGGAGAATTTTCAAAATTATTAAAGCGTCAGTTGATGATTGCTTAACGGAAAAAAGTCCAATGATATCTTGATTTTTAAAGAAACCAGAAGTGAGCATCAAAGCCCGAGGCGGAGTAGCTAACTCGTTCTTATAAGAAGGTCCTTCAACTGCTCCAATCAATTTTCTGCCTTTATATTCGAATTTATGTGAAACATGAATTCCGTCATATAAGATAGAAATGATTTTGTCCTGTTCGTCTAAATGCTGAAATTTGATCTGTGACACAAAACACTGTCCAGTTTAATGAAATTAAAATGGTCGTCTGAGACACTAGGTACCTAACAAAGAACACGCTATTTTATTGTCTTATTTATCACTCCACTCAATCTCTCAAACTATACTTTTGTTGATTGTTTGCAGCTCAAATAATACACTAGGTCTTTGTTCTATCACTGTATTTTCTGTGACTAAATACGAATAGATTCACCGGCTGACTAACGAATTCTCCACTTTACTTGGACTGACCGAAATATATTGAACTTAAGCGGCATGCCTGTTCGATAGGCTCAACGTACCAGCCTTCCATTCTAGTAGGCTATGCTTCTACACTGCTGTTGTAATTGATTATAATTCAGCGCTTAAAAATGCTTCCTTTCGGATTGAGGTACATTCCATGTCATCGATATAATCAATGTGAACGTAATGAAACATATTACAGTCATTATTATCAATATTGATGCCTTCTAGTCCAGTAGAAGAAGTAACAAAAAAGATAAAACCTCGTAGTTATCACATATGGTTCACTCACACCTCAGCTACTAGAACTTCGAAATCAGTTGCAGATCATAAATGAAATGTATAGACTAACAAATACCCCATCTTTGAGAATTTACGTAATAAACTGAAAACTAATTACAAATTAAAACTAAAAGAACCTAAAATAAGGGCAACTGATCAAATAATAAAAAAATCAAACAATCCAAAGAGAAATGTGTGGAGTTTAATTAATAAAAAAAGGATTCTCACTAAAAATATTACATACTTAACAGCAGAAAGTTTCAATGATTATTTTTTATCAATTGCACAAAAATATCTCAATCCATTCCAAGAAGTCATTTAGACCCGATAATAATAATTAACTGACATATAATTCTTTTTCATTTTCCACAGTTTCATTTATTCAGATCAGAGAAATAATAATGGGATTCAAAAATAGTAGCTCCAAAGATTTCTTTGGCCTTTCAGTCATACTATTAAAAAGAAATATTGACCACATTGTATCACCGATCACAAAGTTGGCCAATAAATCTATTAAGGATAGTATTTTCCCAAACTGTTCGAAAATATCAAAGGTAGTACCTCTACATAAATCTGGTGACATGAATGAAATCACAAACTACAGGCCGATATTGTTAGTACCGTTATTTTAAAAAATTTTGGAAAAGGCATTAAGCATACAAATTGTTGATCACTTCGAACGTAACAAGTTATTTGCGACACAACAATTTGGTTACAGAAAGGAACGTAATACAATAGGAGCAATTATTGAATTCATTAATAAAACTATTGATGTGTTGTCCATGCTATACTCTTCAAAAAACTTGAGAAATATAAATTTGATATTGTTAGCGTCAATATTATCAAGTCGTTTTTAACAGATCGCCATCAAGCAGTGTGTATGAATGGCAGATGTTCTGAAAAGAAACTACTTACGATTGGTGTACCCTAAGGATCCATATTGGGACCTTTATTATTTTTAATTTTTGTTAATGACTTGCCGGAATATTTGTCATTGACGCACACTGTACTATTTGCTGATGATGTAACAGCGTCAAATTCTGGAAACGATCTAGATCATGTGAAGGAACAGAGTAGAGTAAGTATGAATATAGCCGTGGAATGGTTCTCGGGAAATGGTCTTTGTGTGAATGAGAACAAAACTGTGAAAATACTCTTTTCCCTAAAGGCAACAAATAGTTTTGATAAATATACAATAATTTTAGGTGTACATATAGATGATAGACTTACTTGGGATGTTCATGCAGATAAACTTATGACAAAATTGAGTGGAGGTATTTTTGTTTTGAGAACCTTATCTCAGTCGCTATCTCCTTGTGTTATAAAGACTGCGTATTTTTCTTTGATTGATAGTCAGTTACGCTACGCTAGTTTAGTTTGGGGTAATTGTTCTGAAAAAAATGAGATTTTCAGGTTACAAAGGAGAGCGATAAGAATTGTTGCGAGTATTGGTTATAGGGACTTCTGTAGAAAAGCATTCGAAGGGATTAGGTACATTAACATTCCCAAATCTGTATATATATGAATGTCTGAAGTATGCACATAATTGCAGAGATAAGTACTCATTGAGTGAGGATTTTCATTATTACAATACTCGTAATATGAGAAATATCCGTACAGATTTTCTGAGACTTGAAAAATCTCAAAAAGGGCCAACATTTTTAGCCATTCAATATTTTCATAAATTGCCCGAACTCATTAGAGAATTACCATTGAAAGAATTCAAGAAATCATTTAAAAATACTCTTTTTCCACAGAAGATTTTTTTTAAATAAGTTTTTAAATTTAATATTATGATCTTATTTATATTTTATGATGAGGAATGTAAACATATTATGTACATAACATGAATAAAATGATCGATCTATCTATCTATCTAAGGGGAGAAATGGTTTATTAATTGTTTATTAACAATTTAATGAATAATTTAATGAACATCGGATGGATCATTTTGAAAATGATATACTAGGGATGTTTGAGGTACCGAATCTTATAGCGGAAAAAAAACAGCATAGCATTATGTCATATGTTCATATGAATAAACTGGATCGACGATAATATGTATATGTGCATTCCATATATCTTTGAGAAAAAGTCGACAACCGTTCAATGGAGCGTAACGGAACTTGGCAGGAATAGAAACGGGAAACGAGACGGAAATTCAACGCCAATGTTTTCTTTGGAGTGGAAGAGCGTAAGCTGAATACGCTGCAACTATCATTGTGTTCAGAAATATAATCAGACACAACATAGCTCGCAGCAGGAAGATTTGCGTAGACGCCAACGATTTAACCGAATTACAGCAATACAAAATAGTACAGCAGATGAAATATTATGCGCTAACGCTTTTATTTAAAGTCTGAATGAGAATCCTATTCGTTTCCATTCGTTTGCTATTTATTTAATTTCTAACTGAAGTTCCTGAATGTCACGATGGCTGAATACAATCTTTTTTAGTGTTGAAAACACTTATAGGATGCCATTGCACCAATAGCCCGGGAACCAGCATAACTTTTCATTGCTACATTTATTTAAGGATGGTTTATTTCTTTCTATTGTTATAATATAGTCCATCATCCAAATGAACTCCTGCCACCTAGTTGGTGGGACAACGGCCGGAGGCAGAATTTTAATTATGCTTAAAAGAAGTGAAAATGTTTTAAATATTTAAAGTTGAAACTTTGTCTATTGTTTTAAGGACATTTTACAGCGGTGAAGAACAAATTACAGGATCGCACCATTAGCTCAGATTGCATGGACCTAGCAGTGTTCGCAATCTGCTGTCTATATGAATGAGATTTTTCAGAATTAGCAAGTTTCTTCATTAGATACTGTATTACAACTATATTAGAAATTCCGTTTTACATATTATATAAATTCCAACACTAGAAGGTATAGCGCGCAGTTTTGTGTATCTGCAACACGATCGATTCGCATATTATAGATGAGCTAGTAGATGAGAAGCGATGAGCGATCACGTGATTTATAACGTCACTTAGTACCCGACGAGGACTGCTCCTTGTCTGGATTTCAACTAGCCTTTCCTTGTGCGATAGGGATGATTTTCCAAAAGGCCCTGCTATCAAGTTCCGATTTCTGCGATAATTGAGAATGTCAACAAATTGAATTTGAACCATTTGTTTATTTTTTTCAAATCCGTTCCCCCTTAAAAGATGACTGTATCATCTGCGAAGGAGATTATTTCTCCGGAGGTTTCCAATGTGTGTAGAGAATTCAGGTATATTATGCATAGTATAGGCCCGATAACGTCATCCTTTTTGCTATTTGATCGCGATTATTATTAAACTGGTTATTTGGGTATTTGTGCAATAAGCGATTGGTTCAGCTGGTCGAAATCTAACATGTATGAAATAGATTTGTTGCTTCAAGTTGGAACAATGGTTCAGTAGAGCTGTTACATTTCCAGAATTTTTATTCTTGTAATCATATAGATTATTCATGCTTAGATACTGCTTCAATTGTTAAACATACATCCTCATCAGACAGTCTCACCATTCTAGTATTAGTTTGTTTCTTCCGTTTCAGAGGTTCTAGAGAACACTTAAATATTAGGAAGAAGTGATACCATGTCCTTTTTATTTCTCATCTAATGTAGAGAAGCTATTTTCTTAATTATGTAGTTTATTTTCATGTTATCACGGCTATGTCTAGAAGTCAATGAATTCCTACAGCTAGTTTTCCGTATTGGATGAAATTATGGTTAATTTATAAAATTGTACTGACGAAGTGACGAAGGGTAGTTATTGTTTGTCGATTTAATCAAATTAACTGTTAGATACACAAGATAACGATTCAATTTTGAGATTTCGAGCTTTTTTTTTGAAGGAGGAATATCTCGTTTGATATCTATATCGAGCAAAGTAATTATTATTCGAGCAAGTGCTTCATATGAATAGGATAAAGTTTTTATTGTTCCACATGTGATTGCATCTCAGAGTATTTTCTTTTCAGGATTCAGAATTTGTGGTCCCCCGGGAGTCGGCGGGCATCTGGCGCGATGGCTCTGCAATGGGAAAAGCTATCTCCGCAGGAATTTCAGCAGTTGCAGGACTTGGCGGCATGTAAGTTTATAAATGACTTGTGTAGTGTGTACCTCAAAAGTTTTAAATAAAATGTATCTATCCATCAACCAAACAGAATTCCACATGCATTTGATTCACTGACAAGAAATGTATAGATCTGTTGATTCTTTATTGGAATTAGAATTTAATAATACAGGCATTTATGTGTTTCAATAATACCCCACAAGATAGAAATTGCTATTTTGTATGTAGTTTGCGGGTTGAACGTTGAGCTAATTTTACTCATTAGAAAAATTGTTTATCAGGAAATTATCTACAAATGTAAAATTTCTACGCACGTAATAATTTCCTAGATTGAACCTTGAGGCTATGAACTGCACCACCTTCGAGGTAGAATGCAATGCGCATTTTTGGTTACATGGTTTCCCCGGTAGTCTTAATCCACGTTTTATTAATTACATTCCGTCATCATTATTTTCTTCTTCTTTCACTCTTTCTTGCAGCAAAGCTGCCTTCTTAATTATCAATTAGAATTCATGTAGATATCAAAAAAGTTGCTAAAATTCAAGCTCGTTCTAAGAACACTCATGAACGTAAATAGAAATAGGATATTCTTTGTTGCCTTTTATTACGGACAAGTTAAGTATATGAGTACATTTCTAAGTACGACCGTCCCATCATAAATTAATACAGTTTGTTATTTAAATCTGTGGGACGGAAACAAGATGTGTAGTCTATGAATCCTTGTTAGGGAAGGTTCATTATAATTTGTAAAATATCGAATAAAAGTCGAGGTGCCTCACAATTTCAATAGGGTCACATAAATTACGTATTTAACAGAAATGATTCTGAAGGAAACAAGTGCTTCACAGTATATTGGTAGTTAAGACATATGTTTATGATCTAATTTGTAACGGCAGATTGATCGCTTGCTATGGTTTAAACAAAGGTTTTTAAGAATATTTCAGAATTGCCTGTCCTCTCGTTCACATGTTACAGGCTGGCTCCAAGATTTCTGGTGAATTCATATTCCCATTTATAATTTTGTATAAAAATATGAGATTTTCCATGATTGTCTCTTATTTATACTCTCCTCTAGCATAAACTAACCTATATGCATAGTTCCCGAATGCCCTCAAGGTAGTCACTATTGATCAACAAGCTGAAGAAATTTATTCTGAAGGCTATTCAATCATCATTGATGAATAAATTGAATAATATGGGTCCCAAATTTTTCAGAATTCACCTGGCAAATCAGGAGTTGAGCTTGTTTATGACTGAACTAAAAACAGTTTCCAGCACTCCATCTGTGTTTGGAAGGCGGAGCTCTGATTTACCTGGCCTAGTTCGACAATCCCTTATATTGTTTTCATATTGAATGTAAATCTTGGAGGAGAAACTTTTAATTTGAATCGAACATTTCTGAAGTGGAGTTTCCTGTTGTAGAAAGATTGATGGCAAATTAATAATTTTCCTGGAAGTTCTTTGTAACTGAATGCTGTATCAGTAAAAAGAAGGCAGTTAATTATCTTTGCTGCATTTAAATGGGTATCTGACGAGGTTTAAATTGAATGTGTCAAAAACGATGTGCTATTTTTATTTTGTCGGTGGATTTATCACTTGAAATGTAAAACTCTAGAAGACACGCATCGGGTTCGTTTACTTTCAAGTTTTCTCGCAAAAACTTTTTCAACTTCCTATTGTGAAAGGCTGTTCAGGGATATAGAGTAGCTTAAACGGTATGAAGCGCTTTCAAATCTAAAAGTTCTGCTTTGATATCTGGAATGTCGTATTATTTACATAACTTCATTCTTCACATACCACAAACGTTTATTCGATAAAAGGGAACTTTGTTTCGTGGCATCGATGCAATGTTATATTATGAATATTTGTCATTTTTCATATTTTATATAATATATCGTTCTCAATGTAGAATACTGTCAAATTCATTCCACAGGACTTTCCTATATTTTATTATATTAATAATGATTATTGTCAAATTTGACCTTCCAATTTAATTTAATAAAAAACTCTGGAAATAGTACAATTTCATTGATTGATTTTAAAGTTCAAATGTAACGGTTAATAATGAAAAATGATGTCCGGTAAATGATGACCACATCTGCTTCTTTGGCATGCTAACATTCCTTTTCCAATATTTTCGATAACATTTTCGTAGACATTCTGTTCTATTTCTCCATGGTTTTGAATAATGTTAACTACATACTGATAAAGTTAATAATTTTGTGTTATTGCTCAATGTGCAATTTGCAAAAACTACAGTGAGTAATAGGTGAAGCCAATAATATAAGTGCTGTTCTTACGAAATTGTTCCAACTCCACAACAAAATATAATTAAAATCTTATTGAAGACAATGGTAAAATAAAAAAATTACCACCTAGAAGCAGGGATAATGTCTTTTGAATTTTCCATTTTATTGGCTTTTACACATTGTAAGGTCTATAATCGAACCAAAAACATTATTATTCTCAATAATAACTAAAAAACTGTTCTTACTAAACTACAATAAGGTAGAGTGACATTTTCGAATTTCGAGAATTTCGTCTAAAGATGACATTTTTCCTTTCATTAACACAAAACGGCATCTGTCTTTGGCTATTAGCAGCGGATACAAATATAAGATCAAGTTATACGATTAATATTATAATATTTGATGACATATTTACAGTAATATAAGAGTTTAAGGTTCGAGATAAGCCCAATTCGTGGTTTTTCTTTCGAAAAAAGTAAATTATTTATTTTTCTTCGAATATATATTTGTCACATATGTTGTAACCAAGAAAAGTAAAATTTTTTGTGAATTATACTTTTTTGTGCTACAGCATTTTATCTCAAACGACATGGGTTTAGGTTGCAACTTTTATTTCGAAAGTTTTTCTGTATACGGCATACTTTCCAATTTATTTGCGAGAAACTGAATAAATAGTATCTTCTGACGCCATGGGCTTAGGTAAATTTTACATATACCATCGTGTACAGCGCACCAACTGAAACTCGTGAAGAATAATCATCCAAAGGCATTTACTGCTAGTGTGTATGCCGACGAACTTGCAAGTATCGCAAATATTTTATTCAACTTATCTGATTAAATGTGGAATCAGGACCGTAGTCTTTTTGTCTGCCGAACGTAAACATCAAATTTTCTCGTTCATTCAGTACTTAATGATTGTATAAACACGTATAACTTCGCCCTATCTGGTGGACGTAATGGATCGTCAATGTAACAACACAAATATTTGTCGCCGTCGTAATTATCGAAGTAAACATTTCTTGTACTTTGTATGCATATTCATCTACGGAGAAGATACACAGAATTAATTTTCCAGTTTAGCGGCAAATTCGCTGCAAATTATTATTGTGTAATATTGAATGTCTAGAGATAACACACTAAGCTATATTGGTGTGGATGTCTTAAGGGATTCTATGCACGTCACGATCTAGACGTCACTTGTGACGGCATTAGGATACAGTAGATTGAAGAATCCTTATAAATGAATTCACAATATTTGATGACAAGCATACATAATGAGGAGCTTGTGAGAAAAATTCCAAGGCACATTTGAAATTTGTTTGTTTTCCTATTCATTCTATCCAGATAAACTAATTTCCATATTTGGTTGCAACAATTTATATAAGAAACTCTCTGGTCACAAGGATAATATTCTATACTCAATTGACTGATCCGTAGATCACTAACTTCCCTCACTATCTGCCCTTTTTTGAGAAAAAGCCCTCAACAGTTCCGAACTGCATATTTTTTCTGAAGTTCGTTTCGATTCTGACTTCACATGGCCGTTGAGGTTATGACGTCATCGATACTTTTCATTATTATTTATTTATTTATTTATTTATTTAATCTTACAATGATCAACAGGTATAAACCCAATTAACGATCAGGACAATGCATAAGACAATATATAAATGAATCAATTATTATCTAAACTAAATCTAAATAAAAACTATACTCTAGTCCGAGAGGAGACAAAATCAAAAAGAAAAAGTAAGAATAGCCAAAAATATTTAACACAGCAATGAACAAAGAGAAAAAAATTAAAGAAAGAGCTGAAAAAGTATGAATATTGTTTCATCGCAGTAGGCGGGCAATCTGTTTTAGGCTAGAATTGAAAATATCGTATTTAGTAGTAGTGTCATTGGTGTTATAGGCATGGCACATGCAAAATAATGGAGATAATTTAAGTAAGTTAGTACGAGGAGTTTGGACTATTGGAGAGCTTATTTCAAAAATCTATTACTTTTGTTGCACACTTTTAACTTTCGAATACTTCTGCCCTTCCGCGGGTCAAATGTATGATTGGAACTGAAAATATATTGGAAATAATTTAAAAACAACAGCTAATGAAAGACGTTAAATTGTACTCTATGTAACATTGAAATTTTAGTCGAATGGTCTACCTAAAGAGTTCTACAACTCTAAATTTTATAGTGATTCTTGCTAACTTCCGACATTATCTATATACATCTTATCCAGCTTTTCTAAAATCTACGAATATGCTATCTATGGACAATTAAATACATTTTTATCTGAATATAAAATTATAAATCCTGCCCAATATGGATTCACAAACAACAAATCAGTTGATGCAGCTCTCTGTGATTTTCTATTGAATGTAACTGTTTCTGTTGATAAAAAGCTGATTGCTTTGGGAATATATAATATTCGTTGATTTCTGTAAAGCTTTCGATTGTGTTCACCATGAAATTCTTCTCTATCAAATGTATAGATATGGTATTTGTGGTAAAGCCAACCATGTTTTCAGATCGTATATGATGGACGTTCACAATTCCTTGAATTACCCAACGGTACTATTAGCGAAAAGCAAAAATTGTATAAAGGAGAACCTCAAGGCTCGATCTGAGGACCAATTTTGTTTATTATCTATTCAAACGATCTCTTCTTTTTCAATACGTCTTTAGATATTGATATTATAATTGTCTGTTATGCTGACGGCAGCAACTTTGCGCAATAAAATCTGAAAAAATGGAAGATGCAAACATCTATGACTTTGTTGTCAAAATCCGGAATAGAGTGGACGAACTTCTTTTCTATCGATAGGACCGCCAATGCGTTCAGTCAATCTTCTGACATTGTGCCTCTAAAAAAAATTTTAATGCGTTTGAGGGTGGAAAAACATCGTTCACATTTTTCCGTCAAAACCTTTTTTAGGTTGTTGTCTGTTATGAACACAAAAAGTGGCAACATACAACCTACGTCACATGTCATCGCACTCATAAATTGCTGAATTCACTTTTAATTTTACACTGTCCAACATCGGATAAAATTTCACAGTTTCATCAAAATGTTTTTGTTTTTGAGACGCCTTTAATAAACACTTGAACTTGAACCGTTCATATGTATTGCAAGCACAGCGTCTAATTCAGCTGCAAAGTTGATTAAGCCTACATAAATACCTGGATTTACCGAAGTCAATGTCTCATCATGACCTCGTAACGTCACTTCAGACTTCACGCCTTGAATTGAATTCACACACTGTACACTATGAAGGCAAGATTTGTGCCCAAAACCGACGGTATAAGCGCGTATGACGAACAGTGGCGGCTCGTGAATTTTTGAGGGAGGAGGCTGGACATAAAACTTTTTGTAAAAATATACTCTATTCACAGCCTTTTAACCTTTGCACAGCGACCGTACCAGCTACTTCAGTGACAAAATTAATTGTTACCCAGCAAGAACCAACGTGGCGGTAGAGAGTTTCTCTTGGCAACAAATTTTTTTGTTTGTTTTTTGGAATTTTTTAAATATTTTTTTTTTTTGGAATTTTTCATATTTTGTTTTTTTTAATTAATTTCATTAACTTTTTTTATATATTAACGGAATTCTACGGTCTTCAGTTTGCGAAAAATGATCAATAATATTATCAAAAAATGTATCATTTTGTTTTAAGTGTTTTACTAAATCTTTTTCAATAGATATTAAACTAACATTGTATAAACGATTTTGGCTCATTGTATTTGGCATGTAAGTTTTAATTCGTTTGAGAGTAGAAAATGATCTCTCCACCGATGCCGACGTGACAGGAATGGTGACTGTCGAACAAAGTAGTTTATAAAACTGAGGTAAAACTTGTTGCAAATCATTGTCTATCATATATTTTATCATATCGGCGTGAATGTCGTACTGGCCTAAAATATCTTTATCCGAGTATATAACGCATAATTCATTGTGCAGTGCTATTTTATAAAAAAAATTATATTTTAGAACTAAGTTATACAAAAAACTTCAATTCATGTAAATCGGAAAATCTCAATTTGACCTTTGGTAGTATCTAAAATTTCATAAAAAAAGTGTTTATAATGTTGTTTCTTGTCTACCAAATTATACGTTTTCCTCCTTTAACAATATTCTGTTTACCGGTTAATTTAAACTTAATACTCGATGTAATATGTTCCTGCGATTTTTCATGTCTGTCTATATCACGAGCTAAATTTTTCAAATCATCATAACCCGAGTGCCCCCAACATGAAGTTGTATCAGATGTAAATAGCAAGCACTACCACAATACCAGCAATATAATTTATTGTGTACCTCAGATCCCGTTAACCATAAATATTTTTTACAATTATCAGTATCAATTGATCGATTTTGAAACATACCTGTCATCACTAATCTCTTGAGCAACTAAATCACTACTCATTTTAAAGTAATAACCGAAGAACTCTTTGTTAATAACTCACCGAACAGATAAATTATAACTTAACCTTACATCGCTTCGCGAAACAGAGACAACAACTCACAGAGCACGTGTCGTAGTTTGCAGCGGCGGCAACGGCAAGTAATCGTATTTCATCGACCGCCGGGTGCGTACGAGAAGCTAGCCTACATAGAATGTTGCCATATTCGCTGTTTTACCCTATTTGGCAATTGAACTCATTGGAAAAACGGTTGACCACACGTATTTAGCGTTTGAGATATATAGAGAATCTAGCCTCTGGCCACTGTTGCCAGATTAAAAATAACTACTGAAAACGGGGAATTAATTGTAAAATTTAAAGAGTTATCAGAGAAACAGGGAATAAAATGGAGAATGATCATTAAGATAAATTGGTGAGGAGGCTGAGCCTCCTTAGCCTCCTTCGAGGAGCCGTCACTGATGACGAAGATACCGTCAGCCGAATCATACTTGAAACATTCAGAATGTTCCCCGGAACATAGTTTAAACGTTAGCATTGCATGCGGCTGACGTGCGGTATTAAATAATGCACTGAATCATATGCGAATGTCTTTCTGTGTTTATCTTGGTGGTTGGGTGGACACGTTGAGGCTTGTAACCTTTAGTAGGTACTAACCTTTATATAAAAATTCTCGGGAAATAGGTCACAATAACACTCTGTTTTTACGTACGTTTCGGTCTCCCGACCTTCATCAGAAGACTTATTATGTAAAAAGGGGTTAATTAAAACTAAAAAAAACAGAGTGTTATTGTGACCTATTTCCCGAGAATTTTTATATAAATTCATACTGGGTCAAGAATCTTTATATTATGTAGGTACTAGCCGCCACTGGTTGATGCCCTATTTGATTAAACACGTTTATATCAATGAATGTAACATTCATACCACCTAGATTTCTCAAAGATTGAAGCTTAATTTTAACAATGGCGTTATTAAATGAAATAAAGTAGACAGGAAATAAATAACGCGAGCAGAACAATGAAACACGCCAAGATGGTGTACAATAAAGAACTTCCGCAGAATCTTCAAGAGTATTTCCTCTATTTATTGGCAATATCTACGAATAAAATGAATGCATGTCTTCTCGCTTTAACTACCTTTGAACATGAAATACTAAATTTACGAATTCTGTACTGAAATAAACACTAACATTTTCATAACTGTCTTCCCAGTATGCTGAAAGGAATTTATAGAATTGTGCATTTTCTTATTATTTATTTATATCAGCCTGAAAATATAATGAAGTTGATAAAGTGACGGAAACAAAAATGTATAAGACCATAATTACATACATATTACTAGACGTAATGATATGTATATTTGGTTGCATACCATAAAAACGATGTCTTGCTACGAAAGGGTGGGGAAACAACTGTCAACTCTTCGCAGCTTTGTTCAGATCCATTCGTGATTTCAACTGTAGTTGTTCAATATTTGTTACATGTCCCTGTATTCACATTCTTTATAATTCGATATAGATTCGAGATTTTGTTGGGTATGTAGTTTCTTCGACACATTCGGCGTCACTGAAGGCACTATTGAACACAAAAGTGACATTGAGACTGGCATTTCCCATAACATGAAAGCTGATGAAATAGCCAGAATGGTATCATCAGCCTCATATATTTTCTCAGAACCTCGGGGTGACGATAATCCCTGTTGGAGAATGCATACGAGACTGGGTAAAATAATAACAGAGCGCCGGAGTCCTACGGTAAAACATTTATAACAGAACTGAAGCACTAGTCAAAATGAGTAGGAACCAGGTTCAAACATTGGTAGGTCTTGCCCAATTAGAGGACACCTGCACAAATCGGATTATACATGTCAGCCTGGGTTCAAGTATGACTTCGAAAATGGTCATCGTGGTATTTGAGCTAAGGCCCTACCCAGTTGTTGCCCATAGCTCTTCTGCACAACCAGAAGGGCGCAGTAGTTTGCGAGACTGTTGTTCCAATTGTGTTTCCATAGAAATCGGAGAATAATCATTTATTTGACTTAGTCGCTGATATTGGTGAGTGAGACTTGTACTTCAGGTTAATATTCAGCCTTTCCTTGCACCATTTGCTTAGATCAGAAAAAGCTGATTGGACTTGATGCCATCAGAGTATTCAAGAATTTTCCTCTTCCTACTATGAGTATGTCTTCGGCATACCCAATCACGTGTCATCCTAGTTTGGCTGCTTTTCTCAGTTCCCCATCGGCAACTATGTTCGAGATGGTGGGTGCTAGTACCTACTCCTTGTAGACATGTTTTCCACAGATCCACTAATCGTGGTGTTTTCCATGGAGATTTGTGAGTTTTTGTTCTTAAACAAGTTCTGAATTCACTTTTTCCAGAGTAGGAACTCATTTTTCTTTAGGCGCTCCATAGATGCTTCCGATTGTAGTATTGCTAAAGGCACCTTCTATGTCTAGGAAGGCTTCTACTGAATATTCTTCATCCTGAATCGATGAGGAAATCTGTTGAGACACACTGAGACAAACATATTTCACTAATGACTGAACGTGGTCATGTTTTAGGAAAAAAAAAACAGTAGGATCAAACTATATAACCAAATTAGAACATGCTTTCATTATGAGGTAATAATAGTTTGAAATTGATACTTAGTAAAAATTGAATAGAATCAGGCATTACGTGATGAAAATCCACTCTAATCTGATATTTAATAGCTGATGTTATGTTCTGTCACAGCCTTTTAGCTTACACTGTTTGGCCCCTGCCGTTTCGCCCCCGAAAGTATTAAATACAAATTGAAATGGCAATTCTCAAAATATTTACTAAATAATTGAAAGTCAGATAATTTTCGAAATAAAATCAATCAAATAATGCATATAGGTACTACAAAATATCTTAAAATTCCAAATTATGGACAATGCCTAACAAATAATTCATAGTATCTAACCTACCAGCTGATGTGTATCTACTCGGCTATTATTATCCCAAGGCTCGGTCATGCAGTTCTCTTATGGTGGAAAAGAACCGAACTGGTTACAGCCCAGAAACTCCTGGACAGGATACAGGGAACTCTTCTTCAGAAGCATTACATCCATGAGGAAGAGTACACCGACTGCAATATTGAGGGCCTTGCTGGGCGTGTTACCCCTATCAATGACGATGAGGAATCTCACAATCATGGCGGTCTACAGGCTTAGCTGCAATGGCTCCCTAAAGAAATGGAGTGCAGACCAAGTCCGTCTATTCAGGGGGCAGCCTGAAAGGCTGCGACTAGAACCGCAGGACAGAATCAAAGCCCTGTCGAAGAAGGAATGGGAGAATGACTGCACGCCAAAGCACGGCACACTTTGATATACGGATGGGTCTAGAACAAACACAAGAGTCGGAGCAGGCTTTTTCGATTTTGATGGGTACTTCGTGCAAATGGGGTATCTCAACACAGTCTTCCAAGACGAGATCCTTACCATCTACAGATGTGTGAAGAAGCTATACTCGGCTACGGTAAAATAAATCAGACCATCTGGATCTGTTGACTTGTCTTCAGTGGACTGTATAATAGTGTTGATTCTTGTTGCTCATAAATTCACTTTGATAATTCTAACATTTATTGGAATGTTATAATACAGATCGAAAATTGCAAATGGTAAGAGTAAACTGTCTCTTCGACGTCTTCTTAAACCACACTGTCTTTCTCCCTTCCTTCTCTTCTTTCTTCCACTTCCGTCGTTGCGGCAAACACTCTTGTTCAAATTTAAACTGATTCCCCAACAGAATCTCTTCGGATAGTCAAGTGGTCAACGCAATGAAAAACTCGACTGTGTCCTCTGGGCAATTGATTCGCGACTAGGGCAATAATATGTGGTAGGCCGATGAAAGAGGCCGGCGGTAACTCGTCAATCGAAGTAGGTGCCCAGATGGTTCAAAAGACCGTCTCCTCTCCAATTAAGGCGTTGGTCTCTGTCGGGCAGTGGCGTGCTGTTGATAGTTAGGAGAGGGCAAGTTCGAACGCTTTAAGTCCGCTGGATAGGTGAGCGGGGGGTTTAACCCCCAAATTTCTAATCATGTGTCCTCGAGGCTTATAGGGGTATCAAGGAGATCCTTAATAGACTAGCCCATGGAAACAGGCTCAACCTGACCTGGATTCCGGGTCACTCTGGTTGGAAAGGGAATGTGACAGCGAATAAACTGGTCAGAGCAGAGGACGGTCCTCAAAATCCCTTTGCTGGTATCCCTTACAACGGGGGCATACAGATCTTGCGGAATCATCTGGGAGATCAACATGCCTCAACGTGGGAAAGCATTGACGGCTACCGAACTGCCAAAGCGCTGTTAGGGAATAAGGTAGGTCTGAGGGTAAGCGAGATACTCCCATTGAGTAGGCAAAGCATCAGGATAATATCCGAGATCTTTACAGGTCATGGAAATCTGATGAAATTTGAACATACAGTGGGGAACAATGACACTCTACTGTATGAGAAGCCAGAAAAACAAAGTGGAGTCGTCCGTCCACCCACTTTCTTTTGAATATCCTGTGCTCATCCGAACCAGGTTTGCCTGGCTAGGCCCAGGGATCATTACGGCCGATGACATAGAGGATCTAAGCGTGAAACAGATCTTAGGATTCTGTCGAGCAGCGGGGTATCCAAATACCCCCTGAAAAACGTAGCAGGAGATAGTGTACAAGGGTCTTTGGCTGAGTGCACTGAACTTAAACTATATCAAACCCGCTACCATCTCAACCAATACCAATACCAATCCTACCATAACTTCTAAGCTTTTAATATATTAACAAATAATCCGTGGCGTCTATACTACCATAACTTCTAATCCTAAAGCTATTAATACAGTCTGCATCTAACCTAATGTCCAAGATGTCAATACATGCACCAATAACTCCTTCAAGTTATAGTTAAGTTACCGTCAATCATCATACAGTTCCTGGCCAAATTATTAGACTCACTTCCGAAATCTTAGTTTTTGTTGATTTCAATATTATTATTAACATAATCACGGTGCAAATGTTAGTAATGAACAGTTGTTGTGTTGCAAAATATTTATTTAAAAAAATGTGAACGAATATCAATTAGAAAAGATATAAATTAATATTTTGTTAAGCCACCCTTTGCAGCAATTAGAGCAGCAACTCTTCGTGGCATACTGTCAACACAGTTTGAAGCAATTTCTTTCAACTTTTCGTTATGGTTCCAATGATGGATAATTCTTTCTATTAGTTGAACCTTTGTAGTTATGTTTTCTTTTGCCAGTTCCCTTTTCAAACACTCCCAAACGTTCTCTATTGGATTCATGTCTGGGGAGTTGCCCGGCCAAGGCAAAAGTGGTATAGACATCTCTTCTAAGAATTTTTTGATTGATTTTGCAGTATGGCAAGGTGTTCCATCCTGCATGAACACTTTTCTACCATTTCCGAACCATTCATCTGTGGAAGCAATCTTGTTTCCATAACTTTCTTATATTGGTCTTGCCGCATGGTTCCCTCGACCACATACAAACGTCCTAGGTCCTTTACACTTATTACCGACCATATCATGACAGACACAGAATGTTTAACAGTTTTTATGACACAGTCATGATGGAATTTTTCGTTTTTGCGACTCCTAACAAACTGTGCCTTATCATCCAGGATTTAAAAAGTTGATTCATCGCTGAAGCATCTGTAGAAGAGCAAAAACAGTAAAGAAAATATTTCAAGCAACTTACCATTCTCCAGTCATCAACAATTAAATCTTTATGAGCATTAGCCCAATTTAGCCTCTTCTTTACCATTCTTGGTGTTAATCTTGGCTTTCTTACGGGTCTACGGCATTTGAAATCAAGATCATACAGATTTCGCTTTACGGTACGAGCAGCCACATTGTACTCTGCTTCTACAAATTTGTTTTTAATGTTGGCATGACAAGCTCTTCGAAATTTCTCGGTAATGTTTCGAAGTAGTCTTTGTCCCCTGGGAGTGATAACACGTTCTCTACCACACCGATATTTCCGAGCAGCGTCTAAAAGATTTTTGGAGTTAATTTCTTGCGATATTCCACATCTTGCTGCAATCTGTCATTGGCTAAGCACTGTATTCTTCAATAGAGCTATTACGGACGATTTTTGTTCTTGACTATCTAAAAAAAATTGCACCCAAATATTAATTGTCAAGTTTTCAATCTGTATCGCTTTAAAAATGTATAACAATACAAATAAATATACACTTCAAGCCATTTATTACTTACTTTGACAAAATTTTTGCTAAAATTGGATAAACCGTACTTTTCACTCAACGTCACCGTGCACTTGAAGAATCCTAACCCAACTAATATTTGATAATTTATAAAATATCAGCATTACCGACTGAGTACAGCCATAAAAAATTTTAATATACCATTAGCCAATCCTTAGATACTCTACAAAAGTGTTAAGGTTTGCATAAACTAACACGTGATATTTCAATGCAAAACCAAAAGAAATCAAATTTTATAAGTCGGTCTAATACTCTGGCCAGGGACTGTACTTTATTATTTGAAAGCGACATGGTCGAGGTAATTCGGAGCCGTGGTCGCAATGGTGGGGGAACATCAACTGAACCTAACGACATGAATGCTCGGTAGGAAACATTTTCTAACGTTAAGGTATCCGTGAAGATGTTAAGTTCAGGGTTGAATGTATTTGAAAGCGATACATTTCGGAGTTTTGATATCGATTTTCCATCTAGAACATAACATCTCCAGAGCATTCTTCGAAAATCGGATAATGCAATACAATTCTTAGAAGATACGATAACGCTGGAAATTCCCAACTTCTATAATCAATCATTGAAGAGGAAAATAAGAAAGAAATAATATGGTATTAACATTTTCACTCAGAAAATCGAAAGCATTATGTTGATGTGTAATAAATCATGGGATGTTCTTGGCAATAATTATCCATTATGAAAGCCGCATCACGAGCCAATTCGATGAAGAATGATGAATGAGTGCACAAATCGACAAAACTTTCAACTTGCACCGTATTGTATTATGCAAGACACTATACAGGTTGTTTCGTAATTGTAGTAGTGTCAATGCATGTAATAACGTAATACACAATGTATCAATGTCGTATGACGAGAACAACCTTGCGTAGAATATAGATCTGGGACTACCCACCAAAAGGGAGTATGGGTTTGTTCTTGAAGTAAGTAATATGAGAGAGTGATAACAGTAGTTACCGATAGTAACTCCTTCTATCGCAATCGTCGATGAATGCCGTTTGGTTAGTAAATATCGGTCGCTCGCAGAATGCCGGAGTGGGGGTTGGTCGTTGGAAGCATATCAAGAAAATTGGTGATGCTGTATATGTAAGAAACTCGACTGGGTGGACAATTTTGAGGGAAGTTTCTTATACTCATTCCACATACAACACGTTTAGGCACGTATTGCCAGTGGCTTTTGTTCAACTTCGTTCAAATTACTCAACTACTGTCGCTTATTCTTTTTACCGTCGAGTGGTTTAGAAACTTTCTGGATCAATGGATACCTGAGCTTCTGGAGGATGTACCATTAAATTTAATGTAACCATACCCAAGTGTCGAGATTTGTGGGTTTTCAACAGTAACATAGGCAAATGGCTGTTTTGATTAAGGTGGACCCCACTTGTGACTTGCCTGTTGCCCATACTTAAACCAATACCTTCTAGATACAAGGCCTGAACGCTTAGTACAAAAATAAGAGACGTCACCAACAGCAGGCTTGGAGAAGAGAGGTAGTTTACTGTTAATGGCGCGTGGCCGGTATTGAGTATGGTAATTGATAAATATTACAATCAAACAGAGCATCCTAGCTGATGGTGGTAATTCTCAACAACTTGTGATCTAAGAAGCTTGACCAATTAATAATTAGATGATAAAATATGGTCTTCGTATCGATTTATGATTTTCTCAAAAAACGTTATGTCAACGTCTTTCTCTCCATATTTGTTGTTGTTCGATCACTATAAGTCGACTGAAATAGTCAAATTTGTCTGAAACAATATCGATAAGAAATAATCATCATTATCCACTAAAAATACTGAGGACGTTAGGGCTATACCAAGTAGCCATCATCAGAGTCTACTCTGATCTGGTAATACATTTGGGAACTTTTTTTGAAGAAGTTTCTCACAAACGAGAAATTCATGGAGATCATGGCTGCCATTAAATTTTAGGCTGGTAAATAATATATTTTCCTCGTTGTCTTAGAAATGTCTTCCAAACTAATGCAACTCGATTTGAAAAGTTTGATTAAATAATGTTGAAACACAGTCAACTCTATCGATGAGACGGAGAAGTCTCCTTTTTCTACTCTCTGGTGCATGGACTGAAATCGCATCCTGGAGAGTTTTGAACTCTGTAACAGCTGAGACTAGACAATTCAGAGGGAGCTTCTGTCCTTCGAACCCCCGCCCGCTTGGCTAGATGCCTACATATTGGCAATCAGAGAATAGAGTTTGGCAATGTTAGGAATAAGTTATCATTGGCAAAGATTGATGAATATACGGTACGTTTCGTTGGTATAAATTATGAAGACGATCAATTATATTATCAGTAAATTAGTAGACACTGGCGGATTCGCATTTGCGTTGGGATGATGTAACCTATCTAAAGGGGTACTTCTTTGTACTATCATAACCAGGAGAACATACTCATCGCATAGTGACGTCACAGATGTAGATCTACACAATATACAGAGCCCAGATATCTAAGTGTATCACGCTCTGATCCGGATTACATTTGGAAGGGAAGTTATTGCAAGTGAGAGTAAGTAGGATTATAGTTATTTTCGAGGTTATTTTAAGAAGAAGTTGGAGATATGTGACTTCAAATAGAAAAGTAAGTGGCACTGGCAACGAAAAACTTCAATTACAATTACGTTGTTCTTGTCATTTTCTTACGAAGTAATGGAAAACTCACTCATTATTTGATATATAACCCATTCGTAACTTCCTTATTTGGGCAGTTTTAATGAACAGAAAAATGATAAGGGTTCTTCGTGTTACTGAAACGGCTAAAGTTGCAGCTTCTCTAGTTGCGAACTCTGATTGTAGGAACAGAAAATATATTGGAAATGATTCAGAAACCGCTCATAAAAGTCGTTAAATTATACTCTATGTTACATTTAAATTATCCAAATGGTCTACATAATGTATTTCACAACTCTATGTTTCATGAAGACACCTGCTGTCAGACGTTCATACTACCTTTTTTATACTGGTACTTGTGGAAGGAAAACTCACTTAACAATCGCTATTCACTTAATGAAGACTGAAGCCTTCTTTTTCCCGGCCAAAACGGTCTACCACTACTTCTAATAATTTCGCAATCCACCTTTTCTCTACTAGTTATCGATGAACTGACATCATGGCAAGTGATCCACGTTTTTAGTATGCGCAATGTTTTTCCCTTATCCTCTCCCCGTCCGGGCGTCTATAAGCATAAGTTTCCTTCAAATGAAACCTAGACATATTACATTTAATGCGAAATGTATAGAAATCTTCAAACATAACATCCCACCAAATAATCTACATGATAACCAATAATATATAATATCGGAATAAATTCGCAGACAAATTTCCAATAAGTTCCTTCCAAACAAACGGGTATATATGAAATTTTTTAGTCTTTCTATTCCTATCTTTGGTAAACTGTAGTTTGAAATTGTTATCAAAAGTTCGGTAAACATAGTGAAACGTAACGTATTTATTTAAAATAGAATATCACAAATTGCCGGAGAACTCAATTCAACTTCTTGTTTAGTTTAACATGTTAAAGATGTTACGGAACGTTTATATAGTTGAAAGTTGGTTTATTTCCCAGTGAATAAAGATAAATTACCGACATCCTCTGCACATTATATTGAGTGCCAACATTTTCAACTATTGTTTAGGTGAATAAAAGTCTAAAAGACAGATATAAAAGTAGTTTGGGCGAGCAACCAAGAAATGTGTCAGATTATTGAACATGATCTATCTAAGTACAAGCGCTAAACATAATATTGTTCCTGATAATATGAAACAACTGGAAACTGGCGCCAATTTGTGAACTCATGCATCATTCGCGTTTAATTGGCTACTGATATTGCTGTCATGTCAGTTAATTATCGTAAGAAGTTTGTGATTTATTACACGAGAGAACACCCTCGATTATCTAGATGAAAATGTCGACAATACGTATTTCTTTCTCGCTTCACATTTAGACAAACTATGATATTTCTTCACAATTACATTAGATGATGCTCTTTACTACTTCTACTCGTCTGATGTTTATGTTTTTTGGATGCTCTCATCCTTAGAAACCACACATTAATTTCATTCGGAACAAATGTTCCTCACAGCGATAAAAAACCTGTCTTTGATAGAAAACCTCGATTTTTATCAGTGTTGTCAAGATAATTTGACCAGTGTTCATTATAACTATTCCGGAGAGAGATAAAAGAAAATGGCTGTCTATTTTCTATCCAGACTATTGTCCATCCGATTAAAACAATCCCCAAATGTTGTGTTGTCTAATAAATTGAGCTTATGTAATCAGTGTTACCTTAAGCAAATGCACTCCACCCAGCAAATAAAAATCAGTAGCCTACGAGAGTGGAAGGCTTGTTATCTTGGCTTGTTGACGTGTAAAACACATGATCAAATCGGGCTGACCGAACCGCATGCCGCGAGCGAAACTTAATCCTGTCAGTGGAGAATTCCATGTTCGTCAGTCAGTCGGTGAATATATTCGTGGTAATTAAAGTAAAAGTGTCGTATACAACCATCTCAATTCTTTCTATTATCAAGATGGTTATGTCATCCACGTAATTTCATGGTAAATAGTCATTAGGACGTCGAAGGAGGTCGTCTACTAGTATGTTCCATAGCAGAGGCGATTGTACATTATCCTGTGGGCATCCTTCAGTGGCAGTGCTATGGATCGTGGAATTACCTAAATTCACTATGAACACTACTATTACTTCTTCAAGCATCTTTTTGATTCATTAACTCAATGTGGGGTTCACACCATGCTTGGAGAGAGCAGTTTAATTTTGTCGAAAGTAGTTTTATCAAACGCTCATTCAATATAGACGAATGCAGCCAGAGGTGATATCTTTTGTTCCTTTCGACAACAATGTGCAGAGTGCATTATTTTGATCTTCCTTGGGTGTAAGCAAGTCAGTTCATGTGAATCGGCTTCTCTTACAATAGATAGTCCCTCGAATTATTTTTCCTTTCAATGGAAGGGTTCACACCATGCTTGGAGAGAGCAGTTTAATTTTGTCGAAAGTAGTTTTATCAAACGCTCCTTCAATATAGACGAATGCAGCCAGAGGTGATATCTTTTGTTCCTTTCGACAACAATGTGCAGAGTGCATTATTTTGATCTTCCTTGGGTGTGAGCAAGTCAGTTCATGTGAATCGGCTTCTCTTACAATAGATAGTTCCTCGAATTATTTTTCTGCATAATTTTCCTAACGTTATTAGGAGCAAAAAAGCCAAGCTCATTGTGAAGATCATGGAAACACCGATCCTAACTTTTCTCTCATTCGGTTCCAAGAGACCCACCGACAAAGGAATTTCATCAGCAAAAAGAACTGTTATAGTGAATAAAGTCAGGGAGCCTGAGAATATTCTAGCTGAAAAGTTTCTTCCAGAAAGAATAGTATTAATCATGAATTGTGTGTACTTGCGACAGTTTAATGTGAATTACATTGAAACCAGACGTGGAAATGATGGAAATAGATGCAATGTAGTCTATTCTGTAGGAAATAATTATTCTCAATCAATTCACAAAATTGAAAACGCTTATCCCAATCGTCTTCTTATATAGCTCGAGTAAAAGTTCAACTTTCTATTGATGGTACTTTTCGCTCTTTAGAAATGTCTACACGGATGATCTGAAACAGATGATAGTTTGAACATGCAAATGTTTCTTTGGGATTTGATGAAATTAAACCAATTTTTCACTACCCTCATTACGTTAAGATTATCAATGGAACTATGAGCCATTTACGTACCAATTGTACTTGCATTTTTCTGTATTAAGAAACCTTTTTTTTGTTGGATCTACTGTTTTTGGTATCGCAATATATAAATGCGGCCGTGCACATGGACCTGCATTTCTTTACGTTTAAGTCCAATTTAGTCAATTGACTCCAACGTGAAAAGGCATTTAAGTCGGTATGTAGTAGCTGACACTCAACTTTTGAGAAAATTTTAACGAATCTTCTGCAAATAGTAATGCCTCAGAATATCTAAATATAGATATCAGGCCATCTATGAAAATGTTAAGGAGAATTGGCCCAAGATAGGATCTTTGAGGGACCCCAGATGAAACCTCATATGTCGTCGATCTGAAACCATCGACAGTCACAAATTGCCCTCGAGAATGCTAATGCTGATTCAACACCATCATTCTTTTTACATGGGCAAAAGCATTTTGAACACGACACACAATCGGTTTTGTAAATCCCGGAATCGTCGAGGTCGGAAACTTTATCAAAGGTGTTGCCCAAATTGTTTTTTACCACTATTCTAACATCTATAAACGGGCTGTACTGCGGATTTAGAATACAAATTAAAAAAGATATTGCTCCCATTATGTGCTCCATTCCGTTGATAATATTGACAGGTCGGATGAATTGCCTGGAACTTAGGACGGAGCAGACGAAGACGCAACTATCGATTTGATATGCTCTACGTGATTCCGTCGTTTTGCTTTGAATTACTCCTACATTTCTTTTGCTGGGATGGAGTTCTATTGACAAAGCTTTCGACTTTGTGAATAGTTGAATGAAATTATATTTTCTGAACTTGGATAAGGATTGAGCAAATGAACTAAGTGCGTTTACAAAAAATCATTGAATAATAGATCATTCATTACGTTTCAAACTTATTTGATATTGCAGCAAACAAGGGAGATGGTTTTGTATATTTTTGGGTGGTATTTGAGAAGTACAATCAGAATACTAAATCGGGGCAGTGTAATTAGTAATGCTCATCATAAAGAACATTCGCTTTCTTTGTTTTTAAGCATTAGTTTATCTTTTGTTTCAAAGATTTAGTTATTTAAAGAACCTATGAAAATGGAAAGTGCAAAAGCCACAATAATTTTGATAGCAGATAAAAATGCTGAATTATTTGCAGTTCGAAAAATTGGAAGGAATGGGAATGTAACAGCGTTTTAATCGTGTTTCGGAAGTGTGGAATCATGGCACATCAAATTGGACAGTATAATAACTGAAAGTGGATTAGAAAATTGGTAGTAACGATTGGAACTGGTTCAAGCTGTGTGGAAAGAGAACAAACTGAATTGCCTCACGAGCGGCGAGGCTTCTGCAATTGGTTCAAAATGATTTATTTGGATCAATGACTCCGGAATTATTTCCGGAAAGTATGTTCTTACATTTATTGACGATTATGTTAAATTCTAATTCTTTGATATGAAGATACGAAATACATCGGGTGTGCTTAGAAGGAATATGAAATATTGATCTGTGCCAGTGAATCTAGACAATTTTTCTGATCGGAATGACAGGAATCACTATTAACTGATTGTTTATCACGCACAATTTTTTGTGTATGGACGCTTCAGCAAGTTAAATGTATGATTGTGATATACTGGGTGTGGTATTAGTGTCTCGAAGTTATATGTATATTTTATACTTTGATTACACTATAGGGAAACCGCTAATGTTCGAGGAACATCGTGTGAGTCAGCGCTGGAATATTGGGAGAGGAGATAGGCATTTGAATTTTTCTTGGCGGTTTAGAGGCTATGGGTATAGGGAAAGACCTCACTATGTGAACGGTTCCACAACTTCGCTGTTCGATAGAAAAATGAAGTTTAGTAGGAAGAAGTTCGGCAGGTCTCAAGCTTTTCAATGAAGGTGTGACTAGTTTGAGCTCGCCTAGGCCGCCTATCTGGAATCTCTCGTGGTAGAACAGCAGACGAGATTTTTGATGAACACAGACCATGAAAATATCTATAGAAAAGGGGAAGATCTCCCACTTTTCTACGATGTTCTAGAGATTTATAAGCTCGTAAGTTTGACATCATCAATCAGACGAATAGCTCTGTTCTGGATAGAATCCAAGAGCTTCAGCGTATGTTTGGGAGCTGAGCTCTAAACATATGAACAGTACTCCAGGATAGGTCGAATCTGTGCTTTGTAGATTATGAGGAGCTGCTGGGATGTTCTTGGCGGGGAATAGAAAACCAAGTTCTTGTGAAGCGGTTTTCGCAATGGACCTCACATGATCGTGCCATGAGAGGGTGTTGGTGGTGATCCCGAGCGTTGTTATGGAAGACGTCATAGGAATAGTTGTACCTGACATGATCATATTAGGTATTGTTGAATTCGCCTTCCTGGAGAAGATGCAAGCTTGTGTTTTGGTTGAATTGAACTGTACTAGATTATCAGATCTTCATTCCAAAATCTTTACCAGATCATCATTGATTGCAACCTGTCTCTGTCTCGCTCCTCTGACGAAGCATAGCCGATATTGATTGTCCTTCACTAAGCCGAGTCTTTGTATATAATGGCTTGTTTAATCATAGAGAATCAGGTTAAACCTCCTCTGCTCTAGAATTATTTTAGCTTTTGTTTTCAAAGGATTTATAACAAAGCTATAGAATGGGCGCTGAACCTGGTGAAGCCAATACTGAATTATTCTACTTTCTGTTAAGATGATATACCTATTTTAGCTGCCCTTGCAGATACACTAAGGGTGCACCCTCCCTTACTTGGGAGTCTGCTGCCTCATTTCCTTCAATGCAAAAGTGGCCGGGTATCCAGTTCATAATCACTTCTTGTTGTCCAGGTATCAAAGAGCTTTTTCAGTTCCATACCATTCGTGAATTGCAACGGTAGGAGCCTATCGCTTTGAGAGCTGCTTGTTTATAGGAGAAAATGTTGCATAAGCACTGAAACTAACAAAAAGTTTCGGATTGCAACCAGATGTTTCAGCTGGGTATATTTGTTGAAAGTTCTTCCAGTTTCATGAACCTCCAGTTGATTTCTGAGCTCTAGTGATTTGGAAGAAACTGAAACATTTTATGAACCAACCGAATCAGAATATATCCATACTCAGAGATGATGGTAATCAATTCTCGAAGCTTGAGATGCAGCATTGACTAACGTATTAATTTATCGACCAATAGGAACAGTTTATTTCGTTTTTCCGGCACCTCCGCCAAATATTTAAAACCTCCCAGTTCTCTCCAAATAAGGACATAAACGTGAAATGAGATTTGAAACTTCTGAATATAGAACGAACATATAATTTATAATTAGGCTAATTATCACGTTTGCATCATTTTGAGATGAGGAACTACAATTTATTCAAATTAAGGCTAAGTTGTTGGAATACTGACGCTTTTAACGCCGTATTACGTTATAAAGTGTTCAGAAATGGGTACGGCAATAAACGTTTTTAATGTTTTCATCCCTTTATAAAAGTCAGGATAATAGAGACAAAGAGAAATTATTGTTTATGTCTTTTCCATTATAGTGGGTGGCTGAAGAAACAGATGTCTACTCAGTCCTTAAATCTTAGTCAGATTTATCCATACTGTACAATGAAGGAATACTATGTATCAAAGATGTATATGTTGCTACCTTGTTTTGAATGATTATTATTCTACGTGAAATGGTCAGATCTAAAAAGTTTAATAATAATTAAGAATTTAATTTATTTGCCCGGTAAAGCAAGCGATTACGTTGCCGTCGTCAACACAGTGGTAACAATTTACAAACATGTACTGCAATTCTGAATTTAGTATTCAATTTTCCTAGAGATTCGTAAACATTTCTGCTAGAAAAGGAGATAATGGTGAACCCATGAGGAGTTTGGCGTTCTGTTTGTCATATTTATTGTTAACCGTAAAGTAATTTCGGTCAGTGCAAAGTGAGATTAAACTATTATTATAACCTATTATCGGTAATGTATTATTGCGGACTAAAAGTTCTTCAATTAGATACCAGGAGTCTCCAAACTACGTCCCGCGGGCCAAATCCGGCTCGCCAGTGTCATCAATCCGATCCGCGACAGCTAATGACTTATTGTTGTTATTCTTGTTGTGATAAGTTGGATGAAAAGACACAGAATGATGATAACTCGATCTTATTTACTTGCTAGGTAAAGCTAATTGAGCATAATAACTAACAAATAATTGAAACGAATCCCATTAACATTATAAACATTCTAACATATAAGCACATAAACATATAACATATAAACATTATAACATATAGAAAATACTAATGGGATTTAAGTAATTGTGATTTTCACTGACAATAGTTTGTAGTTGCTTTGGACAATGTTTTCTCGCACAAGTGAGTAGTACCAAAAACAGAAAACAGCCCACGAGCAAATTCATGGAAATTATCAAATTGTACCAGTGGAAGACTCTTATAGAATTCCAACAGAGATGAGTTTTGATATTTGTTCTTAATCATATTACTGCACTGTAAATCAATAATTTTCCATTTGAAGTTCTCGAACTATGATTTCAATGTCAGTATCAAAAGGATTTTGAAAAATCTTAATTTCATTCGCAATGACATCAAAGTCTGAGAAACGAGTATCAAAGTTTATATTCAAAGCACTCAAAGCTTTGATTGCAAAATCAACGGGAAACTAAGTCTCAGTAGTGTGGTTGAATATTTCAGATGTTTTGAAATGTGTGAAACATTTTTGACGTAATTGTGATTGAAACAGTATTATTTTCTACTGGAACGATTTGATATTAGTGGATAAATCAAGGAGAAGCTGAGTTTCTCCTTGCAATTCCAAATTCAGTTCGTTCATATGTTTTGTCAAATCGACATAGAATGCTTACTTCCACAGCCATTCGCTATTTTGTAATTCGGTAAGAGGGCGATGCTTTCCATTCAGAAAAATTCCGATCACAGCTCGAAGTTCAAAAGAGCACCGAAGGACTTTTTTGCAACTAAGCCAGCGTACGGTAGTATGATATGGTAAGTCATTTTCTCCAATCTCTTCTATAATAAACTCGCGAAATCGTCGGTGATTTAGCCCAGTGGATCTGATGAAATTAACAACTGATATGACTGGTTTTAGAACTTCAGACATATCCAAACATTTCCCGCACAAGGACTGTTGATGAATGATACAATGTAAGACTAATGGTTTTGAACTACCATCATTTTCTACAGCCTTTGACACAGGAGCAACCACTCCTTTTTTTTACCACACATGTTTTTGCATTCATCAGTAGTAATAAATTTCAAGTTTTTCCATCGAAGATTCTTTTTATAAATGGCCTTTTCAATTCCCTTAAAAATATCTTCCCCAGTAGTCGTGCCGTGAATACTATCAATATCAAGGAGTTCTTCATACACTTCATACCTTTCATCTACTCCTCGAATAAAAATCAGCACTTGATCAATATCTGACACATCTGTTGACTCATCCAAGGCCAGAGAAAACCACTCAAGATGTCCATTTTTGTCAGTTGAGATGATAAATCTTCTGCGATGTCTTCTACCCTCTGAGCCAAGGTGTTTGCTGACAAACTGATAGTTTTAAATAAATTTACCTTTTCGGGGCACATTTCTTCGGCTAATGCAATTACGTATTCTTTGATCATTTCTTCATTAGAGAATGGTTTTCCACCTTTCGCAATTCCAAGAGCCACACGAAAGCTGGCACGAGTGCAGCCTCTTGTTCAGTATTGAGTTTCGTGAACAAAGATTGCTGCGATTTCAATTTGCGCTTCAAAGCTTTAAATTTTTCTGTTCGCAAACTTCCTGTATATTTTGAGTAATTTTGAAAATGTTCCGTTTCATTATGAAGTTTAATGTTATATTCGTTGAGATCGGCTATGGTTTCATTGCAAATCAAACATAGTGCCTTCTTACTGGACTCAATTACGAAATATTGAAAGTTCCATTGATCTTTGAATGTTCTGCATTCACTGTCTACTTTTCGCTTCTTTTCCATACTAGTAAATTACATACAGAAACAACAAGTCAAATCAAAATACAGTTACGAAGATGTCTTTTAAACAAGCAAAAACATGATTTAAGGAGTTACGCACTACTTTATTTCACAACAGTTTCGCTTCCTTAGGCGGACTGACTAGCGGTCGCGCCGCTAGCTATTTTATACCCCAATTACGGTCATCTAGAAGTGAGTTGAATAGAACAGAACTTTATCGAAACAATGAGATTATTCGCAAATGTTTAATTGTTACTGCGCTTTCGAAAGTCTACTACTACTACCTATTTCAGCGTGTGACCACCAGCTGACATCAAGTGTCGCGGTCGTTACAATAAAGTACATTTAGTACACAATAGTAATTGAACTAACAAATTTAGCAAGCGTATGCTCGCTCAGGTCGCGTACCCAGCGGCTAGTCTAGAAATTATAGATAATGGCAGGAAAATGGAGTTATCAATATGGCCCTAGGGCTGGGACCCCTGAATTAGACGATCAGCTGTGTGAGAATACTTGGAAAGAGTTTTTTGACATGATACAAGTTTGGTATTTGTCTCAAGTTCTATATTTTTAATTTTTTTATTAACTGAAATGAATTTTTATACTGTATCTAGGGCTGAAGCTTGTATAGTTTATAGTATGCTATTTTTAAAAAACAAACTTGTCTTATAGGAGTATTGTCTTCGTCAATTTTTATTAATCCATAGAGAAAGTGGTGAGGATGCATGTTTAATAAATGAGGTTTCTCATATTTGGTAAAATATAGTTGATGTTTTTGAGGAAGTGTTTAATGTTTCGCTGGAATTTTGTTTTAGGGTCTGATTTCAATTTCATAAATTTGCTGTTGGTTAAATTAGTATAATTATCAATATATCGCTTGCAAGAAATTTAATTTTGAGTGAAACTTTTGTTTCAATTTGTTTATTGTTCGAATATTGCTCATCATATGAAAAATCTCGAACTTCTTCCAATATGCAATTTCTCGATATGATGAAAATAATATTTTCAGACTCCACAAAGAAACTGCAAGATGTTCTGGTAGAATTTTGTGGATCAGGGCCTCCATACAAACACAATCCAGATGGGGTAAGTAAACACTTCTGGAATTTGTTAATTATAAATATGTACTGGCAATTTTGTAGCAATTTTTTTGAATATAATTTTCTCCAAAATATAGATTTTAGGGTCATCTACCTCATATCTTTTTCAATGAGAATAAATAGCCTAATCTGATGGTTTAAAATCGGGTAATATTGAAGAAATTAATTTATGGAGATTTAAAATTCACCACATGTTTACATTTTTTTTCACTTTTCTCAAAATTCTCTTTTGTGGCTCCGAAACTTATTGAAACATCAGTAAATTGTTAAGAAATCATTAGCTTAAATTTGTTTTGAAGATATTTGCAATAAAGAAGACCGCAAACGCTACATATATCTTTTTTGATACTAATAATTCTCAATTTCCGGTAAATAGTTTACTCTGATGATGGCTACTTGGTAGTCGAAAGGACCTCAGTACTTTAATAGTATTTTTAGAGGATAAGGGTGATTTTTTCTTATTCATAGTGTTATAGTGAACTCTGTTATATTTTATTAAATTTATTTATATTTATAATTAAGAATTAAATATCTAGACTTAAAAAGAAAAAATCAAAGTCTAGATATACGTCTAGGGGTAAGTTGAAGAAGAATTCCCCTATACAATGTAAATTAATGAATAAGCTATGGAATAGAATTTAGTCAAGAGTCAATTTCTATAAAATTGCGTGCTTAGACTTTCTATTGGATAATAAAAATTTCTCGAGTCTCAGCTCCGGAGTGAAAATTTTAAATTTAACGATATATTTATAGAATTTGTATTTATTATGTTGTATATTCGAGAGAAGTTAAAAATATAAACATTAGATGAGTGCTTATTGAGAATATGAAGACATCACTCAATAGTCTGAGTTATATAAAATAATATTCTGTTTATTTTCAATATTCGCTATTTGAATAAACGCGTAGGAAATGAGGTATAGGATAAATAATAGCAAATATTTCACTTTTAATGTATCACTTAGAACTTCCAACTTAGATGTTGAAATCAACGTGTTCATGAAAGATATTACGTAGTTATTTATTTACGATCTATTTATTGCCGATAAAGCCTACATTTTAACTTTTAATACGATATTTGTTGAATGACACAGATCTGGATTTACTCTGAATGACTGGGGAACAATAAAAACGCCACCCTCTTCCTTGTTGAAATATGCGAGAAAATATAAATTCGTGAGAGAAGATAAAGTTAATGATAAAGCAATGAATTTGCAGATACGTGATGTAAATTGAAAATAATAGTGTCTCAGATCTTACTATAATAAACGTATTCGTCATATGATTTTATATCCACCTATTCTCCAAGACAATGTATATATAAGCACGAAACTAATGTAATTAAAAAATTGTAAGTTTGTTTGTTGAAAGATTGTTTCAACTGATATATAAAATTCGATAATTTTTGTGTCATAATCATCATTTAAAAATTAGCTTATATGGTTTTACTGTTGCAACCATAGACCTATTATCCTAAGGAGACAAAACATGTCATTCCTAAATTTCCATTTGACTTGTCTCAATGATCACATGAAGTATGACAAAGAAAACCAACGGATCTCTTTGTCGTCGAGTCATAATAACTCCTTATTGGCAACGCTGTAACTATCATTGAAAACTTGGTACCACTTGAAAGGCAACACCGCTTCAAAACAGCTACGAGAAACACGGAAACTGTCAAATTGCGTAGTACAGAACAAACAAAGTCCCCATTCATAAAAGGTACGCGACGTGGTCGCTTTCTGAACAAATGATGCAATGGAATGGAATAGCTCTATATTTAAAGATTTAAATATTCTATAATTCGATTGTATATTCCAGGTTACCTAAAATTATGGAATATTTTTCAGACAAAACGACATTTCAACGGTATTGCTTCTAATATAACCAATAAATAATGCTATGGACGTTTTTATAATAATTACAAATCTTAATCCGGCACACAGAACAACTAATCTGGCAACAGCACATTCCATACGGCCATACTTGTAATATACAGCGGTCTGAGTGGCCCGAAATTTTGACAATGTCTGATCGTGTTTAAATGTAAACAATTCTGTCTCCTTAGGATAATAGGTCTATGGTTGCAACCAACAAATAAAATGTTTTCTGTATTATTTCCTCAAAAGCTGTCTTGATCATTATTTAAAAACGGAAGTTCGAAATTTCTAAAAATTTGGTCGCTCTTGAATTCACTGCCTTCCGAAATTTTCCTACCCTCTTATGTTGATTTAATGATGAAAATTTATATACGGGTCAGACCTCTTGAGAGATCATTAGTATTTATTCATTCGTTACTTTTGGATAATGTGATTCTCCATATCCATGCTAGTTACCACCACCCATAGGGACGACCATGTGAGTTCCATTGCGAAAACCGCTTCGCAAAACCTTGGTTTTCTATTCCGTGCCAAAAGCTTCATGACTCCCCAGCAGCTCCTCATAATCTACAAAGCACAGATTCGACATGTCCTAGAGTACTGTTCTCATGTTTGTAGCTCAGCTCGCAAATATACGCTGAAGCTCTTACATTCTTTTTAGAAGAAGTATTTGTCTGATTAGTGATGCCATCTACGAATTTATTGACCTCTCTTGAATATCGAAAAAAGGTGTGCGATCTCTCCTTTTTCTGTTGGTATTTCTATGGTGGGTGCTCATCAGAAATCTCACCTGTTATTGCACAAGAGATTCCTGGTAGGCAGACTAGGAGAACCCAAGCTGGTCCCCCTTTCTTTGCCAAACTCGAAACCGAACTTCATTCTACCAGACTTCATTTTTCTGTCGAACGGCGAAGTTTTTGCATCCTCTGCCAACATCCCAGCACTGGCTAAAATTATGTTTTACGAACATTATAAACTTTCCTCCCTTGTAGTCAAAATATAAAAATAAATGAACAGACGAAATTTTGAGATACAGATGACCTTTCCAAAGACCTGCTTAGGTGGCCTTCTTGTTTGTGTGCCTCTTAAAATGTTCGATGCTCGATGAAGATATTTATAAAATAGATGTTGGTAGCCGTAGTGATATTACAAATGCTAATACCAACAAATTGTGAAGTAGTTAGAACAAGGGGAAATACAAGAACGAAATCCATTACTTGGAATTGGGATAATAATGATGCGGGGTATGACAAATTGATGGAGGTAAGCGGATTACGATGAAAATATTATGTCATCAAGACATCGAAAACCAGGCTGTAATACAAATGTCACGGATCATTAAGATTGTCGTTATTTTTAATATCTTTGAATATTTGTTCTAGAGTATTCAATTCTAAACCTTTAATCTGAAAATGTAAAATATTAACTCCTTCTAATATTGGATAGGTATGTCCTGCTTCTAAAATATGGTTAGAAAAATGAGAATCTGTTTTATTCAGTCTGAAAGATCATAAATGTTCCTTATATCTAGTTCCTATATTACAACTCGATCTCCCAATGTCAAAGTTATCACACTCTGAGCATGTTAATTTATAAACTCCAGGATTATTAAACTTATTTGTTTTATCTTTAGCATTTAACAGAATATGGGATTCATTTTGAGGTTTGGAGCAAACTTTTAGATAATGTTTCAGCAAAATGTTATTTTTCGACTTAGAATCAGAATATGTTAAGGGAACATATTCTGATGATAAATTAGAAACTTTTATAAATATGTATATAATTATACCCAATTCTTCGTTCAAAATTTTCGCGGGGATAGATGAAGTGAAAAGACTCATGTATCATTGAATTATATGCTGCTAGTTTGTAAGTATGAAGACAATAGGAGGATATGAATAAACTAAACTAAACTCTTGGTTACACTGAAACTGCGTTCATTCTATTTTATATACAATTCATCACAATTTATAGTCTTTAAACTTCTCTAATTCATCTTTTTCAGGTTTAGAATTATTGATATACGAGTATTGATTATTTGTGACGAAAACCTATAATATCCATGGAAAATTGTGTGAACCAGCGGTGATCGTTGAGAGAAGAAATAGGCAATGGAATTTCTCTTGAAAGTTGAGAAGTTATAGGCATTTGGAAAGACCTCGCTAGGCGAAAGGAAAATGATGTCTGGTAGATAGAGATCGGGAGGTCTAGAACCTCACCGTGAAGGGATGACCTTAACTCAAGCCAGTCTACCTGGAATCGCTGTTGGGGGAATAACAAACGAGATTTCCGAAGAGCACCGACCATGGAAATATCTACAGAAAAGGGGGAGATAGCCCTCCTTTTTATGACGTTCTAGAGACGAAAATGGACTCGTGTGACATCACCAACCAGGCGAATGGCTTCCCTTTCTGAATAGAATAGAGCTTCAGCGTATGTTTGGAACCTGAACTCCAAAGTTATGAAAAACACAGGTCGAGTCTGTGGTTTCTGGATCATTAAGTGTTGCTGGGGCACTGGAAAGTAACTCCTAGCACAGGGTAGAAAACCAAATTTCTGTAGAGCAGTTTTCGCAATAGACCTCATATGAACATCCCATGAGAGGGTGCTCTTGGTGGTGATGTAGAGTATCGATATTGCATAGAAATAGTTTGCCTGACATCATCATTTTATGTTTGTGGGATTCGCCTCCCTCGAGGCAAAGCAAGCTTGAGGTTTAGTTGCATCACACTGTACTAGATTGTCAGATATTCATTTATTGCACCTACTGTCTGTCTCGCATCTCTAGCTTCATTAAATGACATACGGGCTGTTATGCAGTATATCATAATCCGCAAAGCTCTGTGCGGGACAGTAGGTCACTTCAAATAGATCGTTGATATGAAGTAGAAACAAAGTAGATGCCAGAACAGGTTCTTGTGGTACACCACCTTGGACAGCTATTGTTTCGGAGAAGAATCCGTAAAGTACGACATACAGTGGTCTATTTGAGATAAAACTCGATAATAAATGACAAATTTGGGGTGGCAAACTATATGATGAAAGTTTCCCAATTAGGCCTGGTGCCAGACGCAGTCAAATGCTTTTGAGATATCCATTTTTAGCAGTGGACCTCACATGATGGTTCCATGAGAGAATGCTGTTGATGGTGATACACCAAGCGTGGTGACTTGATGATTGATTCATAGGAATAGTTGAATCTGGCATCATCATATCAGGGATTGTGAGATTCGCCTCCCTGAAGAAAATGCAAACATTAAAATTTGGATTCCAGAGATTGGACTATTTTTATAAGAAAAACAAGAAAAATAGAAGAATCAATTGAATATCAATCTGTTAAGATTAAAGTTGATGTTTGAGTAAACACTTTTTTAATCGAACTCTCATTTCGTTATGGATGAAAATATTGACGTAAAATTTTGGGGCCATGAGAGAAGTCGATGAGATCTTCTAAAAGAAGTATCGCATGACCCTCTTCCCCTATTCGAATTTCGGGGGTTTTCCTTCTCCTCGCTAGGGGGTTGAAGCTACCTAGACAAAAAAAGGTGAAGTATATTTCCCCATTGAATCAAAAATCGACGTTTTTCCAGATTCTCACTTTAAATACTGAAAATCGAGGTGCAAAGTTGGCCCAACCTCTATGTGCAGCATCAATTGTTAAAATAAAATGTAAATGTTCAAATTCTAGTTTTATTTTCAAAAATACAGGTCAATACGGTCAGTATTGCATCCACATAAATTTACAAATTTTCCATTTGGAGTAAGAAAATTCCAAATGACCGTATTTAACACACTCTTAAACGTGGGAAAGTTCATGATCCATTTCAAAACACCAGTTGAGAGAACAGACATTGCGGAAAGAATCACGAACCTTCCACGAAATTAACTAACTCCGTCACGAGTTCTAATTAATTTAATGGGCGGGACATTCTGAGAAATGAGCCGATTGTCGTATGGGCTTAACTGGAATCCACTTTTAATTATTTTCATCTTGAATTAATTACATTTTTCTAAAGAAAGAAAATTGAAATTTTATCTTATAATGAGTGGCGGGCTTGAAGCATTCATTTTCTCGGCGAAACGTGCCCCGAATAAGATCATTGGTGGTTGTGGGAAGCAATTCGATTCTTGTTGATAAATCTAATTATCCGATCCAGTCTTTGCGGAGGCATTGATTCCCACCCATTCGTTAATTTGAACAAGCAATGAAGCAGTAGTCGGTAATAGTTGTTTGAATTGAGTGCGCTTAGTTGTAGTCATTATTTCTGTGAATGGCGCTTCGCAATATCTCTTTATGACTTTCAATGAGTTAACTTCAACTCAACAAATTGCCACTGTTTCTAATCCAACCGAATTCTTGTAATAGATTAGTTTGATTCCGGAGTTTCAGCTTCTACTAGGTCCATTAGGAATCTAATATTCATGTAATTGACTTCTAACCAGAAATGTGTTTGTAATCCACTATGCATTGTTTCGGGTCGTCACCTGGCGGTAGTATTTCCAACTGTTTCCCCGTTGATACTTTGAATCGCGAGAACTGTATTATCAATGCGTGGCAGTGGGATATCTGCTTTCCGGCAAATGATGTTGGAACATCTAGATTCGGCCAACCTTTTTCGGGTAATGATACCATTTTCGGAGATGGTTGGTCAGTGCCTAAAAAAGAAGACTAAAAACTTTATCTACTGGCTTCTAACCAAAAATGTGTTTGTAATCCACTATGCATTGTTTCGGGGTAGTCACCTGGCGGTAGTATTTCCAACTGTTTCCGTGTTCATTCTTTGAACCGCGAGATATGTATGTTACTAGAAAAATCTCAATTTTGAATTGAACAAATACAAAATATTTTATCGAGGAGTTTGAGTGCACGAGATTTAGACGATTTAATACAATAATATTCAGATAAAAAATTACATTAGTTATCATCGTCACTAATATCAAAATTAAAATAAATATCATTAATATCTTCTTCTAGGTTGTCATCGTACCATCTAGAACTAAATTGTCGTTGTAATCTTCAGGCGAATTGGGAATTCCTCGTCTTAAATTATTACTACAATTACCCATACAATTTCTACAAGCTGAAGACAATCCATATATAAAAATAAATAGGAATGTCACATTTCGTTTTTCTTCATTTGTTAATAAATAATTTGCTTATAACAATTTAAAAATGTATGTATGCATTTAAAGACCATAATAGCAATAAAATCGTACTCAGCAAGCCAAAATTATCCGAAAACGAATATAAACTCGACATTTTGGTCAAATTCGTATATTTATTAATAAAGATAACTTGTTTATAACAAATTAGCAGATTTGTGGGTATAAATTCGACGATTTTGACTATAAAATTGAACTCAGAATGCCAAAATTATCCGAAAACTACCCTAAACTCGGAGTTTTGGTCGTATTCATCTATTTGTTAATAAATAAATTGTTTATAATAAATGAAAGTAGTTCAACTATTTGTTCAACTAGTTTCATATGTTCACTGACCAAAAATAGTCTTTACCCGATCAAAAGCAGCATTAGCATTTTTTTGAAATGTTATGTAATCTCAAAATAATTAAATTGTTAATTTCCAAGTCTTGAATTGTATTTTCTACAAAAAAAGGTACTTTAACATTTCGAGTGCACCTAGAAGGGTTTTTTGGGTCGCTGAACACGAATCCTTAGCCTATTACTTGCAATCCATCGTAGGGATGGTAAAATCGACAAAATTAGCCAATTTTGCACCCCTAATATGTTATTTTGGAATTTACGTGTTTTAGGCATTTCGAATGCACCAAGGAGGTTTTTTGGGTCGCTGAATACGATTCCGAAACCAGATTTACTCGAATATCATCGTAGGGGTGGGAAGTTTAGAATAATGGCTAATTTGACACGCTTCTAAATTTTTATTATTTTTGCATTTTGAAATTACTTCGGAGTAAATCTGGCTTCGAAATCGCATTCAGCGACCCAAAAACCCCTCTTGGTGAATTCGAAATGCCTTAAACCCGTAAATTGCAAAATAACATATTAGGGGTGTGAAATTGGCTAATTTTGTCGATTTGACCACCCCTACGATGGATTGCAAGTAAATCTGGCTACGGATTCATGTTCAGCGACCCAAAAAACCTCCTAGGTGCACTCGAAATGCCAAAATACCCTTTTTTGTAGAAAATACAATTCAAGACGGGCCATTTTCGCGCTCAATGGGTGGGATTTGGGTTCTCAAGAGGTTTTAAGGTGTGTGAATGATCCTGAGAACCTCCTGAAGGTAATGCGAAAAAATTTTTTTGATTCGAACTTACATGTTTTTTTTCCGGTTCATAGCCTGGACTATTAATGAGGTTGGGTTATGTATATTCGTTTGTTTAATGAAGCCACGAATGATTAACTCAACTTTTTTCTATTCCTATCCGAGATTTAGAATCCTTTCTGTTCGTTCATTATATCCTTCGAAATAGAAGAAAACTTGACCCCTTTCAATCATCACATCTCTATCATTCGATAAAGGTCATTTTCTGAAATAATTCAATTTATTGTACAAAAATAGCATCAACTCCATTACATTGACAACGAAGCGGTCCCCTTCGAAATATCTCAGCCTAAATGTACTCACGTTGAGAAGATTGTATATTTCTATTTACGGGAATATCTATATAATATTATCTGCTCATCCGACGCGTTTTCTTAGAAAATGTAACGAACCGTGATAAGCTGATTTTCTCTATGGAAGATATTTTCAATTGTGAATCAAAGAGGCATGTAATACTCCTTTGTCCTGTTTGGAATTTTAAGATAACGTTAATTGAATAAACGATTCCTCGTGAACGCATCATTTCTTCTGTTTGGAGCTAACGCCTTCATTAAATGTGTTGGAACTGCTACAGATAAGAATGTATGTGGGATGCTTAGTCACCTATATTCCGCTTCACTGAATTTATTTTCGTGTTATATTAATCGTTGATGTGTATTTATGATGCTCCTTTATCACATCATTTATACTGGAAAATGTACTGCTGACGCTATTCAATTAAATAGGCATATTATATTCTGTCTCAAGCTTTTTTGAATCATGTATAAAGAAGATATAGTAGCTGAGTTATAATCCGAATGTTATAATGGGAGAAATTATTGAAGTGAAAACTTCTTTATGCGCGTTGAGCTATTTCAGATGGGGGGTAAAACTATGAGTCCGTCACGTCCCGTCACGCTGTAGCTATATATTGTTATGATTTCATTTCCTACAGTACATAAAATGATAAAATTTAAACTTACCGAACATTAAAATTAGAAAAGATTAATAAAAAATATAAAATATGGAATTAAAAACATTATTAAAAGTTAATTTATAAGTAGTATAAGGTATTAAACAATGTATAACAAGATAAACCAGAATGTAATATAGAATGAGAAGTGTAAACAAGAAACAGTGAAAGTGGATAAACGTACAGTGATACAAAAGAGGAAATCATAATTGAAATAATTCCAAGACTATCATAAGATAACACAAACTATCAAAATATGTTATAGATTTAAGATAGAATTAGGAAATTTGAGTTCTATAATGTTATAGAAATGTTATATATATTTTATATTATGTATTAGATTTTAGAATTGGCAAATGTCAAAACTGACATAAATATTGGAATAATCAAGTTAATATGAACCTAATCATAGGTTATCTTATACCAAAATATGTGGAAAAATGTAGGCAATATTAATTCAAATAGCAGAAAGCATCATCACTTTAAATAATTTGAAAATCTTCAATAATTCAAAATTTATAGAATACTCTATTCTGATTGGTCGAGACAATTTAGAAACTTCAAAAAGGTCAACAATTAAAAGCTATGTCAGTTACAACAATGACCAAAGCATTCTAGACAATGAAAGAAAATACCTCATTGGTCAGAAATGACATAAACTGGCTTCCTTTTGCAGGCCCTATAAAAAGGAAACCGGAAGGAAAACCAGACAGTTTGCATTTACATCTGAGATCCAAAGCATCTTCTGCAGCTTAAGTATATTTTCATAACCTTAGTTCACCGTTGTAAAGAGGCTTCCAAGACCTTTCAAATGACGTAATTCAACCCCTCTCCTCTATTCAATTCTGAGGGGTTGAAGCGCCCCCTATTAGGGGGTTGCTCGTTCGAGCCTCAAATATACGTCAGAAGATGTTCTCCAAACAAAATCATTCGACGTGTTTCGGGAGATTTTTCCACTTACTATGGGATAAGAAATATACGGGGTGGCTCGTCTGAGATGGACGGGATGAGTTGATGGACGATCAATATCTGATGTGTCTAAATAGAAATAGTTTAAATATGTAAATTTATTATTTCTTAATTTAAAGAATAAATTGTATATTATATACTAGGTCTTCATAAGTTTCATTGAATAATTCCTTCATTCCATTTTTCATCTGTATCTTCAAAACGTGAATTTATAATATCTTCTTTCCTTGGATAAGTCTTTCACAGCTTGAACCTATCGCTCAAAAATTGAAGTGAAACATGATATATCAGATATAATAAATGACACAAAGACACAATTCCCGACTAACTTAGTACACGACGCAGAATGTTCTCGATTCCAATTAGTTGTCGTTGCAACTCACACCCCACTCCTCGTCACGTGAGATGGTCGATCTCTGGTGACTCTTCAAGGTGTCGCGACCATGGTGAAATAGAAATAGGAGTATAAGTGTTTTCAGCACTAAAAATTGTAAGTTAATCCGTTTGAAATCTTTTGAAAAATGAATTAATCTTCACTTTTTTCATGAAATATTTCAATTCCCTGACGATTATAAATTTCAATATCCCCTAGAAAGTATTTTCATGTAAATATAATAAATATGCTGTCACGCCATGAATATTTATGATCAGATTCATATTCACCGTCGACGTAATTTGGTAAACTGGATATTTTCACATTGAATAATATCTGCCTGCTAATATTGAGATGATAGGCCCTCATAAATATTCATTAGATCAACCATATTAGCTTATCAAGAAAAGAACATTCAGATTACGATTTCTAAACGTTCACATCCAACGAACTAGATTTTCCCTTCGTAAACAAGAATAATCCATTGTTTCACAAATGTTAAATTAATAGATTGGATGATAAATGTGAATAAAACATAAATTCATCCTTTAAACAATATATCAACAGAATGAAATCAGAAGCGCCCAAAACATGAGTTATTAACTAGATACAACGAAGATAAATCCCATAAATATAATGGTGTAAGTATGTATTTAGAAGTAGGGAAAGGAGAGTCTGACATTATTTGCAGGTGATTGTTCAGAAACAGTTCTTGATAAATAGTTATTGCACATAGCTGTTTGAGAATTTAAAACAAGGTTGAGTATTAGAAACAAAGCAAGAAAGAAGTATAAATACAAAGACATAATATCGCAATCATTATTGTAATTTGGCTATTTTCAATCTGCATGAGGTTTGAAAGCACGTCATTTCAAGTTGAGAAGTGTTACTCTTGGTTGGAAAATGACAGTTCACTACTTGCATATACAGTTGTATATGAACCCTGCTGATGCACATGCTGCCATATTTTGCTGTAATGGTTACGAACTGTATTGTTGACTAATGCCCAAATTTGGCGGACAGCCCAAATTGGTTGAGTTTTATTGATAGTTTTTGTTCGCTAGTTGTTGGAACTATTTAGTCATAATAGTAGACAAGCTGTCGAATGTATCGAAAACATCTGCAGGCGTGTTTGCCACATATATACATCGCTACCCTAACCCATGACTGTACTTTTGAAATGGCTATGGCACTTTTAGAACTCAAGGGCTTTGAATTTTTTTGAATTTCGATTGTCTAGATTGAATAAAGGTCTGGTTAGTGGAAGTAGACCATGTATCTGACGAAACTACATCAGGTAGAAATACTAAATGGGTCTGTTAATAATGCGGACAACCTGGAGTACCGAAAAAATAGGGTTTAACGGGTAAGGGGTAAATTTGTCTGCCTATATGTCAGAATCAACTGTTAACCATCAGCGGAAAAACAGTTTGGGTTATAAACAAGATGTATCGCTTTTTCCATCCAATAATTGTTGTTCGACAATTAAATTTAAACTTCAGCACAAAACATTTTGCAAGCCTCGAGAGTGTTACGTAAGCTATCTTTAGTTTTATCATATAACTTGGGCAAAACATGTTTATTCCAATAAAGACATACTCGAAAATCCAAAATCAAACAATGACCCGCAGAAGCTAGACTAACTATTTTATATAACTTATGATTAACTATATAAGAAATTTATTTGTGAATATTCGCCTAAAAAATTATGTTTTAGCAGTGTGCTATCTTTTATATTGCAAAAAAACACTTTTCCCCACATAAAAAACCGTAAAAAATAATAGAAAGGGATTTTCATTTGTACTAGATGACAATTTCAAAAACCTATTTTTGTTAGCAAATATATGCATATACCTGCAAGAGTTAAAAAATGATTTTATGACTATTAGTTCACAAACCTATAATTTTTTTCTCAAAAAGAAACTCTAATTACATGTTCCAGATCAAGTAAATTTTTCTCAGCGTAACCGAAATTTCATTGCAATAAAAGTATTTTTGTATAGTAATAGTATTCAATACTTGATCGAGAAGTGACATTTCTATTTTCGAAAAATCTTATTGCTGTCGAACTAGCATCTTTCATAATTGGAGGCGTACAGTGTTCTAGATCGCTTTCTTCAACGTTTGACATTTGAGCTTACTATAACGAAAAAAGAGTTTTTTTAGTTCAATCAACAAATTAAAAAAAATCGGTAATGTCAACAAAACTTCTTGATGCAATTGTTTTTAGTACCTACTAGTAAATGTTTCTTTAGTATTCGGAGATTATTTATTTCTTTGATATTAAGCAAAAACCTTATAAAAGATTGCGATGGACGATGAGTATACCTGATCTAAAATGACTGGGGAAATTATAACAAAGTTATTGATAGATAAATGGTAAATTTTGAATAACTATTTGATCTTTCAAAACTAGGTTGAATATTGAAAATGTTTTTTCTAATCCATATAATGTGAATCTTTTCAAAACTATTTGAAGTTTTGAAACGTCACATTTTAACAACTAGTTACGGAATATAAAAATTTTCGAAACAAGTTGTAAAATATACTTTTCGTAACTAGTTGTGGAATATCAACATCAACATTTAGGAAAAAAGCACAAAGTAAATCAAATAATAATAATTATAATTAATAGCTATTATGTGAAAACTAACAATGTTGGGAGTGGCTACTGTTCACTTAATTTAATTATAGGAATAACAAAAAGTAACTGCTGATAAAAAATAAAAAAAAAAAATTACTGATTAGAAGGTTTACTAAGAATATAATTCACTACCCCACCTACATACTTTTAAGCTATTGCTGGATTGGTGGATCTCTTCCTCAGTACTTATCCCCTCGCTCCCATCCTTCATCAATTATGTGCTGACGAAGGAGGCTATTGACGACTGTAATAGTCAGCACTCCTACACATACTGTGTTTTTAATATTCGACGATTAGTATTAAGCTTATGTTTCAGTACAGATGTACCGATGTCAAGTCGCATCCAGAATTTCACATCTTCTTCATTCAGAAGATCAATATCGCATTTCATGTTGCTTCTACATTGGTGAAACTGGTCGTATAGAATCTACCAGTATGAAAAGGTATGATAAGCTGTAATCGTCCCAAGAATAAGCAATCGTCAGTCTCAGTACACGTTGCAGCTTATCCTGAAGATGGTTATTGAAACGTAGGATCGTGTTCCTGTGATCAAGAATCTATACGGAAACGAATATCAATTGAGAATCATTGTCCATGGAAGCCTTTACTTTGAGATGCTCCTTTTGCATACCTTTTATTAGGTTGGTAAGCCGTTTTGGTCAATTTCGTTTTACTGAGATGAAGTATGTATTGAATTACATAAATCGATAATTGGTACCTATTACTGATGAAACTAAACGGGAAGCAAGTCATTCAGATATGCTCTTGCCTCGTAATTAACTTATCAAAATAGAATGATGCCAAAATAATTAAATAACTTCATGATTAAAGCCCTATAGAGAAATCCTTGGTGAACTCCACCCAGAATGTTGTTAACTATGTAACAACCAGATGAATTCATGCCTGGGGGAGAAATTAATTTGTAAGCTGAGTTATAAGAAAATGCAAAACTGCGGAAAGCATATCTTTCAGCGCTCAAATGTTTTACATTCATCGGATATATTTCCAAGAGTTATTTCCTTAATTAAAGCATGATAGCACTAACAGTTCATTTTCATCATGTAAATTCTCAATTGAGTTGATTTTAAAGACACTTTCCAGAATCGATATTATGGTTCATTACCTTTCTAAAGGAATTTAAATTCAATTTGAGGCTATTTTAAATTCAAGGAACCAGTTGTACGAAATAAAATCAATTAAAAGAGAAGTGAAGTTATTTATTTTAGGGCAATAACACCCTAGCCGATTTAATGAAAACTGTTGGTGTCATTGGTGCCCTGGATCACGTTTATGTAAAAAAATACTTTGGAGCTCTCCTGAAGCCATAATTTCGGGACCGCCTATATATCAAATGATAAAATCAATTACATAGCATTTTGTAAGAAAAACTCGAGGAAGAGCGTAGCGAAGCTGAAGCTGTTTACTGTTTACCATGTTGAGCTGGAGAGGTCGCTAGCTATCAACATTATAAATTTTTCCTTGGTAATGAATCAACTGCTTGGATACAACAACCATGAACTATACTGATTTGAATAAAAAACGCAACACCTAGTAATAGTTAAGCAATTTAATAGACATTTTTACAGAAGGTTCACATTAATGTAACTAGTAAATGATTAGATGTTGGAGCGAAAAAAAACATAAATAAAAAATTTATTCAATAATGAGTAACCCCACCGTGATTGCTTATGCAGTCATTTAATCGATGAGGTACAGTTTGAACAAGATGATTAATGTCGCCTTGAGGTATCCCATCCCAAGCTTCTTGGATACGAAGTCGAAGATCATTTAAATTGTGAGGGGGGTGACGTAAACTACTTAGTCTTGTACCGATTATATTCCAGACAAGTTCAATCGGCGAGAGATCCTGTGAACGTGCAGGCCATGGAAGCACCACCACATCTGCATCTTCTAAATACTGCGTTGTAACCCTTGCCGTATGAGGGCGGGCATTATACTGTTGCAAAATTGGATTAAACAACTCCCGCAGATGTGGCATTGCAACAGGTTCCAACACGTTGGTTATGTAATTGACTGCATTTAAATTGCCCTGGACGAAAACTAGAGGTGATCCACTGCCATAACATATTGCACCCCAAACCATTACTCCTAATGTAAGGGACATTCCACAGCAACTAGCAGATTTCTTCTTTCCCCACGTAAACGCCTCACCCTCCTTCTTCCACAAACAAAATCGCTACTCGTCACCGAAGACCACATGATGCCATTGCACCTCGCTCATTCACTCCAGCTTATAGGCACGATGACGTGGGGGTAAGGGGAAGGCATAAAAATGGTCGGTAAGAACGGAGCCCAAAAGACCTTATCCATGGATAGATGGACGCTATGGAGACTCTTTGTCCTAAAGCTTCCAATCAGTCACTTCCTACGGCTCGTGTAGTGGAAAACCTGTCTCTTAGGGCCAATGTTCTTAGGTGGCGTTCTTGACGATCTGTAGAACGTCCGAATCCGCGGCGACGCTCATGAAGGCCTTCTTCAGACCATCTTGACCAACATCTTAACACTGTTGTAACGTTACGACCCATATGGTTGGCAATTTTCCGAAATGAAAATCCACCCTCCCTCATACCAATAATCCGGCCACGTTCAAACTCACTTAACTGGCGATAATTTCGACGTTGTCGAACTCTAGGCATTGTGGATGATGTTTATGATAGAAATGTGAAAATAGAACTGTGAAAAATGTTCGTTTTTCCGATTAGGGCTTGAAAATATTCCTCTTCTTTACATAAAAAAACATAACAAAAACTGAGATAACGTTGAACTTTTTTATTGAAACTTTAATCATTTCTTGATTATATCGAAGTATTCCTCCTGTGAAAATTTCAGGCATATTGCTCAACAAACACTAGATGCTGCGTTTTTCATTCAAGTCAGTATATTTCCTTCCTGACTAACCGGAATTTGTTTTAAAATAATGAGGTTAAGGCAAAACTGAGGAAACTACGTTGATGTAAAACTAAAATAATAGATTCCCGGCTTATTCACAAGTAGAAATGTAAAACCGTAGTGGGTAGGATTAAATGCTCTTTTCTACAAATCCTTATATTCTGTCGCCGCATACTCCGAACTTATTCTAGACTTTTCATGCAAGTTTGCTCATTTGCAATCAGTTTAAACTCGTTAGCGAATTACGGAAAACATCCTACGGAACGGCTATATAACTTCACCTCTCTGTATGGTTCAATTCAACGAAAATGTTAATTCTGTATTCAGTGTCATGGACTGTGCTGGAGTTTTCTACGCTTTACCAACTGGAATACTGCAAGCGATTTCGACTGCAGCTTATTCGCCAACCCATTTACTACCCTTGGAAGCTGTTTATTTTTTTATTTTCATAAAACGCGGTTGGGGCGTTTTTCCAGTGCAATAATTAATCAAAGTCTCTTTTTAGTTGATAAAGAATTGAACAGTATACAATGGATTATATACCGATCTATCCAAGGCCTTCGACAGGCTTGACCACTCTTATCTTTCATCGCCTCATATCTTAGTGATAAGCGGCAATTTGTCGTGGTAAATGAGCAGAGATCGGTTGAATGTCTTGTGTCTCCAGGAGTCCCCAAGGATGATTTTGGGATCACTATTTTTTGACATCTTTTTCAATGATATTTCAATAGGTCTATAGGTGTACTCTTTTATATGCCGATGATTTTAAAATGTTCTTTGTCATCAATACACACTTGATTGTTATCTACTTCATAGAAGTCTTGATATGATGGTTGTATGGTGTTCAGTGAACAAGCTGTCTCTTAATGTTAACAAGTGCTGCATTGTCTTACACAAATAAGACCAACTTGAATATATTTGATTACCACGTAGACGGTACTATCCTTGAGAGACCAGCAACCTATAAAGACCTCGGCGTAATTTTCGATCCCAAACTATCCTTCATTTCTCGTCTGAAGTTTGTGATGGAGGTTGCTAACAGACTACTTGGGTTTATTGTGCGAGCCTGTCGTGATTTTTCACAACAACAAACTCCTTTTTGGGGGATGCATTTTAATGACTTCACGTCATTAAGGTTTATTTTCCTTTACACATTCAATTCTAAGGTTGACATAGATGTAAATACTTATTGTGTCATATGGGAGATTTGCAACTCATATAAAGGTACCAATTTAAAGCCTCTAACATGTGTGTTAATAAGAGGACATCAACATTCGTGTGGTTCCTTTCCTGGACCCTGTCACATCAACAATATATTCACCAGCTTTCTCAACTCACATAATAAATTATGTCAACTTTACTTTCATCATATCACAAAGTAATTAATTTAATGTAACATTATTATAAAGTAATTATGGTCTATGGTCTGTATATTCTATCTAGTCTTATCTCTATGTTGAGGTACGCAAAAATGTGGCGTCACTACTTCGATGACGTCATTTTTTAAATTTTATTATATTAATTCCGAACACACCAGATTGAGTATATGATTTTGATATACATTTATAACCAAAAAAACACTGTTGTCATATATTACAAAAAGTACTGTAGATTACACTTGAAAAACTGAAGACGGATGCCGAATGTACCACCTACAAGGGGGAGACCGCAATAAAAGTTCAAGTTTCAAATTCGTACGACCAATAGGAGATTACTTATCATGCACGCACATACAGACATCATGTGAGAAAAAGTGTAAATAGATTCAGAAATGCTTGAATCGGTATGTTATCCTGGCCTATCACAATATTTCCCTCACACTACGTAGAAATTGATTCGTCTATTTAATTACCAGATTTAGTGAATAATACACATATCAATCAAATTATATATTCTCTATGACCCAATTACAACATTGTGTCATGTGACAGTGACAGTAAGACCTATTCATATCATCAAAATGTAGTTTCATCATCATTCACCAAAATTATCGTATTTTATCGAAATGAATCGAATCATTAGAAGACATATTCATTCATCAAAATCGTGGGGACTCAAACTCAGCAGTGTTCTTTCACGTAAAGGTGAAATTTTCGACGAGCGAGGTCAAGCTTTGGAGAACGAATATATGCGAAGACAAACCGCGGGCTTATTGGCTAAATTAAGGAAACGTTTGCTCAAAGGAGAAAAGATATCGAAATCTGAATCTGATGCGGACGAAAAACCGAAAGATAATGAATCAACTCGTGATGACCAATCTCCCAATCAAAAAGAGAAACCAACTTAGGACACTACCATAATCAGTAAATTTTGAGTCATCAAGGAAATTCCTAAATAATTATAAAATATTGAAACGAATATTATGAGGAAAGAAAAAAATAACCTGCTTGGTGTAAATAAACATTAATTGAACCAAATTTGATTGCTTGATACATTTAACTTGATATTATCTGTGCCAAAAATTCATTTCGCTCAACTTTGGCTTAATGGAAATCTGTTCCGTTAAAACAAAGGATACATCGGGATTGTGAGCCCTCAGCCGATTCTAATGGTACCAGTTTTGTTTTGTGGAAATGCGTTGTTGCCAATTTATGGACGCTGCAAATCATTGAGAGAAGATGTATCACAATTTTTACAGAAGGGCATTAATATCGACATCTGAGCCATGTGATTTAATTTTCATTGCGTTGCCAAATTAGTTGGATAGCTATTTTGCTATCTTACTAGCAATGCAAACTTACATACCCCTTTACCAACAAAGCACCGTCATCTAGTGAACGATGGTCCAATAAATTCTGTTCTAGGGCCGTCGCTTCAAAACAAACAGTACGGTAACCCATGTCTGGATACCACAACAGAATATGTTGAAGCCAGAAATATGTGCCATGAAACAATAAACGCTTCGAAAGAGGCATATAATGCCAAAATAAGATCAGAGCTTATCGAATATCTGAATGGTTTTGACATTCGCCAAAGAATTCCCTCCCTAACCAAAGATGGTACACTGGCTACTAAACCATAAGAAAAAGCTAACTTTCTTGCTGGAATGTTTGCAACAAATTACACTTTGGATGCATAAGAGAACGACCATTCTAATATTGCAGTGTGATCTGTGATCTCTAAAGTGATGGAGAAAGCAATCAACATCGAGCTCATCCAATACCTAAAGAGTTCCAAAATCGGGAATGATCGGCAATATGCCTACGTAACCCATGTATGGCAGATATTATTAAAAAACATGTGGAATCTCCAGCTGTAACATTGGATATCTCCAAAGCATTTGACCAAGTCTATCACCAGAACTTTCTTGGGAAACGTCATATGGTTTTCCGCCTCAGCTATGTCGCTTACTATCGAGCTTTCTCTCAGATAAGTCACTTCATGTGGTGGTTGACGGAGTATCTTTCGATAGTGGCTTTACACGCTGGTGTTCCACATGAATGTATCTTGGCACCAACTTTGTTTCTGCTCCATATAAACGATCTGCTGGGAGTGACCACCTGTCCCGTCCCCAGCTTTGCAGATGATGGTACACTTCATAGCGCTTTCTTATCTAATGACGCGAGAGGAGTAAGACAGAAACAGGTTGACGCAATGAATCTGGCAAATATTTTGAAATGGGGATCTGATAATCTAGTAGAGTTCAATGCAACCAAAACTCAAGTTCTTCTCCAGGAAGGCAGATCCCATAATCCATAATATATCAGATTTCCAGTAAACCAAAGTTTAACCGTCCATTCTTCACATTCTCATAAAATGATTCGAGTTCAATGACTACAAGATCAATTGTTTCTTGTAAATGTGTATCTTTCTGTGGGTAATTTAATCGCTGTATTGGTTGAGATGATAGCAGCTTTAAAAGTTCAATGCACTTAGCCAAAGACCCTTGTACACTATCCCCGTCTATGTTCAGTTTGTCCGCTTTCTCATTCCCTTTCCAACCTGAGTGACCCAGAATCCAGGTCAGGTTGAGCCTGTTTTCACCGGCTAGCTTGTTGGTATCCTTGATAAGCCTCGAGGACACTATCTGACTTTCAGTTCGTACGTTGAGTGCCGATTGACTGACTCAAAAGTTCTAGATGGTATCACTTATCTTACCATAGCCGAGTAGCTTCTCCGCACATTTGTAGATGGGAAACATCTCGGCTTAGAAGACTGTGTTGAGATCGGAGTAACCATCAATATATGTAGTACTGCAAAAACCTGCCCCGACTCATCCGTACACCAAATTCTGCCATGTTTTGGCGTGCGGTCATTTTCCCATTCCTCCCTCAACAGAATGACGACCCCGAAATGCTGCTCCGTGAATCACAGGAATTTAATTATGTCCTACTATTGGTAGACAGGATTGGTCACTCCATATCTGGCCCCTAGTCTCCAGTTGCTTCTGCCAGAGTAGTTTATTGTCCAAGGCGACTCCCAGATATTTCAATGTCTCGGAAGAGTCAACTGACTTGTCCCGGATTACCATTTTCTTCAGATGCTCGGTTTTGTACCTTCTGGAGAAGATGTTAATGATAGTTTTCTCCGGCTGAATGGAGAGTTTGTTCTCTCTACACCAGACTCCTGTAATTATCAAGGCTTGTTGAACAAGTTCTGGCAAGGTACCCTCGTAGCCTCCTCTGGGGAGTATGGTGATGTCATCCGCATAGCCTACCGCCTTAATACAAGCACGGTTCAACCTAACTAGTAGCTCATCCATGACCAAACGTCATAAACGGGGGGAGAGGACCGCTCCCTGTGGAAACCCTTCTGAATCGCTGTATGTTATTTGATAACCATATTCTTAAGGGAAATCTGTTATATGAGCGGCGACTTTAATTCACAATCTATCTGTTGCTGGAGGAGAATTTGGTTCAGACAACACTGATAGATTCTATACACATTCACAAAAGTTTTTAGTTTGCAATTCCAACATTAATAGCTTTCTGGTAATTGTAATACGTTTCTAGCGGAGCAAACATGCGAATGTGCGTTAAGGAATATAATAATACAACTGGTTTATTTCAGGAGATATGCCCGTTATTTGATTAATTAATAGAACAGGAATGTCCTTTATACCGCTGATATACTTTATGAATTGTTCATGATATCATTCAGAGCATTTTGTCTCCATCCAAGCCATTCTTTGAGTTACAGCCAGACAACGAGATAATAATTTTTCTTTCATTCCAACTCCTAAAATTACTGAATGAGCGTTCTTGTGCATTCTTTGCATCAATCATTGTCCTTTTCCATCGTCTTCAGATGCTATTTTCAGTATTCAGCAACATTGGTAGATAATACAGGGTCCGGCAACAGGGTGTGGTGTGTTGAAAACCAATTTCAACACATTACTGGTACATTGTCATTTGAGAATACATAACGTAACATTAGACACTAAACTGTTCTCAAAAGTGTGATTGGTTGATTACTGATATTTGACAGGTGAAAGAAATAATCAAGGTACTTCATTGGTGAACTGTGGAAAGAATAAGGAGCTTAAGTTCTCTTTGAATAAATGGTACATAGCTCCGAACAACAAATGAGTAAAGATCTGTATCTTTATAGGAACAAGACATTGAACTGAGACTTCTGGGCATATGCTTTTTTTTTGTCGTCTTCAAAATTTCAGGTAATATTCCAATCTATATGGAAATCCCGATACTCGTAGAAACAGTCACGGACATTGTGTAACGGTGAATATATCAGCTGTCTGTCATGTAAATGTCACCTGATGTTTTATTATGGGGTTATGTGTGGACAGTCTGAACTGTGATAATGAGCCATCGATCCATGGAACTGTGTCACATGAATAAATTATACGTGATTATATTAGCTGTCAAAAACGTCATAATATATAGTATCTTTTTTAACCCATTTGGAGTTGAGTTCTTATCGTGTGTCTTCGTCATATAAAGAACGTTTATGCCAAATTTCAAGTCGGTCGGCTTTATAGAGATTTCCTGATGAATGAGTCGGTATTTGCCTTTTCTTTATTACGCGAGCTACGATCGCAGTAACAGCTAATCTTTTTTTTGGTTTTTGGTACTTTGACCTACCTCATTTTTTGGCCCCAAAATCAGCCATTTTGAAACATCCGTCTTTTATTAATTTCAGAGGAAATACTCATGTCATCGATCCAAAACTAAATTCATTCGAAATACTTCATTATTCTACACCTGATATCCAAAATTCAAGCATTTTGGTTCAAAGACATAACATTGGCGCGATTTTGAAAAGTTTGAACCACTGAGAAATCCAAATTTTTTGAGGTTAGATATTTTTCACGAAATACAAATTCTAGGTTTTCATACAGAGTATTTTAAGCCCAAGCAGATCGGTTTGGGTTGAGTAGAAGTGGAAATTCGCAAAATAAGGATTTTTCAAAATGGCCGATTTTGGAGTCAAAAAATGAAAAAATACCGAAAACCGAAAAAAAGAGAAATAAAACCACGATCTTTTCTCCGAAACAGAATATAAAAAAACAAAAACTCTCTGACATATACTCAGTTGTTCAATGTACTAGAAAAAACACACTAAATGGGCCCTGCCCTATCTTGGGTCCACGAACTCTAATCGACATCGGACCAGAACCAAAAATTGCGTATTAATTTTTCCAACAACTTTGGTTCTGTTTTTCATACAACTCATAGTTTTCTCTCAAAACGCAAAAAAATTGTCATTTTGGGTCCAAAAAATGGCCAAAGTACTTCGAGCACAGGGTTAATCCTAATGTAAACTACACCATCGTGTTCAGCGCGTCAAAGTACATGAGAATAGACCAAAATTATTAGAGCTTGCCGAACTTCGGACAAAAAAAAATTCCTTAAACAGACTACATCGGAATATATATTCTGTAGCATTTTTCGACCAATCGGAAACGGCTTAACTGCTTTCTTAAAGCAATTAATTATCTCGATCAATGCCTTGTCGTTGTATACATCATTCAGATGCCGACCTTTGTTCCGGTTGCTATGGTTACATATTGATATCCATGCCCCTTGCGTTCATTACTTTCGTCGTTTCAAGTGACAGTTTGCACAGTTTGCGGAACAGTATCTTTGACAAAACCATTATTATCAATCAATGAAAGATTGTTAGAGAAAGTATAGTCTTCTCACACGTTTGGAATGGCATATTCCACGCTCGCTAACCGTAATTTTCCGCTCGCGTGGCTTATGAGCCATTTAAACTTGTAGAATATACTATTTTAATGAGTAGAAACATCTCAAGGCGTAGAAAGTCGTAAAATTATACTCTATGTCATATGGAAGTTTATTTGAATTGACAGGGATATCTATGATATCAAATGGTCTGTCACGGATTTTATGTGAGTGTCTATCACGTTATTGATGGGTTATGTGTCCTCTCTCACAACATAGACAGTCTGAACTGTCATAATCTATGGATCTGTAAATCATGTAAATTGTACTTGATTATATTAGCAGTCACAAATATCAAAATATGTCGAATTCCTTTTACCTCGTTTGGGATTGAGTTTCGATATATCCGTTCTTAACGGATTGAAACATTTTTGATCATTTTATTTAAAAATGCGATCAAATTGAAAAAACTTCAAAAGAAGCGTAACGAAATTTGTCGAATTAATAGAAATTTCAAATGGATAATTCAAACGTAATGTATCTGTTTTCAATCAAAGATAAAAACCTAAACTAAAGAGAAGGCTAAGTTAATTTTAAATTTATTTAAAATACATTTCAAAAACTCGGAATGGAAAAATGGTATAGAGAACTTGTTACATCAGGCGTTTTGCCGCAATTTTTCCATGAAACTAGTTCTCTGATATACTGTTTGTTGGAGGTAAAACATTGTGAATACATTCTGCTGGCTTCTATTGAAACTTTCACGTTGTATATAACATCCTGATGTAACATTTTATGAGCTATTATGCCATCCCCAGTTATCTAAACGAGCGTTTTATTCAATCCAAACTACCAATTTCACGGAAGTGTACTTCGAAATGTCATTAAGTAATAAAATAATCAAATTAAGTGTTGAAATTAGATCTGGACAATTTTCTATTTTTTAATAAACGAGCGAGCTTTCATAGCACGGAACCGTAAACAGGTTTTTCCATGAATACACATTTTTAATTAATAATTCACGTTTATTTTAAACGAGTCAGGTCCGTAGTTATAAGCATTCGAATGTTCCACAAAGTTTAATTAGCATCTCGTACAGAGCGGATCGTATACCGTGAGAGTCGCAGTACGGAGGTAAATTTTATATACGGATTCGGCATTTACTTGAAGAATTTATTTCAAAAAAATGTGTTGAATAACGAAATAAAAAACATATCTAAATTCATGCGAACAACAAAAATCGATAATTCCAGGCAATAGTTTTGTCACAAAATTATCAACAACCAAACTTTGTAGTTTGTGAGAATCCGAATGTTTCGGCGATGACGTCCCAAAACGTCGTACGCCTAGCCATTTTTTAAAATCTGGGAATGGGAAGGAGTCACTGGGGGCCAAATCTGGCGAATACGGTGGATGTTCTAATAATTCGAACGACGTAGTAATACTCTCCAGTTATTGTTTTTCCACTTCCTAAGTAGTCGATGTAAATAATTCCATACGCATCCCAAAGGCCAAAACCTTTCCAGCCGATTTCACCGTTCTAGCCTTTTACGGAGCCCTTTCGAGTGCAAAAACCCACTGTTCTGATTGTTCCTTGGTATCAGGAGTGTAGTTATGTATCCATGTCTCATCGACAATTATGTATCGACCCAGAAACTCATCCGGATTGCGACGATAAAGCGCTAAAATAGCCTGAGAGTCAACCATACGATTGCGTTTATTCTCATCTGTAAGCAAACGCGGCACCCATCTTACAGAAACCTTTTTATCACTCAATTTTTCATGTAAAATTGTAAACACTGTACATTGTGAAATGCCTGCGGCCTAAACTATCTCCCGCATTTTGATGTGCCGATCGCCCAACATCATATCATGGATTTTTCCAATCATTTCTGGGGTAGCCATTTCTATTGGCCGTCCCGAACGAGGTTCATCTTTTGTCATTTACCTAATTGTAAACAGTGGCAAATGCTGGTGCAGATGTGCCAAAAACTTCATTCAACTCGGCTTTAATGTCTTTTGGCTTTAAACCTTTTAAATGTGAATATTTTATCACCACTCGAAACTTATTTTTTTTTAAATAAACCAAAGTACCCTGATTTAACCGACGATAAAAATAATAACACGTGGGCGATATATCAAAAACTAAAAGCTGTCTACTGAGTAATGACATTTCCAAAAAAAAACGATTTTATCATGATTATTTGCATTTTTCTAAAGAGTTAATGAACGACCCTCGTACCTAGTTTCGGAAATTTCGTAATAAGTGAGTTAGTCAATAAGTGTTGCATTTCTCTTACCACTGACTGACTGACTCACTCATCGAGAAATCACCCAAATTATAGAGCAATCAGATCTAAAATTTGGGAGATAACGTTTTCCCAAAATTCATTAAAATATATACGTGTAAGATGGCGAAAATAGATAAAATCATTTCCTCTGGAAAACAAGCATAGTTAAAATCAGAAATCACTAACAAATATCAGAAACTAGATCATTTACAACTTTTGGCTTATAACTTACATTTAAAATTAGCTTTTGAATCAACATCATACGAATTCGACTCCTTTTATTCTAGATTATTAAACACAGTTTCAGCAATAACTAGTAGAAAAGTTTAATCAATCAACCATTAATTTCAACAATTGTTACCTAAAAGTCCTAGAGATATTAATTTCAAGGAAACGGAAATGAGTTTGTTAAATAAAGGTTTATATTTTGCAATTGATTCTAAGAAATTACCTACGGAGGATTTAATTAATGATATTGAAAATACGATTTGGTCTCTCAACTTTCAAGGTAAAGCTGTTATTCGTATTAAGTGCAAGACAATTCTTGAACATTTAAATGAATGATATAAAAGTGCCACCAATAACTTCAATAATATCTGTAAATCATTGAAAGAAAAAGACTGTTATATTACTTATATACAAATTCTCGGGAAATGGGTCACATTACCAATTATGTTTTATATTTTCGTCTTTACGTACGGTCTCACGACCATCATCATCAGACTTATTACGTCCAAAACGGGATTTCTTAAAACTAATTGTATTACAAACGAACAGAACCACGAATAATCGGAATTGCACCATATCGATCATTCGTGGTAGAACTGAAGTGAAAACCATTTTAACTCAGCCCGGATGTACCAGGGTGAAGAGTTATACAAAACTATTATGATTTAATTATTCAAGGAATTGACTCTAAATGAACGAAAATTCCACCATAAACACCTAAACGCAAGCTTAACTAGAAAACTAGTTTTCTGAAGTATGATTTAAGTGATTCGTGAAATAGTCAAAGCAAGATTTAACTCAAGAAGTTAGAATGTGGTGAGCTTGGTATTTTATAATCTTGGATAACCACTCCTATTTGAGTAATATGCTTGAAGGTAGTAACTTTTACCCAATACGAGAAAGTATTGCCCCAGTCTAGTAAGCTCGATACAAAAGAACTATTCTATGTTTGTTGACAGGCACCTTATTCTCATGACCTTATTTAGACTTCCTTGAATTTAGGTATGGATGAAAATTATATCAACTTAATATTCTAATAACATGTTTAATAAGAAGCGACTGCGTCCTGCACGTCTTATGTTATGTTTACGCGAATAGATTGTAGCTTCAAAGGAAAAGACAGGGTAAAAAACCTTTGTTTAAACCATAGTAAGTGATCCACTTACCGTTTCGAAATAGATCATAAAAATATGTCTTAACTACCAGTATACTATAAAGCACTTGTTTTCTTTAAAACCATTTCTGTTAACTTCGTAATTCATGATTTCCTATTGAAACTGTGAGGAACCTCTTCCACTTTGTCGATATTCTACAAATTATAATGACGCTTCTTTGACAAGGATTCAGAGACTATTTATTTCGTTTCCGTCCCACAGATACAAAGAACAAACAGTATTAATTTATGACGGGATGGTCGTACTAAGAAATTAACTCGGGTACTTGACTTATATCTTATATGTAATAAAAGGCAACAAAGAATATCCTATTTCTATTTACGTTCATGGGTGTTCTTAGAACCAGTTTGAATTTTAGCAACATGTTTGATATCGGAATGAATTCTAATTGATAATTAATAAGACAGCTTTGCTACAACGGCCATGTAAACAGAATAGCTGATATTGGAGTGCTGAAAACCCGCTTCAGTTACATGAGAAACCCTTACATAGTCCTAAGTTGATAGTATGGTCTGCTCTTTCATCATCTGGCATCATTGGACCATTCTTTTTTGAAAACGATCGAGGAAATGCTACAACCGTTACTGCAGGTCGTTACACAAATATGGTCACAATGTTTTTGGGTCAAGAACTGGTTTCTTTTCCAAAGATTACATGGTTTCAGCAAGACTCTTTCCTCAAGAGCAAGGTGTACGTCGAGCGACCACAAAAGTTAGCAGAACTAAAGCGAAAAATTCAAGAAGTTGCATGTATTACACCGAAAATGTTACGGCGAGTAATGACAAATTTTCGAATAAGACTACAAGAATGCGTAGATCGTAATGGTGCCCACCTGTCAAGTATTGTTTTTGAAAATTAAAAGACAAGTCCAACTCAATAGAAAACTGTAAAAACATTAATGTTAAAATAAAAACGTATGTTGATACAGTAGTTTTAAATTTTACCGCTTCACTGACAAACCCTGGTAAGGAATACAAGAGTAGTCTGTAAAAAGAATTCGTAAGAATCTACTTGTTGTTTGCCAACAGTGAATGATGTTCAAAACTATGGCATTTTGCGAACCAAAAACAAGTCGGAAGAATAACTTCTTCTCCTATCGCAGGATTAATATTATGTTAGAGACAGAATTGAATCTGCAAATGTTTCGTTAAGGCACAGGAATCAATATAATTCGGTCATAAATCGTAACGTGTGTGAGAGAAACGCGGTAGCCATTCTTTCATAATAAACTGCCTATTATCGCTCCAATCATAGGATGCTATTACTAATTTTTCAGGTCAATTTAGCTTAACGGCCGATACTAAATTACCGTGGATACATGTAAACCGTCTTGGTATATTTTGGTCTCACTCTAAAATTAAGCAGGGTTTCCTTTGACGTCATACTTTGACCTACATCCGATTTTATTTCCTACATCCTCCGAATCTCCTCCTCTCTATGACGTCATTGATGTTGCCGACGTCACAACAAATGCCACTGCATGGAACTCATTCCGTGATCGATTACTATCTGCGGCACGTTTTCCTTGAGAGAAAACCGTTCCCGCTCAATGAATCGAAATATTTACACATTAGGGACGTTTCAAACTGTTTCGAGGCTATAAATAAAAACCGTTATGCATAACAAAATCGATCTTGAACTATATTACGCTCCAAACGAAAATTTATAAATTTTCAATATACGTAACCATAAGCTAATATTGGAGGATTTGTTTTCGCCGTTTGGTATTTTTAGACTCAACTGGCCCTGATATTTTTTATTTCGTTACAGACCATTAAACTTTCAGTTAATTCGGTGCTCCTAGGTCTGATGAATTTATAATAATGTAAGTATCAAAACAAACTAATAGATGGTACTTGTTCGGCTTGACGATAGAGAAGCTGCAGGCAATATACATTTCAGTGTTCGTATTTTAGAACTGTTGATAAAAATACTGAGAAGAAACACACATGACACAAACACATGTATTATGTCATTATTGTAATAATTATTACAATTAGTGCAATCAAATGGGTATTGGACCCGTAAATCCTTGGGAAATGGATCGATTTTGATGGGACCAAGTGATAAAAAGTTGACCACAAATAAAGTTGCGCAAATTGTTTATATTGTTTATAAACAATAAATAAACAATTTAATTAGTTAATTTTTGAGCTTACATAAAAATTCCTAAAAAATGCAAAATTTGGAAGTTTTTGATCGGTTAAAGACTTTTTTGTTATAAACAATTTATTTATTAACAAAATAGATGAATTGGACCAAAACTTCAACTTTAGGGTCGTTTTCGGATAATTTTGGTATTCTGAGTTCGATTTTATAGTCAATGTCGTGGAGTATAAACCCACAAATTTGCTAATTCGTTATAAACAAATTATATTTATAATTAAATATACCAATTTGACCAAAATATCGAGCTTATAGTCGTCGAATAATTTTGGCCTCCTGAGTGCGATTTTATTGCTATTATGGCCTTTAAATGCACTCTCGAATAAATTTTCAAAAGTGATTTAGAAAAAAATAATAAAAATGTTGATGTTTTAATATGACAAAGTATCAATAAATATATGTACAATTAAACATATTAATTTTTTGAAGGAGGCATGGGAGAGTTGTTATGGAAGGAAAAACAATTATTTATAATTAGTGGCATGCCATTTTTTCAACTTAATCCATTTCATCAATTTTGTCAAAAAAATCAAGTTCTAAGTGTGCATATTATATGAAAATCAATAAAATGTCACATTTTTTATTTATAACAAATTAGCAAATTTGTGTGTATGTATACATTCGACGATATTGACGATAAAATCGAACTCAGAATACCAAAATTATCCGAAAACGACCATAAATTAGGAGTTTAGGTCGAAATCATCTATTTGGTTAATAAATAAATTGTTTTTAACAAAAAATAGACTTTAACCGAGTTTGGAGTTCAGCTCCCAAATATTCACTGAAGGTCTTAGATTCTATTCAGAAGGAGTATTTATCTGAGGTGATATTGAGCGCAAAACTGTATTTTCTGAGTAAATGATTCTTTATTCAATATCTTAAAGTAATATTAAAAATTTTGCAAACACACTATTTTGGGATTCGAACATCATAATTATTTTCGGTGGCAATTCATTATGTTTAAATTTTAGTAAATTTAAATTTTCAATAAATTTTTTTTGTGATACGTGAAATTGTATGAAGGAAAGAATAACATAACAAGTCATGTTCGTACACATTCCTTGAGGTTGCCTGCCTTTTTTGCTTTTCAATATTCCTGTCTTTTCTGTGCCAGATGCAGAAAATGTGATTACTAAGGACAGTGTAACTCTCTCTAGTAAACTCTATAAAACTTTACTTAAGGAATTTACATTATTCGTATTCACTAATATTTATCTATTTGCAGTGTGGTCATTTAATATAAAGAACCATGACACGTTGGAGTTTGACCTCAATCATTTATTAGCCAGAACAAACGCGAAAAATATCTTTGACACTTACCCTTTTTATTTCACTAGACACTTATGAATTTAAACACTGGAGGGATTAACGCTAATTTTAATCAGAGAAACTCGAACTCAACAACAATAAAATATTCAATAAACAACAATTAAAAGATAATGATAATAATAATAAAAAGAATATATATGATAATTAAAGATAATAAAAAGAATATTACAATTAAATTTATTGCTAATATTATAAAATTATTAATAAGAATAATCTAATAATGAAACCTAAAGTTGAATAAAATTACCTAGAGAATCTAAATTAACTAAACTGAAGAAATGAAACTAAAATTACTAAAATGATATCCCAACCAGGAGGAGCCTAGGGAATTCAAAAGATATGAATTGATTAAATGTATTATTGACTTGAGCTTGAATAAAACTGATTTGAATTAAACTGAAACTCTGATTTTAGCGAAAACACCCTCTTACCAAAAACACTCTGAATAATCTATTAAAATTAATTCAATTAAAAATGACAAAGTGCCACGTGATTTCTCAAGAGACTAATTCAAGTTAGAAAATATAACTGTTTTTTCCGCATTTTGGTGATATTTATAATGCGTCCTTTTTCTTCAATTAGGGAAGGATCCCCGAATTGCTTAACCAATGATTTTACTTATAGTGATCCTGATTTTAATTTTGTACCAATAATATTGCTAGTAAATTTGGAAGAGTGGTTAAACCAATAAGCAGTAAGATAACTTATAGTTCTTTTCCTCTTTCTTGAGACTTCTTTTTCAGAATGTCAGGATTTCTAAAGTTATCTGTCCTTTTCTAAATATTGCTAACTGATTTGCATATACATATTATTTCAACTATAATCAAGACTATATTTAAGTACAATTTTGATGATCTCCAGATGGGTCACATTAAGATTTATTAGCTAACCATTAGTTTCTCGTCCTATATCGGTTATTATTCTTGACAAGTTTATTATTTCCTTTACAAACCAAACTTTTGTGAACTTATTGCAACCCTCTTGAACCCATCAGCTATGGTATCATATCACCCACGATGAAGCGAGTGTGAAACTAATTTTGTGTTTATTTTAAGAAATTCATTCAATATTTCCCACGATAAAATGTGTTATTGATGAAAAACAGAAAACATATGGCGAACCCCATTGGATTCTTATTACTTTGCTTTAGATATTTTAATTTTATATCAAACTTCAATTTTCTAAATATGATTTTATTTTTTAAATATTGGAAATAACCTGTACATAACCCTTATCACAACAGTTGTTTAGAATAGACACTTATTCCTCTAACCAAATTTGAAGGGGATGAGGTTGTAGTGGTTGTCACTACCAAAACTAATTGTTGCCTATTTAAAAACGGTTCTTCAATGATGATACTTTATTTTATTTGATTCTAAAAGTTTTGTTAATAATCATATTTTAATAAAATGTTGATAATTCGTTGTTTTATTCTTCTGTAGGTTGATCCAATATATAATGTATAAATAAATGAATAGGGAACATAAAATAATGAAGATATAGAATTGTGGTATCCCACAATATTCCCCTCCAGAGAAAAAATATTACTATAAAGAAAAACATCCTTTTTTCTTTCTCTGTTGTTCAAAATAGAATATAATCAGCTATTACGTGATGAAAATCCATCATAAACCTAGATAAAATATTATATTATGTAATATCTGCTTGAAGAAGCTACATTAAATACAGACTAGTTTCTCTAAAACGTATCTTGCAAATAATCACCTTGTATGTTATACATTATTCTGTATTGTTGATTTGTTTTTATGCATTATAGTGATGTTTCAAATACATTTGTGGTGTCGAATAAAAGTAACCATTAAAAGCTTTTCATTAACTAGACCTTGAACTATATCTAGGGACTGTATATATTTCACAAAGTTAGCTCAATAAAATGTGAAATCGATAGATATTTGACATTTTAATCCTATCACGAAAAATGTGATGGTGCTATGAGATAATATCTAAGAACTCCATCCGTTCCTTATTAGCAGTAAATGTAGTTCCGTTCAAAATTGGAAGTCTCTTCAAAGTCGCCTTATATTCTACCAGCTAAATGAACGTTCGTTATCCTTCCAAGAATGCTGAGCAGAATTTTATTACTTTATTTTAAATAACGAAGTGAAGCGATCTTCATCTTCAGATTACTCATCGTATAATGCAAGCAATTTATAGTCTACAGATCGAGTATTCATTTAATATGGGTGCAACCTAGATTTATCACTGTACTGACATATTTTCGACTATGAAATATACACCATGGTGGATAAATGATATGATAATAAAGTCATAAATCATCTTTGTACGTGAGCCTTTCATATTCAATGAAACAGTTAATCTATAACTACGAAGATGAATGTCTTTTTATATTCAGTTTCTAGGGTATCATTAATTAATACTTGTTCAATAAGAATTGCGATGAGAAACAGTATCAATTAAAATTATTTCTCAAATAGAAAACTGCCAATAGTCGTTATAGTATTTGTATTAAAGCAGCTCCATGAATACTAGTTCATAATTGTTCTATAGACCCTAGTGTAATTGTTCTATGCAGAGTGAGAAAATGCATTAATTTCAAATGAAACAGTTCTCTTGATCGACAACGAAGGTATATAAATAAACAAACCTGAATGATAAATAACTATTGGAGATAAATGGCTGTGATGGCCACTCCACTTAAAGCTCTTCAACAAATTCACCGATCAAAATAATATGAAAGGTATACAATATTGAATGTGTGAAGGATTCAATCTTATAATTTTTACCTTGAATATCCGAAACTCCAATATCTACCTGAGATTCCATGAATTTCAGGTGAATTTAATTCGGATTGTTGATATTCTCAGACGATACGAGTATAATGGAATATCCCTGCAGGTGTTCTTACTCACGCTTCATTGACATATGATTGTGAAAGAAAACAAGTTTATTTTGGGATCATTTGTCAAATGTATTATTACATTTCTGCGATATCCTGCATCAATTCAATCCGAACAATACACTAAATAAAAATTAAATTACGGAAATACATAATTTGCAGTTGACAAACTTCATTTGTTCCACATATTCCAAAGGTCAGGTCTCTCGGGACCGAGTTCAATAAATTGGGTTGTAGTCCGAGAAGTAGAGGCAGGGGTGAAAGTATTTCAAGAAACCTAAAGTCTAGTTAGTTGTTTTATCCTCCTCTAGTACTTTCTGTTGATTCATGTATCCATCATCAGAGTTACCGCTCTATTCGTTCCACTGATGAGACATAGAAGGCGAAACAGCTGCCTGGAGCTATTTAACCATTGTGTTACACTGATCGATCTAGAGAGACTACTAACAGAACACATTTTCAGACAAGTTTCGCACCCTCTCACAACCCCTCCAACGCTATGGAACACCTGTCGTTCGCTTTGGACATTCGGTACATAGTCTCTGCTATGACTGCTGAAATTAGACGATATGACACCCTGCCTTCTGGACTATTAAGAATTGAACGTATTATTGGATATATTGATTTATATGGCGTAGTTCGAACACAATGAGGCAAAAGTGTTTAAGATAAATGAATTTTTTTGAGAATTGAGGGAATTGTACCAGGTATGAAATAAACGAATGTACTGTTTTCAAGTACTTTGGTTAAATACCTTTATTACAATAGAATTATGATACAACACTTCCAGAATGAATGAAAAATCTGATTTATAATTATTAATATTAATTCGATAAAGTTGGTGTTCCCATTATTATTCATATTAATAAATTTACCTGTTAGCCTTGATCATACAATTTAGTGTTTTCATTGAAACATCATCTAGTAGAATAGAAAACTTACATCTTGCGCCTTTGCTACCTTACAATTTTGTGAAAAACTACTATTATTGAACCATTCGTACTTGAATTAGAATATAAGTCAAATTATTATGTTTGTTAACTGAACACGGAAGACACCATAAAGTGGATAGAGTGATATAGATCATGGAAAATAATGTGTTCACAGGTTACAGAGCTGGCTAAACCGTTATTTCACATATTTGTAATCAAGAATTAATGTATAGATGCAGTATCTGTTCAAATGACACCAACAATCAGTTGTGAATTTGAAAATTAATTCCTGTAATAAGTTTTTTTTCTATACTTTGACTACTCTAATGTTCGAAGAACATCGGGTAAGCCAGCGGTAGAATGTTGAGAGAGCAAATAGACATTCGAATTTTTTGTTGAAGGATTGGAGGTTATAGACATTAGGACCTCACTAGGCAAAGAGTTCTACAACTCCGCCGTTCGATAGAAAAATTATGTCGGGTCGGAAGAACTCCGGCAGTTCTGGAGCTTGACCATCAAGGAGTGGTCCGCCTATCTGGAATCTTCCGTGGTGGAAGAACATACGAAATTTCTGATGAACACCACCCATGGAAATATCTATAGAAAAGAGAGATCGTCCATCTTTCTACGATGTTCTAGAGTGGTCAATGAATTCGTAAGTGTGTCATCGTCAATCTGACGAATATCTCTCTTCTGGATAAAATCCAAGAGCTACCTCGTATATTTGGGAGATGAACGACAAACATGTGGACAGTAACACCAGGTCGAATCTGTTCCTTGCAGATTATAAGGAGCTGCTGGGATGTGAAGTAGCTCTTGGCACGAAACCGAAAATCAAGTTTTTATGAAGCGGTTTTCGCAACGGATCTCACATGATCATCTTATGAGAGGGTGCTGTTGGTGGTGATCCCGACCAAAGATATTGAAAACTTCATAGAAATAAGCTGACAACATACAAGCTTGACTTTTGGTTGCATTAAACTATACTAAATTATCAGATCTCTATTGCAAAATCGATTGATTCAGTCTGTATCTGTCTCGCTGATATGGCTTCATTAGATGATAAAAGAGGCTCTAGATAAGAACAGATCGTTGATATGGAGCAGAAACAAAGTTGGTGCCAAGAGGAGTCTCTGTGGAACACCAGCGTTAATAGCCATTGTCTCGGAGGATAGTTCGTCAACGACCACACGGAATGATGTATCTGTGAGAAAACTCGATAGTAAACGACAAAGGGGCGGCAAAGCATATGGCGGAAGTTTCCCAAGAAGACTTTGGTATCAGAATGGGTCAAATGCTTTGGAGATATCCAATGCTACTGCAAGAGATTCCACATATTTTTCTGAAGATTTTTGCCATACGTGTGTTACGTAGGCAAGCAGTCTTCTGTTGGTTGTCATTCACGATTTTGGAACTAGCTATTGGATGAGCTTATATTGATTGCATTCTCCAACACTTCAGAGATTACAGATAATAGTGCGACATATCTATAATTATTAGGAAGGGTCTTCTTTCCTTTTGTTGGAATTGGTTGGACTCAAGCCCAGTTGGAAGGAAACACCAAGTTTATATGAAAACAGGTTTAATTCTGTCTGACTACATAGCCCTTTTGATATTGAGAACAATCAGAATGCGCCCAATGGAACAAAATTTAAGGTATATAACTATCGATGGCAGCAATATTAATGTTTTCCCCTTGTGGATGCAAAGTGGAATTTGCTGCAAATATTCCAACAAAAAGGTCGGTCTTCCCTTGTGGTGTAGTGGCCAGTGTACCATCATTTTAGAGGAGCGAATGAACTGGAAGTGAAATTTCTACCAATTGGTTTGGCGCAAGTCCAAAACGAACGGGAGACATTCGACCATTCGATAAGATTTGATTTTATTTTGGCGTTATTTGCCTCGTTAGAAGCGTTTATTTTGTGATTGCTTCTGGCTTAAACATATTCTGTTCTGCTCTCTAGGCATGGGTTTCCGCTCACATGGTATCCATTTACACATAGTTCACATACATAGTACACATGTTCACATGGTAGATTTCCGACATTATGATCTGATGGGGCTAGAAATGTTTGTGGAGCCGAATAACTTTTAAAATTGGACGTTACAAAACGAAAACAAGCCCAACCGCTGGAATAGTGAAATAGTTACTGGTAATCCAAAAGGAGCAACGTGGGACACACTATCAGATAGCTTCATGCACAAAAGCATGGGAACTATTTCTGTGAAGAGATTCTTTCCCCCCAATTGCTCGCAAAAACAAGCTCGAATTTTGATGATCGGAAAATTATTTTTCTACTGTCTCTCTTTTTCAGTTCATAAAATCATAACATAGTTTGTGCTTTTCTTGTCTCTTTAGCTAGCATAGATATCAGGTGAAGTGAATTGTGACAACATCGATTAGGAATTTGTGATTATACTATAAGCTAATTCGTATTTTTCAATACCAACAGTATGATGTTCATTATAATTTCAAACTAATATTTCGTCTTTGGCAAGAGGATATTGTGGAATCATTTCATCAATCAGAATATTGCATTCATATGAAAGCTGGTTGTGAAAAGTAATCTCATGTTATGCGAGTAACTCAATGAATTTCCCTCTGGTAATATTTTTACAGTTCCTACTCTGATCTCTCGATAGAATTCGTTGAATCACGACTTCAAAGCCACTTCCTTATTTAGATTTGATAGTACTTCCATTTCATCTCAACATGTATGTTATATTGTAGGCTGTTTCAAATTATTTGGTACGTTTTAAAGTATAAATTTAAAATCAAATGTACCTAAATTCTGAATAATCACACTTCCAAAGATTATAAAGCGGATATGAATATTTATAGAGAACATTTTAACCTCTTACAAACAAAAATTAACCAGTTTTCATGATTACTCAGGCACTTATAAGCAGTGGCGGCTCCTCGAAGGAGGCTAAGGAGGCTCAGCCTCCTCATTAATTTATCATTTATCTTAATGATCATTCTCCATTTTATTTCCTGTTTCTCTGATAATTTTTAAAATTTTACAATTATTTCCCCGTTCTCAGTAGTTATTTTTAATCTGGCCCTGAGGGTAGACTCTCTATATATCTCAAACGCTGAGCATGTATGTGTTGTTCAACGCAGTTGCCGTTTTTCCGAGCAGTCCGATCGCCAAATAGGCTAAATCAGCGAAAATGGCAACACCCTCTGGAGGCTAGCCTGCGGCAGCCGCTCGCAATCTATGAAATACGACACGTGCGTTCTGCCGACTGCTGAGTAGGTCAGTCAGTGCTTGTTTATGTGTTGTCACGCCACGCGAATTAAGGTTAGATTGTTGTCTGTTGTAAATTTAAAATGAGTGTTAGTGAGTTAGTTGCTTCCTTTTAGAAAATCCATTTAGTGGATTAACATATGATAAAAGTGTTTTTTGAGTTATTAACAAAGAGTCCTTTGGTTATTAAACGTTAAAATGAGTAGTGATTTAGTTGCTGATATGATTAGTGATGACAGGTATGTTTCAAAATCGATCATTTGATAGTGATAATTGTAAAAAATATTTATGGTTAACGGAATCTGAGGTACACAATAAATTATATTACTGGTATTGCTTGCTATTTACATCTGATACAACTTCATGTTGGGGGCACTCGGGTTATGATGATTTGAAAAATTTAGCTCGTGGTATAGACAGACATGAAAAATCGCAGGAACATATTACATCGAGTATTAAGTTTAAATTAACCGGTATACAGAATATTGTTAAAGGAGGAAAACATATAATTTGGTAGACAAGAAACTGTATTATAAACACTTTTTTTATGAAATTTTAGATACTATTAAAGGTCAAATTGAGATTCGATTTTCCGATTTACATGAATTGAAGTTTTTTGTATAACTTAGTTCTAAAATATAAATTTTTTGATAAAATAGCACTGCACAATGAATTATGCGTTATATACTCGGATAAAGATATTTTAGGCCAGTACGACATTCACGCCGATTTGATAAAATATATGATAGACAATGATTTGCAACAAGTTTTACCTCAGTTTTATAAACTACTTTGTTTGACAGTCACCATTCCTGTCACGTCGGCATCGGTGGAGAGATCATTTTCTACTCTCAAACGAATTAAAACCTACATGCCAAATACAATGGGCCAAAATCGTTTATACAATGTTAGTTTAATATCTATTGAAAAAGATTTAGTAAAACACTTAAAACAAAATGATACATTCTTTGATAATTTTATTATTGATCATTTTTCGCAAACTAAAGACCGTAGAATTCCGTTAATATATAAAAAAAGTTATTGAAATTAATTTAAAAAAAAACAAAATATAAAAAATTCCAAAAAAAAAGAAAAAATATTAAAAATCCAAAAAAAATAAGACAAAAAACGAACAAAAAAAATTTTTTGTCAAGAGAAACTCTATACCTCCACGTTGGTTCTTGCTGGGTAACAATTAATTTTGTCACTGAAGTAGCTGGTACGGTCCCTGTGCAAAGGTTAAAAGGCTGTGAATACAAAAACGTTTTATGAACAGCTTCCTCTCTCAAAAATTCACGAGCCGCCACTGCTTATAAGTACTTAGTGAAAGAATCATGTAAACCATCGAATGATTCCTGTTCCGGCGCATCCACCATTTCGCAGGGATGATTGAGACAAACTAACAAGCGTGAATGATAAAGCGGTATGAACATTTGCAGAGATCATTGTAACCGGTTGAGAACAAAAATGTCATAGCATCATAATTTGAATACGAAGAATTATAAGAGATTGAAATCTTTCTGTTCCTGCGCACCCACCAGTTCGTAGAATTGTTAAAAACAAGGCTACATCATGGATATAGCTAGATGGTGTCGTATTTAAGAGAAAACTCACAATTCACTGCTGGAATACCACGATAAAGTTATATTTACTTCGTGAGACACTATGAATTACAGCATCCCAAATTTCGTTTTTGTAGAATGTTTCTTATATCTTCGAAAAGGTTTTACCTCCTGAAACTAATACTCACCAAAGTTGGTATCAGCATTTGGTTAGTTACGATAAAGCTTTCGTCAGGGACATTTGTGTATAGTGTATATGTTACGGTAAATTCGAACAATCCGGTTATTTTGCATAATCGCCTGATAGCATTACTGCCTATGCAGATGACACACATCTGATGGTGAGAGCAAACACTTATCCTAAGCTAGTAACAAAAATCAATGGACTATTACTAGGATCAAGTGATTGGTTTCGAACAAATCAACTAGCGTTAACCCAAACAAAAACCGAGGTTATTTTGTTTCATACTAAACAAAGTAAAAGACAACAACCAAAAACCATAAAAATAGGAAATTCAGAAATGAACCTAGTTGGAAAAACATAATTCTTAGGCCTGCTTATTGATGAATTCCTAAGTAAGATAGAACAAATTGAGTGTGTAAGCTCGAGTCTGAATAAAGTTTGCTATAGTGTTAGAGTCGTTGGCATTTATAATACAAAAAAGAGTAATACGAATTATTTACAACATGAAATATTTAGAGACCTGAAGGGGTGTTTTTAAAGAAAACAGTATTTTAACAGTTTATGCTCTATACATATATGAATGTCTGATATTCATGTACAAACACATGGAGTTATTTCCTGTTGGAGATAGGGAACATGGATATAACACTAGAAGCCTTGATATAAATTATCCTATTCATAGGTTAACTTTATCAGAAAAAAGTCCATACTATATGTGTATAAGGTTATTCAATAACTAACCAGATAAATTTAAAACAATAAATACCCTAAATGTATTTAAAAGGGGAATAAAACCACTATTAATAAATATAGAACGATATAGTTCTACAGAATATTTTGATTTTAATTCTAATGTATGAGGAAAACTATGGTACCTACCTATTTATTATCTTATTAATATGGGTTTATATTGTATATGGCATTGAATATGGCATTACATGTTGCATGATGTTTATTTTACTTTCAGGTTTGACGTTATTTTATTTCGTTTTCTGTTCTTGTGTGGATTGTAAACATAATTTAGAAATAAATAAATATCTATCTATCTATCTTTTGGAAAATTTGATTGAAATGAAGCAATGTATCAAATATACCGGTCATTTTGAATAATCTCTAGTACTTGCTTGTGAATTTGATGGATGTCCGTTCTCCAAACAAGCGTCTAGCCGTACTTCTACTTTGGCTTTGTGCCGTCATATACGCTATAGATATTCGAGTGGGCACTGACCATGGAAATATCTATAGAAAAGGTAGTGAATGAACTCGTAAGTGTGACATCATCAATCTAACGAATAGCTCTGTTCTGGATAGGATTCAAGAGCTCCAACATATGTTTGAAAGCCGAACTCCTAACATGTTAACAGTACCCCAGGACAGGTCGAATCTGTGCTTTGTAGATTATGAGGAGCTGCTGGGATGTAAAGCAGCTCTTGGCACGGAATAGAAAACAAAGTTTTTGTGGTTTTCGCAATGGACCCCAGATGATGGTCCCATGAGAGGGTGCTATTGGTGGTGATCCTGTGCATTCTTATGGAAGAATTCATAGGAACAGTTGTACCTGACATCATCATATTAGGCATTGTGGGATCCGCCTTCCTGGAGAAGACGCAAGCTTGAGTTTTGGTTGCAGTAAATTCTAGATTATCAGATCCCCTTTCCCAAATCTTTGCCAGATCTTCATTAACCGTGTCAACCTGTCCATGTTGTGCTGCTCTAGCTTCAACGGATGGTATAGGGGCTCTAGATGAGAAAGCGTTATGAAGTGTATCATCATCTCCAAAGCTGTGGATGGGACAGCAGATCGTTGATATGGAGCAGAAACAAAGTTGGTGCCAAGACGGATCCCTGTGGAACAACAGTGTTGATAGCCACTGTATCGGAGGATATTCCGTCTACCACCACATGGAGTGATCCATCTGAGAGACAACTCGATAGTAAGAGACAAAGTTGAGGCGGAAAATCATATGACGGAAGTTTCCCAAGAAGATTGGAGATTTCCAATGATCCAGCTAGAGATTCCCCATGTTGTTCAATAGAGTTGTACCATACTTGTGTTACGTAGGCAGGCAGGTCTTCTGTTGATCACTGCGGACGAAAGCAATATTGCTGATCATTCACAACATAGCTCTCAAGGTATTTGATGAGCTCGATGTTGATTACTTTCTCCATCACTTTAGAGGTCACAGATAATATCCTGCGATAACGTTGCCGCTTGGAGTTCCGGACTTCTATTGGAAGCAAAATTATATGGGGCCGGGTCCATACAGCCTAGGTTAAAATCGCTGATGAAGAATCAACATTCGGAACTCCAAGTGGCAACGTGGTTAGTTTGTTAAAATTTTTGCAGGTTACTCTGTTCAATTTTTATATATATTAGGGAATACTAGGTTAGTAGGTTAGTTGATTGTTTGTTTTTGTGATTTATTATTTTTCCTTGTACACATGTATTATTAAAGTGCATATATTCAGATGCATTCTTGAATAAACATTCTTCCTAATAAGTTTTATCCATACTGATCCATAATCTACATAATACCATGCCAATTAATCAAATTCATTTGGTGAGTGCTGGAGATTATTCATAATAACCGGTTATTTCGAGAAATTAATCATATCTAATGGAATTGCCATTACGCTTCATAATCACCGGAGCTTATGCATAATCGTAACATATACATATTCAGTTCCGAAAATCCAATTCATTTGTTTAATGTTCATTTATCTGCCAATCAACTATTCATTTTATTGAGTTGTATTTTGAAGTATGCTATATGGTTTTACATATTTTCATATTGTATTTCACTTGTTCACATTTTTCACCATTCATGGATATATTCTTTGAAATTCAACATGCAATAATTATTGCAGGAGTCTTCAAAAATTGATGACTGCGCTTTTACATGTCATTTCGATAATTATTGAAAAAAATCCTTCATAGCAGGATTTCTAAATTCGAGTTAAATTCTAGTTATTCATGTCAGATTACTTGAAAAGTTAGATAATATTCTCGGAGGAGCTTTCTCATAATTTACTGGTTCTATACCAGACAAACATGAGACAAAAAGTATATGTCATCGACGGAAATAAAGATACAATATCTGATAGAGGGGTGCCACATGGGCTCATATCAGGATCATCATGAATATATATGAATAATCTACTTACCATAGTAGAGAACGCCATTGTCACATTGCGGATGATGCTTCAAGTACAGTAACGTCGGATTCGGATGAAAGCCTAGAAGTGGAAATAGAAAATATCATGAGAATCTTCAAGGTTTGAATCCCTAAGAATGCACTTGAATTAAATATAAGTGAAACTCAAATTGCTAAATTTCATCCTTCTCATATTAACATGACATATGTAAATGCACGAGGTGCTGAGTTAATACAATTTCAATTACCTACTGTATCTTCATATATGACTAGAAAGAAAAAATAAGCTGATTTTGCAAATAATCGTATCGTCATTTATTATAATTTTACATATAGTTACAATTCAAAACAACCATAAAAACAGTGAACGTGGACAAAAAATTATAACATTAGATGGAATACCAAAATTTATAAGGTTCCATCGGTTATAGTTTCCTAAACTAAGTCTAAAGCAAGAGGCTGTAACAAAAAAATCAATAGTATCCGGACACGTGGGGGAAAATCAATGGGACCTTGTCTACCGATCCATCGATTACCAAATGTTTGATTTCAAAAATACGTTACTATGTTAGCATGATGAGGCGAGACATCAGGTTGAAAATCAACACAGTCAAAATGTAATTCTCTTCCGGATAAAGAAATGGCTCCAGCATATACGTACATGCTACTGAATTAACATGTGCTTCGACATAAAAGAAGGGGAAATAAGATTTTGTATTTTGTTTCAATAAAAATTGAACCACATTTAGATTTTCTATCTGGTAGGAATGTTTGTAGTTATTTGCGTATTAAGAAGCGAAATAAATTTACTAATTATGTTAAAGTTGAGAAAATAACTGTCAGAATTGTGTTATAATGGACAATTTGATTATTTTTAAATTCAGCTTAGTTTTTTCTAGTCATATATCAAGATAGGCAGTGGGTAACTAAAATTGTAATAGCTCAGTACCTTCGGCACTTATATATACTATATAATAGAAAACAACCCTGAATTTTTAGTAAAAGGAAGCAACGACTTTTACAAAACTGTATAAAAATATACCTGATGCTTCTATAATTATAACGAAATTTCTATATTCGTGAAAATTGGTATATCAATTTCCACTGAAACCGGAACTACTTAGAACTGTCAATTTGCGAACTTAAGCAAAACAACACAGAAAAGCTCAACTTTCATCTTTTACCGTTGAAGTTTATAACTTCCTATTTTCATTTGAGCCCCGGTATTGTACCGTGCAAAAGTTTGTTTGTTAAGCTTAAAGCAACAAGTAAAATCAACAGAAATGATGGTAGTTACAAATTTTTGCCTTACGTGATTAAGTACCTAGGTAGTGGCATAATACTGAGATAACAAACGTGAAACGTGAATATTAATCATCTAAGTGGTGATTATACAGATATACATTGCCACAAATAATGTAGAAGGTAATGTAAATACACCTTACAAATTGGCTTGAAGCATGCAGTTTTGATAGTATCTACTTATTAGAAACGGCATATTTGAACAAACTGAATACGTATGCATTCGTGTCTTTACGAGCATTGCTGAATAACAGCATCTCTGCAAATACAAGCTCCTGAGCAGTAAAACCGAATCTCTCACGAAATATCTGGAAAAACTCTAATTTTGTTCGGCTTACATTCAACCACCATACTTGTTTCATTGTAAAGTGCTTGGTAATGAGCCCCGAAACTAGTCATTTTTGAACAAAAGGAAATGTGACTTACAATCATTGCGGCTAGAGGACTACAATAAACAGTTATAGATGGCACACTAGCGGTAGAAAACGGTAGTTCCACGATATACCTCATTTAAGCAAAAATGGGCACTTATCCACTAATAATAACAATTCCTAATCTAAATCACAGTTACGAGCAGCAAGTTTAAACCACTGAAATATAACCGATATTAGCTATATTTCAGTGGCTTAAACGAATGGTTTTCGATAGGTTTCTGTAAGCATAGATTCGGTAGATACATATACGATATCAGCCACGAATATAGAACAACCACTGAATAAGGAAACTAGTTACTACCACGGTCGTACATACGACATTACTCAACGAGGTCTAGTATAGAGTAGACAAGTAGTGTGTTAAGCATAGGGAGCCGCTGGTAACCTGTCGGACATTCTGTCCTTCTCGCACATGTAGTACGCTCGTAGTGCGCTCTTACTCGCACGGTCTCCCCTTCTACACCGAATTTTTAACTTTCAGGAAGTTGTTAAAATCAAATAGGCAAGCTTTTTAAAGTTGTGGAGCAGAAGAAGTAATATAAGGATCCGAAATGATAATTAGGTATCTGCTTTACCATTCCAGTATGGCGGACGAGTTGTCAGATCAACGAGGTCTAGACCTCGTTGTGTCATATTATTTGTTTACGTACATATAAAGCAATGCGGAATGCGTATATCTTGATTTTGTTTCTAATTTAAGTGGTGATCTGTGAGGAGAGTAGATTTAATTTTGATTTCTGGAAAAGTCATAGGAAATATCGTATAACATATCTTGATTTTGTTTCTAATTTAAGTGGTGATCTGTGAGGAGAGTAGATTTAGACAAGTTTTAGAGTTTATGAAATATAAACTTATGCCTCTAATAAAAATGCCAGGTGGAATCGAAAAAGTAATACGTACTTCAATCCCCAAGAGTGATAATTATGTTAAGTTATAAAACATAATATAATTTTATTATGTTAAATAAATATATGTATTGGAAATGTGTATAAGTGTGTAACACAATGAAAAAAGTTGTCAGGTTAAGTTCATTTGCACAGGAAAATGTTATCAAACAGGTTTCATTTATTGTTTATTATTCTTACAAGGTACTGGAATGTACAATAAATTTACAAATTTTACTCCAAAAACTCTTTGAGTAATACATATGTTTTAAAAATTCAATTGTGGAAGCCGTTACTTTGTGATAACACGTAGGTTATGTATAGATTCTATTATATTATACGTATTTTATTATAAAAAAAAATTACTTAAAAAAACTCCTATATGGACTTAGCGGGTTTTTATTTTTCTTACAAGATTTGCAAATGCCAACCATTTTTATTAGTATCACAAAGAGTATAAGAATATAACAGAACTTTGAAATATAATATAACGCGCGCATACCGTCATAGTTGAGGAGAATTAAGGGGAAATCGTGCGAGTGAGAGCGCAGTACATGTGTGCGAGAAGGACAGAATGTCCGACAAATTACCCGTGAAAGGCTTAGTTGTCTACTCTATACTAGACCTCGTTGTTACTACTTATGTGGAAACATTTTTTAGAACATAGATTACGGAATTTTCAGCTCTGTTTGTCTAGCAGTCTAGCTCCAGGCTCCAGGGTGTGAAATGCAATGCATCAGAATAACTGCTATATAACATCTAGACAATAATGATGGATATAAAAAAACGGTAGATCTACCGAATCTATCCTACTGCTGAAACGATAGGTCTGGTAGTATTGCTTACAATACTACATTTGTCATAATTCATAGAATGAATACTCCTAAATATCTATAAATGTGAATGCTACGAATGCAACCTTGAAGTTAGAAATAAAAAGTCTTATCAGCAGAGTCATAATTAACGTCTCTGTACATTGCAATTAATTGCAGAGTTAGTTGTTAAAAAGTGTTCATATTGCTGTTAGTTACTAGTATTAATATTTACAAAAAATAAGGACAGAAAATAAGGCGTCTTTACATTAATGATAATCCTCAATCGAATTAACTTTAGAACCAATTATCCTTTTTTGTGGTAATGTTAACGGATTAAACTCTGTAGAAGATCAATGGTAAGTATAGTTAATAATTAATAAATCTTCTAGTAAATTTAATCTGTCGACAGTTTCACAGTGAAACAAAATTGGTTTTAGCACAAAGATAATCCGATTAAAAATTAATAATGTAAAGACTTTCCTTCCTATATCTTCCGTATATATAAATTCTAGTAATAATGCTTGCGAATTGCACATATAATGAAAATCCGTATAGGAAAAGTGTGTTGTGATTTTACAATTTTAGAGTATGTTTTTTTCGTGTAGATATCAATCTCTATTTCATCAAAAAGTCGAACCGCTTCAGATTTTAAAAGAAATCCCAGTAACATGAAATCAAAAAAAATTTCTTCATTTTAGAGTTCTAGCTTCTTCACAATGACTTATGAACTGATAATGGTTTCACCACACATTGCCATCCTCAGAATGAGTGATAAACTAATAAACTAGTTCATAAGCTAGAAAGTAAGTCAGTAGGTACTTTAGAACTCCTGCTTGACGACACAGTGAATGGATAGAGTTATTCAATTTAGGTTAGCAAGTTTAAAGGCTTTTCCCATATTATATTATGCTTTCAACAAAATCCGCATTCGAAAATCGGATTACGTGCCCGTACGGTAGAGCAAAAAAACAATGCTTACATTTACCAATACCACAATGAACCAGAGCTCGTTCTCATAATCTCTATCTCCTCGCTGTACGTATCGAGGGGCGGAAATTAAATAGGCTCTTCTTTTGGTTGTTATTGATACAATAACGCTTATTTGATCAAGTAGGTGTTTGTCAAGTAATTGACATTTAGCTATACATCGAATGGAATATCAATATAATTTTGTTCGCAATTAGAGCGAATATAGGAAGAGTTGTTTGCATGAAACAAATAGGAATTGACATATTTTGGATCTCGCTAGATATACAAGCTGATACCGGGATATCAAAAATTATCTTGGTCAAGGGTGGTTGTGGAATGTAAAACGTGTGTCTTACTTTTTGTGAATATGTGTTGTTGTGTCAGAATCTGTTAAGTCATTGTGCTGAAATTTTCTAATCCAGTTTTTGAATCATGCCTCTTACCACACAGCACAAAATTTTCATGATTGAAGCCTATTTTCGAATGGGTGCGCTAGTTAATGGAAATTGGCAATACAGTCAACGTTATCCAATCAATGTGCCCAGGGGCGGACATGCCCCCCGGGACGATTCCTCCAAAAATTGCTGCATTTTTATGATAAATTTATTTTTTGTTTTTAAAGAACAAAATAGTTGTAGGTATGTGCCTTGTACCAAAATTATTGTTATATTTACCTATCAGAATCAGAAAAGTAAAAATATTATCGTTATCTGTATCTCTCTTTTCGTGTACTCATAATGTTCCTTTGACGGATTTCTTAAAATAATTATTAATAAATGCATCTTCCGCTTTCTTCTCTGTACAAGGAAAATTGTGTGAAGAACAGGTGGGATATTTCTAAAATACCTATGCAAAACTTGCAAGAATTGGTACCGATACTGGAAGACTACATCATCATCATCATTGAGGGGAGTCAGTTTAGCTCCTACATTAGGGTCCTTGATTGGGCCCATTTTGCACCCCGTAGTCAGAAGGCTCTAGCAGGTTTGTGGCCCGCCAGAAACCCAGAATATTGCTTATGCTGCCTTCCATAAGTTCTTCTGGAAGCCGTTTTGCTTTGCCGAAGCAACGGTACCTGAGGAATGTGTAAGCTGTACATTCCATCAGGATGTGAGAGCCAGTTTTTTCCACCTCTCTGCATTTCTTACCAATATGGTCATCGGGAAGCTACACAATAACAATAATTTATTGATTCTTCAGGGTTTAGAAATGTTACGTTATTTATAAACTACAGATTACATAAATTACAGATTTACAGAGAACATTGATTTTACTCTATTAAAAATACTATTGTAGATTATTGTATTGAATCTAAAATTGCTGATTTTTTAGGTTGACAAGAGAGAATGGAAAGAAATTTTCTCTACGACCGCATAGAAATATGCCCATTTTATGCGCTTTATTGATCAAGAAAGTAGGCCGATTGTAAACACTTTTTCATTTCTACATCACAAACTGTACTGTAATGATCATTTCAATACAGGCTGTCGTACAGGTATTGCTGAAATATAAAGACCAAATAGACCAGTCCGGTAAGATTTCGCCCAGGATAATTTAAAAAAATAAATTCACCACTAATAATGTGAATCAAATATCATTCATTATAAATAAAATATAGTCTATGAAACAAGAGTATGAATTTTGAACTTTTGACTTCGAATCAATTCCAAATTCTCGATTTTCAATGCTCAATTGAAGCAAGCCATGAATTAGTTGTCAATATTGTCAGAAATCTTTTATCAACAAAGTCACAATACAATGATTCGAAGTTTATCTGAAAATATGGAAGTTTCAAGTGATAACGAATTGAGTTTAACTCCTCCAGAGATTTTGGAGAATGCCAAACTGGCTTCTTTAAATTTATTGCCAGAAAAATCGAAGAAAAAGTACGAAATCGCCTACCATTTATTCGTGAACTGGAGGACCTGTATGAAAACATCATCGTTCTCTGAGAGCGTTTTGATGGCATATTTTACTGGAAAATCAAAATTTTTCAAGCCCACAACGTTATGGACACAATATTCAATGTTACGGACAACTCTCAGCATAAATGATGATGTGGATATTTCCAAATACATTAAATTACGAGTTTTCCTGAAAAGACAATCCGATGGATATCGACCAAAAAAATCAAAAATTTTCATGTCTCAGGAAATAAACATCTTTATTAAAGATGCAGCGGATGATGAATTCCTAATGACCAAAGTAAGTACATAAGTATACGAACATAACATTAAAAAAAAATTACATTTAAAACATTAGTTGAATAATTCTTCAAGTAAGCATACTAGTGTCCCTATCAATTCATTGTTTACTGAGAGGTCCGTGGCGCCGTAACTACCAAGCAAAAGGTCCATAGTTCAAATCCCATCAAGTTTATATTTTTTTTAAATTTATAATTAGATAATAAATTAATACAATATTTTTTTGCAGGTCGCTTTGATAATAGGAATAATGGGTGCTTGTCGCAGGCATGAATTGCACCAAATGAAAATTGATGATTTGAACGATTTGGGATCAGTTCATGTTATAAAGATACCAGACACCAAAACAAAAATTGTTCGAAATTTTACGATTACTGGAAAATTACACCAAATAATAAAAAAATATACCGATCTTCGCCCATTACATGTCAAGGACTCTTCCTTCTTTTTGAATAACCAGAAAGGCAAATGCACCATACAAAAAGTTGGAATAAATAAATTTGGAAGCATGGGGAAAAGTATTGCCAAATTCCTGAAACTACCCAATGCTGAATTGTATACTGGTCATTGTTTCCGCAGATCTTCTGCAACAATTCTTGTCGATGCTGGGGGAGACATAACCACTTTAAAAAGACATGGTGGCTGGAAATCAACCGCAGTAGCAGAAGGATACATCGATGAATCGATGAAAAATAAGTTCGACGTAGAGAATAGAATAAGGAATTCAATAGAAAATAGAGAAAATTTACCTTCAACTTCTAAGGCTTGGAAAAATCAGGAAAATTTAACTGTGGAAATTGAAAGTAATAAAAGTCCAAATATAACTGTTAGTCATTGTGGAAATGTAACATTTAATGTTATAAATAATAAATAAACTAATGTTGAATAGTAATATATGATTCGAAATATATAATCGATGTTCTTGTTCATATTTTATAATAACGTCATCATATAATGTGGGGCTTGTTGAAAGTGAAATGTCGCTATGGTCGTAGAAAAAGTATAGTGTACAACTAGCATGGAATGCCCATTTCTCACTCGTATGATTTACGGCACTCGCCTTCGGCTCGTACCGTAATTTTCATACTCGTGAGAAATGAGTGTCATTCCATGCTCGTTGCACAATATATTATAATCGTCTTTAATTGTCATTTCATTTTGAGGAAATATTCATCTTTTGGAAATATTTAAAATAAAGATCAAACATATTTTTGAAAGGAAATATAGTTTCACAGAACTGTGAATTTTTTATTCCGATCATCATCATCTGGAGTTATTTCCTGCATAATATTCAACGTATTGGTGAAAAATAAAAAGCTTTATATTGTTCCCGAACTGATTTTAATAGGTGAAACAGTTCTAAATAAGTGATGATTAATTAAACAGTGTGCAGCTACACATTCCGTCCTACCAATTTAACTACATTGTTGATACATTATCAATCTCAATATCAGTCGCGCGGAAATAAAATAAAACTGATTGATTGCGTACACACAAACAATTAACAAATATATATTGTTCCCCATTAAACTCTAGATCGCATGTTCTAGCTTCATTTTCAGCTTGGAAAAATAACTGATTCAGTACGTTGACGTTCGGTTGTTTTTATATTAGGTAATTTATCTTGGATGTCGAGCATAGCAGTGCTCGACTCTCACATTGCTTTTCCGCAGTACAGCAGTACAGGAACTGTTTTACAAGTGCTTCATTACACAGAATAATTATCATTGTTGGATTGTGTAGTAGCCATTGTTGCAAATTTATGTCAATTGTTTTACTATCTATGTAATTAAAAAGCAGGCAGAATGTTCTTGATACGCTTCCACCCATTTCGTCCCTCTTGTATACTTTTGTAACATCGGCATACATAATTTTGATAATAGGATTGGATAAGACAAACTAAATTTCCAAACCATATACAGAGACTGATAATTCTCGATTATATCTGTCAATATGAACACAAATCATAGAATACATATTCACAACAATTCGTCCATGATTTTCTAATTTAAACATATACAGGATGTCCCAGGTTTTAGTAGCAGAACTTCAACAGTCGATAGAAAATTTGATTTTGAGAAAAAAAGTTCCTATCAACATATATGCACAGACGCTTAGTTTTTGAGATACAGGGTGTTGAAATTGAAAAAATAAATTCGTTTTTTGCAAATATCTCCGAAACCGTTTATCGTACAGAAAACAGCTTTTGTAAGCATTTTCTACTCATAGTAAGCTTTGTTCTGTGCTATAAATTTTTTTTTTAGTCATGATTGGTGAAGTATTTGAAGGGGTAGTGGGTGTTTTTCTCCCCAACTTCTACGCCACTGGAAAAAGTACGGTTTTGAGACAACCATTTGAACCGCCAATATTTTCTACACAAAAAAGGTACTCTTGGTCATAAGCTCTAAAGTTGAACGTTTTCGAGAAAAATCAACTTTTATGTTGAAAAAGATGGTCAATTTTTTGATTTTGTTACTAACTTGTTCTAATGTTCGAATAAATTTTGTTTAATTAGTAAGAATTGACCATGTTTTTCAACATAAAAGTTGATTTTCCTCGGAAACGGTCAACTTTAGAGCTTATAACCAGGGGTACCTTTTTTGTGTAGAAAACTTTGGTGGTTTAAATGGTTGTCTCAAAACCTTACTTTTTCCAGTGGCGTAGAAGTTGGGGAGAAAAACACCCACTACCCCTTCAAAATCTTCACCAATCAGGACTACAAAAAAATTTTTTTTTTTACTGAACATAGCTTATTATGAGTAAAAAATGTTCGCAAAAGCTGTTCTCTGTACGATGAACGGTTCCGGAGATATTTGCAAAAAACGAAATTTTTTTTTCAATTTCAACACCCTGTATCTCAAAAACTAAGAGTCTGTGCATATATGTTAATAGGAACTTTTTTTCTCGGAATCAAATTTTCTATCGACTGTTGAAGTTCTGCTACTAAAACCTGGGACACCCTGTATAAACATTCGTGAAACGTCATTTACGCATGTTGGCCGTAGTTTTTATTGACAATTTTCGACAATCAAGTAAGTTTATAGCACAATAGTTACGTGAAATAGCACAGATTTAGAAGTATTCCATCTACTTCTCTGCAATAGTAGATATATTCCATTGTCGTGTGTCCAGTCTTGAACATTTTAGCCCGATCGAACAGAACAAACAGGACTAGCGAATCGAATTAGCGTAGTGTAGACGTTGGAGAAATTGAGAGATATCTATGCTTTCGTTGATTTTACTCATTTATAATCTTTTACAAACAATAAACAACCACTAAAAGCAGCCGTTAGGTCAGTATCCATGTTTATGTCAAAGTCCGTATTAATTATTTGTACTTGTGGTCTCGTTTTCTTTCAATCGATGGGGTGCCAAATGGCAAAATCCAATAAGTAATATTTATCGATTTCTTAATTGTAAGATATCTATGTCATTGTAATTATGCAATCCTTTATCAGGCAAAACTTAATTGAGTTCCGCATCTATTGATTGCCCTTCTATGTGGGTAATTTCATTCCTGGGTGTTATTAAGGTCTACGTAAACCAGTCCCAGGTATGTACCTGGTGGTCAGGCATTTTGTTTCTAACCTACCCTAACTTAACTTTGTTGATATATACTGATTTGAATAAAAAAGCAACACCTAAGTGTTTGTTGAGTAATATGACTGAAATTTACACAGAAGGAATACTTCAATATAATCAAGAAATGATTAAAATTTCAATAAGAAACTCTAATGTTATCTCAGTTTTTGTTATGTTTTTTTATGTAAAAATGAGGAATGTTTTCAAGCCCTAATCATAAAAATAATGCAAATATTGTAATCGCTCTAATATTAACACTCATAATAAACAATAATGATTTTTTATTGTCCCCCCCACCCTTTGTTTCTAACCTAACCTAACTTTGTTGATAAGTAATGTTAATATTGTTATCGCGCTAATATCAACACTCTCATAATAAACAATGATGATTTTTCATTGTCGCCCGTTTGTTTATAACCTAACCTAACCTAACGTCCTAACCTAACTTTGTTGATATATAATGCAAATATTGTAATCGCGCTAATCTTAACACTCTCATTTCTAAGAATATTCTGAAAATTATATTGAAACCCGGGACTCAATTTACGTATATGATTTTATCAGTGGGATTCAATTTACGTAGTATGAATTTTTGAGTGGGACTGAATTTACGTAGGAATATGGAAATGGAACTCAATTTACGTTTTCCAAACTTAAATATAGCATTTGAACGGAATTAGAAATGAGACAATTTACATATTTTATACAAACATCTTATAAAGGCATAACTACATTTGCTGGCTCTAGAACTGTACAAAATTGAAAACATTGTTAACTTCGTTTTGGTTAAACAGACCTGATTTATCCAGCATTATTTAAAGCAATGTAGTTATTCCACAAACTCTCTATCTTGGTTTGCCCTATACACTGTTACCCAGAAAATCATTATTACGGTTAAACACACCATGTACTCCTATAGTAGAAATCCTTTTGTTTGTGGGTGAATACTGTAATCTTTTGTTGACCTTCCATTCTAAACATGAATAAAATAACTATTGAAAGCTTAATTTTCACCAATTTGACAAATAAATGTCATCACAGTTTGTAAAATTTGTTTGAAGAAGCTATACGGTATTGGCGAAACTGAAGAATACATTTATTCATCAAATCAGTGAAAATCCAACTTTTAATAGTTATTTTATTCAAGTATAATTTGATGAATTTCAGAATATGGATCACATAGTAAAGGGTGACACGGTAGAGTTTCTTTCCATAAAATATTACCTTATGGAGTTTGGGAATGAAACATAGGAAATAAGTATATAATGAGGAATTTTAGTCCAGCATATAACTAGAGGAGAAATATTGTGCATGGCAATAAATTGTTTTCTTTAAAGCAGCTCTACACACCATCCATAATGAATCCACAATCCACGCAACTTGACGATAACGTTACAATATTAGGAGAACATAATACTTGTGTCTTTGCCTCTTTAAGTTTTAATTTGTTGGCCTCGAACCTTCCAAGCACAGTAACAGCTCGAAGCCTCTCGGAAGGAAGTGTCACTTATAAACAATATGCTACGATCTGAACTAACAAAGGTTGCCAAATCATTCTTGGAAATTCCCAAAAATCAAGGTCCTAGAAGCTTGCTTCATATGTATAATTTTCTACCTCCTGGATAATCGCTCTAGAGGAGTAAATGAGTAAATAATTCAAAAAGGAAAAATTGTTCAAAGCGCCTTACCAAATTTTGGGATTTATAATAGGAAGGGATTCCTTTGGTTAGACCGTAATAAGATTCAAGCATTCGTATTATTCAATATGGCATCTTTCTTCAAAAACATGCTATAAAACGTATGGAAAATTGATTTTAAGGTCGATAAAATAATCCTCATGTAGTATTCTCCACATTATAATATTATTCAATCAATATCAGTCATTTGTCACAAACAAACGAACGGCAATACAGCTTTCAGGAAAAATCTCCAAAATGTGAGAGGGCTTACCCCACATGGGTAATATACAGGGTGTTTCAGAAAGACCTCCCGTAAATGCAGGGGACGGTAGATTTTACAAAAATAATCAGATTTTTCATATAACTATGGTCGTATCTTCTTTCGTTTCGGAGATACAGAGTGGTGTTGAATTTAATTTTTTTTTAATGAAATTTTGCTGTATCTCCAAAACAAAAAAAGATAGGACCATAGTTTATTCTCAAAATCTGATCATTTTTGTGAAATCTACCGTCCCTTGCATTTACGGAAGGTCTTTCTGAAACACCATGTATAAATAGGTGTAAAATGCTATATTTCCCTAAGATCCTGTGCAGACCATAGAGGTAATATATAAATAGACATAAAAAGTTCCATAAACGTCAATGTTGGATGATTATTTATCTTATTCACTGTATCAAAGCGCCAACTGTATCAAAGAGCCAACCTTTTTCTGGAATGTTTGCAGAAAACAACTTTGGATCCACAAGGGAAGGATCTTCTAATATTGCTGCCATCGATAGCTATATGCCTGAAGTTGTCTTTCGTCAGCGGAGAATTAGCCGCATTCCACTTGACTCAAGCAGACGGAATTCCACCTGTCGTTCTCGAGGAATGTACGTCAGAATTAACACCAGTTTCTGCAGATTGTTTATCCCTTCAAACAAACTTGCTGTATTTCCTTCCAGCTGGAAGACAGATAGAGTGTAACCAATTCCAAAAAAAGGAAAGAAGACCCTTCCTAATAATCATAGACCCATCGCACTATTATCTGTGATCTCTTAAGTGATCGAGAAAGCAATCAACATCGAGCTCATCGAATACCTAGAGAGGTACAAAATTGTGAATGACCGGCAATATAGCTTTCTTCAGAAGTGATCAACAGGAGACCTGCTTGCCTACGTAACACATGTATGGCAGAAATCTATTGAAAAACATGAGGAATCTCTAGCTATGTCATTGGATATTTCCAAAGCATTTGACCGAGTCAGACACCAAAGCCTTCTTGGGAAACTTCGGTCATATGGTAAGTCACCTCAAATTTGTCGCTTACTATTGAGATTTATCTCAGATAGATCACTCCATGTGGTGGTTGACGATACCATGGCTATCAACGTTGGTGTTCCACAGGAACTTCTCTTGGCACTAACTTTTTTCTGCTCCATATAAACGATCTGCTGAAAGTGATCATATGTCCCGTACACATCTTTGCACATGATGGTAGACTTTATACCGCTTCCTCATCTAGAGCCCTTATACCATCAAATGAAGCCAAAGGAGCGATACAGGGACAAGTTGACGCAATTAATGGAGATCTGGCGAAGATTTGAAATGAGGATCTGATAATCTAATAGAGTTTAATGCAACCAAAACTCAAGCTTGCGTCATCTTCAGGAAGACGAATCCCACAATCCCTAATATGATGATGTTAAGTACAAGTATTCCCATGAAGTCTTCCATAACAATGCTCGGGATCACCACTAACAGCACCCTCGCATGGGACGATCATATGAGGTCCATTGGGAAAACCGCTTCACAAAAACTTGGTTTTCTATTTCGAGCTAAGAGCTACTTTACATCCCAGCAGCTCCTCATAATCTACAAAGCACAGATTCGACCTGTCCTGGAGTACTGTTCATATGTTTGTAGTTCAGCTCCCAAACGTATGCTGAAGCTTTTGCATTTTATCGAGAAGAGAGTTTGATTGATGATGTCACATTCACGAGTTCATTGACCTCTCTAGAACATCGTAGAAAGGTGGGATATCTCTTCCTTTTTCTATAGATATTTTCATGGCCGGTGTTCATCAGAAATCTTGTCTGTTCCACCTGAGAGATTCCAGATAGACGGACTAGATGAGCTCAAACTGTCAAACTCGAGACCTGCCGAGCTTTTACCTACCAGACTCCATTTTTTTATCGGAACAGCGATGTTGTAGAACTCTTTACCCAGTAAGGTCTTTCCCTATACCTATAACCTCCAAACCTCCAAGAAAAATACGAATGCCCATCTCCTCTTCCTACATTCCATTCCTGGCACACACGATGTTCTTCGAACATCGTGTTGTTGTCAAAGTACGAAAAAAACCATAATGAAGATTTAGAAGCATGTTGCAAACAGTTACAAGTTTTAGAATAAAGTAAAGTTCAATACTACCATATAATTCATATGTAGGTAAGTAGTCGGTATGTCACGTAAATCATAGAAGAAGTATTATATTAAACTTAAGTAGAGGGCCCCCTATTTTAAATTCACACCATTACCGCATAGGATGACGTTAGGGGAAATATGAACGAGCAGGAACTTATAGAGAAACCGGAGTAGCAGTAGTTTCGGCATAGCCCTTTTTACCTCCATTTATATAACACCTCTATGGTTTACACCGAGATGTAAAGTAAATCAAGGTCTGAAGTAAGCTTTTGAATTTCCTGGTCGCCTACATACAATTTAATAGCTCCACTCGTAATATTACAATTTAGTGGGTACTTATCTCTCAAGTGGAAGAAGAAAACGAAGTGAAAGTGGCATAAGAAAACGTCTTGTAAAGACTTACGGTTTAGAAATGTGAAGGATATCACAGGTCTGTTATTTTTCACCCCATTTTAAATACCGAAGCTGTGCAAAGTGCAAAGCCGTACTTACAGAAACAGAAAATGCTAATGGGAGTATGATTAAACTTTACAATGAATGGATTTGTGTCTACAAGGGACTTCAATTTTGATCAGAATATTAAGATTTTTCTTCAATCTGTAGGATGTGTCTATGGTTGCGGCGTTTACGTGATGCAAATCATTTTCAAACTTTCTAAAGTTGTCGAAATGAACTCAAATTTACATAAAAGCTTGTAACATTCAATTTTTAACTGATGCTAACAAAATGCTCCACTGCACTGTGGCTTTTTCAAAGCTTGGAATTATCAATGGTTTGCGTGGAAGTTTATTTACAAAATTGTTGACAAGTTTAGGTCCCTGGGCCCCCTATGAATTGTCTGTTAATAATGCAGGTTAAAACCGCACTGTATGCGCACCTTTCAACTCGAGGATACGCTTGAAATTGTAAAATATGTATAAGAGCGAATGGAAGTTCCATAATGAAAAATTTCATGCAACGTCAACCTTGAATATTCTCATTTAATTAAGACTTGTTATTTTGTGATGAACGTAACTTTTGACATAAAATCTGAAACAAATGACGCATGCACGATCTTTGAAGTATATTCAATAACGACGAAACCTAACGAACTACTTGTTTTCATCTTACTTGACATTTGAGTAACTCAGGGAAGTTAATCAACATTTTTCGTATACGACATATTGTAGGAGATTTCTTGTGCGCTATCTTATCGAAATATTATCATTTCCTTAGGTTAGGCATACTTAAAACTGAGGGCTATAACCAAAAATGGTCACATATTTATACACCATGGTCATTAAACCAATGATAGCATATGGCTCGGGGGTATAGTGGCCAAATACACAGAAGTTATTTTGTGATGAGCGTCACTTTTGACATGAAATCTGGAAAAAATGACGCATGCACGATCTTTGAAGTATATTCAATAACGAAGAAACTTAACGAACTACTTGTTTTCATCTTACTTGACTTTTGAGTAACTCAAGGAAGTTAATCAACATTTTTCGTATACGACATATCGTATGAGATTCCTTGTGCGCTATTTTAACGAAATATCATCATTTCCTTAGGTTAGGCATACTTAAAACTGAGGGCTACAACCAAAAATGGTCACATGGCTATACACCATGGTCATTAAACCAATGATAGCATATGGCTCGGTGGTATGGTGGCCAAATACACAGAAGTTATTTTGTTATGAGCGTCACTTTTGACATAAAATCTGGATAAAATGACGCATGCACGATCTTTGAAGTATATTCAATAACGAAGAAACTTAACGAACTACTTGTTTTCATCTTACTTGACATTTGAGTAACTCAGGGAAGTTAATCAACATTTTTCATATACAACATATCGTATGAGATTCCTTGTGCGCTATCTTAACGAAACATTATCATTTCCTTAGGTTAGGCATACTTAAAACTGGGGGCTACAACAAAAAATGGTCACATGGCTATACCTCATGGTCATCAAACCAATGATAGCATATGGCTCGGTGGTATGGTGGCCAAATACACAGAAGTTATTTTGTGATGAGCGTCACTTTTGACATAAAATCTGGAAAAAATGACGCATGCACGATCTTTGAAGTATATTCAATAACGAAGAAACTTAACGAACTACTTGTTTTCATCTTACTTGACATTTGAGTAACTCAGGGAAGTTAATCAACATTTTTCATATACAACATATCGTATGAGATTCCTTGTGCGCTATCTTAACGAAACATTATCATTTCCTTAGGTTAGGCATACTTAAAACTGAGGGCTACAACCAAAAATGGTCACATGGCTATACCTCATAGTCATCAAACCAATGATAGCATATGGCCCGGTGGTATGGTGGCCAAATACACAGAAGTTATTTTGTGATGAGCGTCACTTTTGACATAAAATCTGGAAAAAATGACGCATGCACGATCTTTGAAGTATATTCAATAACGAAGAAACTTAACGAACTACTTGTTTTCATCTTACTTGACATTTGAGTAACTCAGGGAAGTTAATCAACATTTTTCATATACAACATATCGTATGAGATTCCTTGTGCGCTATCTTAACGAAACATTATCATTTCCTTAGGTTAGGCATACTTAAAACTGAGGGCTACAACCAAAAATGGTCACATGGCTATACCTCATGGTCATCAAACCAATGATAGCATATGGCTCGGTGGTATGGTGGCCAAATACACAGAAGTTATTTTGTGATGAGCGTCACTTTTGACATAAAATCTGGAACAAATGACGCATAAACGATCTTTGAAGTATATTCAATAACGACGAAACCTAACGAACTACTTGTTTTCATCTTACTTGACATTTGAGTAACTCAGAGAAGTTAATCAACATTTTTCGTATACAACATATCGTATGAGATTCCTTGTGCGCTATCTTAACGAAACGTCATCATTTCCTTAGGTTAGGTATACTTAAAACTGAGGGCTACAACCAAAAATGGTCACATGGCTATACACCATGGTCATTAAACCAATGATAGCATATGACTCGGGGGTATGGTGGCCAAATACACAGAAGTTATTTTGTGATGAGCGTCACTTTTGACATAAAATCTGGAACAAATGACGCATAAACGATCTTTGAAGTATATTCAATAACGACGAAACCTAACGAACTACTTGTTTTCATCTTACTTGACATTTGAGTAACTCAGGGAAGTTAATCAACATTTTTCGTATACAACATATCGTATGAGATTCCTTGTGCGCTATCTTAACGAAACATCATCATTTCCTTAGGTTAGGTATACTTAAAACTGAGGGCTACAACCAAAAATGGTCACATGGCTATACACCATGGTCATTAAACCAATGATAGCATATGACTCGGGGGTATGGTGGCCAAATACACAGAAGTTATTTTGTGATGAGCGTCACTTTTGACATAAAATCTGGAACAAATGACGCATAAACGATCTTTGAAGTATATTCAATAACGACGAAACCTAACGAACTACTTGTTTTCATCTTACTTGACATTTGAGTAACTCAGGGAAGTTAATCAACATTTTTCGTATACAACATATCGTATGAGATTCCTTGTGCGCTATCTTAACGAAACATCATCATTTCCTTAGGTTAGGTATACTTAAAACTGAGGGCTACAACCAAAAATGGTCACATGGCTATACACCATGGTCATTAAACCAATGATAGCATATGACTCGGGGGTATGGTGGCCAAATACACAGAAGTTATTTTGTGATGAGCGTCACTTTTGACATAAAATCTGAAACAAATGACGCATGCACGATCTTTGAAGTACATTCAATATCGAAGAAACCTAACGAACTACTTGTTTTCATCTTACTTGACATTTGAGTAACTCAAGGAAGTTAATCAACATTTTTCATATACAACATATCGTATGAGATTCCTTGTGCGCTATCTTAACGAAATATTATCATTTCCTTAGTGTTATAGTAGTAAATCATAGCTGTAACAGGTTTTTATTATAAAATTGTAGCTAATTAGATAAGATGACAATTCAATCTTATGTTGATAATTAACTAGTTTTTGATTGACAACTGTTTTTCCATATTCAAAGCAATCTGAGATATAACAGTCTCCCCCACTTATTATATAGCTTCTTGAAATTCTTTAATAGACGATATAATCGTTGAGGTAACTTGGAGATCTTCGGTTACGCCCAGATCTTCTCAATCGAAATTCTGAATCTGGTGGTTCCACAATCGGCTGCTCTGGTATTGTATCACGCGGCTGATGGGGAGTTGGTACTTCAATTTCCAAACATACTGGATCGAATTCAACTCCTGTTGCTGAAGTTTCTTCTGTTGATGTTTCGGTAATGGACGGTTCAAATGTAACAGTTTTCCTTTCAACACCGGATTTTCTTAGTTGATTGATGTGCCGCTTGATGAAACGTCCTTCATCAAGTTCGATTATGTAATGAATTTTTCCCAGTTTCCGGTTGACTGTTCCGAGTTTCCATATCGGCTTGTTGTTGCTTATGTATCTGGCTTGTACTCTCTCCCCCACTTGAATGAAACGTGTCCGAGGTTTATTAGCTTGTTGTTGCGTTGCTGCTGGTGATTTGCCATTTGAAAGTGGTGTTGCTCGATATCTTAGACGTATTTTCTGGATCTTCTGATAAATCGGTAAATATTCATTGACCATTGCCTTGAATCTACACTTCAACGTTTGTACGTGTCGTTCGGCTAAACCATTAGTAGCCGGATGTCCTGGTGCAATAAATTTTTGAAATATGCCGTTCGTCTTACAGTAATTTCGAAAATTTTCGCTGGTGAAAATCATAGCATTGTCTGACACCATCACGACGGGATATCCGTGATTTGCGAATATTTCGTTTAGGATGTTCATGGTATTCAGTGAAGTCGGTGCTTCTCTGAGTACTTTTATCTCGGCCCATCTTGATTTTGCGTCAACTGCGATTAAGTAATAAAATCTTTGGAATGGTCCCGCATAATCGACGTGAATGCGGTCCCAATTATTCACTGGTGAATCCCAATGTGTATAGGAAGGAGCCTTCGCTGGGTTATGCTTAATTTTGGCACAATCTTCACAAGTTGCCAATTTTTCGATATCCTTGTCGATATTTCTTCAGGTGCAGTAACGCTGTGCCAATCGCTTCATTTCAGTTATCCCCAAGTGTGTGGAATGTAATTCGTTTAAAACTTCGATTTGTAAACTTTTTGGGACTACAATTCGGTCATTTTGAATAAGATTCCTTCATTCAATGTGTATTCACTCTCAATGTTTTCTAATTGAAGATCTTGTTTGATTTTTGACAATTCTTCATCCTTTTCAGTTTCTTTTCTGATCTGTTCCGAAGTCAAAGTAATGGTCGATATCTCAAATATGGTCGTTTCACAAACTTGGTGTGTTTCTTCATTGATGGCCATATCGGATGAGAGGTATTCTTGTTTTATCGGGGCTCGAGACATACAGTCTACATTTTGATTGTCAATTCCTGGTTTGAACTTTATATCATAGTCGAAACCTGTTAAGAATGATGCATAACGTAGAAGACGAGATGATGTCATCTTTGATAATTTCACTTTTCGATGGAAAATTCTGGTTAACGGTTGATTATCGGTGATTAAAATGAATCCAGGCAGAAGCTGCTGCAATACATCACTGTGTTGAAGAGCTATTACGGCAATAGTTTCAGGAAAGACCATCGCCATATACTCTGACAGCCAAGCGGCCATACAAGTCAATTATAAACTTTTCTGGGACTGCTTGGAAACACTATAAAAGTTGGGCAGTTAAAACAGACTGGGTACCAGGGTACAAAGGCAACGAATAGGCTGACTCACTGGCCCGAGATGGAGCACGTGGGGATCTAATTGGTTCAGAACCCTCCTGTGGTATAGCGATACTTGGTTGGTCCTGACAGGGCATTGTAGACTCAACAAACACATGAACAACATCGAGCTGGCAGATACAACCCTATGCAGGTTCTGCCAAGAAGACGAGGAGACATCAGTATACATACTGTGCTACTGCAAAGGCCTAACAAGGCTAAGGTTCTAAACTATAGGAAAGGAAAAACCACAACCCTCCCATTATATGGAGGACCTGAGGTCTGGCCTATGGGGTCTAGTAGGGAACTCTAACATAATAAGAGGGCATACACAATAGATCTGCAAAGGTCGCGGTGGTAAGGCTCCTAGTCCATAAGTCCTATACAAATCTAATCTAATCTGGGCATACTTAATGAAAATAATAAGTTTTATTATACAGTCACATACAAACGCAGGCAGTTCTGATAGAACGAGAGCATATAATATCGAAGCTATGATATCGAATAAAAGGAATCCAATTAATAAAAGTTCAAAGTAATATCATCAAAGAAACTCAATCCCTTGAGCTTCAGATACCTAGAAAGCGTCTCTACACAGAGATGACACCACTTTTTCAAGTTTTTACCTGGAACGTGAATCCGTACAATCTTTCTATACAAAAGTTTGTCGGAGATTCTTCTTAAATCGTATCTGTACCGAAGATCAAAGTGAAATTTATTTTCGATCAGATTTTTGTCGAATATAATGATGTTACAGGTTACAAAATACTTGAGCAAATTACTTGTCAGATATTATCTACAAAGGTAATTCGCTCATCGTAGTGGGACATTAGGTTAGGGTTAGCCTATTGTGGTTCTCTTCTAATTGTAATTCACTTGACAAGTTCAGTCGTTTATAAGGCCGATGATTTTGTTGGTTAAGGTATTGTTCATATCTTCTGGTATGTGATGTGTCTTCCTAACGTTTCAGATCTGATTCTTTCCCATGCTGGGCATTCACAGAATCACCTTCCACTAACACCAGGCCTCGTAGATAGTGGTTCAAACGGCCTTTATATAGAATGATAAGAGTAAGTAGGCTTAACATTCTATGCTCTAGGAGTATTTTAGCTCTTGTTTTTGAAGGTTAAACTTGGTAAGGCTTTACAGTACCTACTGAAATATTGTACTTTCAATAAGTCAGGATGATATGCTATACGAGAGCAAGGTGAAAGGTTCCTGAAAAATGGAAAAGAAACATTGAAACGTTTTTCTAATTTTTCAATCCCTTCCAAATAATACGATTTCGGCAATCCTCTACAATAGACGTTTGTTTCAGACATAACCTCATCGTTGAAGCCAAATCTCTTTCCGCCGAGCCATTTCTTTAAGTTTGGAAATAGATAAAAATAGCAGGAAGCCAAATCTGGAGAATATTATGGATGACGAACCAATTCGTAGCGCGATTCAAGCCATTCTGCCATTGCGACTGCGGACCTGAGCTCCGGTATGTTGTCCTGGTGGAACATCACTTTCTTCTTTGCCAAATGCTGCCGCTTTCTTTTCAAATCGGCGTCGAATTGATCCATCAGCTCTGCATAATATATGCCGGTGATCGTTTTGCCCTTTTCAAGGTAATTGATATGGACGATACCGTGTGCATTTCAAAAAACTGTCGTTTGGCTTTTTTCGGCTTCGATTCGCCAGGACAAGTTCACTCTTTCGATTGTTCTTTGGTCTCTGGTGTGTTGTGATGGATCCATGTTTCGTCCACGGTTACGAAATGACGCTAAAAGTTCTTCTTATCGTGCTTGAACATCGCCAACACTCCTTCGAAGTTGGCAGACAGTCGCGCTTGTTGTCAACAGACAGCAAATGCCCCCCATCTGGCAGAAAGCTTTCTCATATTCAAAAATGAACCTCGAAGAAGCTGGATATAGAAAATGTTCCGTACCCGTTCGATTGAGATATCATAATTAGCTCAATTGGACGACCAGAACGTTCGGCTTCTTTTGTGGTCATACTACCACAAGGAAAATTAGTGAACCACTTGTGAATCGTTCTAATCGATAGCTGAGGAGTTAGTCCAGGAAATAAAGGTTTTGAAGCGGAAAATTGGAGGTGAAGGACCGATTTTGATGTATGAGGGAGCGACCTTACATTATACGAAATTGACTCCAATCTTGATTATTTTGAGACTTTGCATTATTTTGTTAATTCCGTAACTAAGTAATTATTAATTGCCTAATTAAATCCACCTTTAATCCAAAATATAACATTAAATTCGTGTTTAGTGACCCAAAATTACCCGAAAATAACTCTAATCTTGATTATTTTGAGACATTGAATTTTTTGTTAATTCGGTAACTGGTAAATTATTTATTAATTAATTAAATTAACATTTGATCAAAAAAATAACATCAAATTCTTATTTAGCGACCTCAAATTCCTGAAAATGACTCTAGTCTTGATTATTTTAAAAATTTCCATTTTTTGGGTTGATTTGTTAAATGACAAATTGTTAATTAACTAATTAGATTAACAGCCAATCAAAAAAATAACATCGAATTCGTATTCAGCGACCTCAAATTACCTGAAAATGAATCTAATCTTGATTGTTTTGAAAATTTCCATTTTGTTGCTTATTAACAAATAGATAACTAACAAATTGTTATATACCTCAAATTTACATTGTTTATTGATGAAGTAACTGCAATTTTCGACTTTACCCGTTAAAAATTGATGTAAAATAGTGTTTTCAATTTTTTTTTATACATTGTCATAACACATCATTTTTTGGCCAATATTTATTGTTTATCAACAATCTGAGACATTTCCCCCTATGTAGCTGAAGTAGACTTTGATCTAGAGGCCAAAACGAATCGAATGAGTCCTCATACTCCAAAATCGGTCTTTCACCTCAAATTTTCCGCATTTGGGTCGATTTTGGCCTTTATTTCCTGGACTAAGTCCCCATCGTGTTTAACAAGCGATGCTTTGGTTTGCGTAATGTTTTTTCCACGCAAGAAATAATGTTTAATCAAGACCCGAAATTCACTTTTTTTCATGTTTACAAAAATCTTCAAGATTGCTTGCTTTCGATGGGTTTCAAAACAGAAATGAATGACAGTCTGAAAATGTTTTTGCGTTCTAGTTAAAGATGGTACATCACACATGTCACATGGGATTTTCGATTGTGACTTTTCACCTTGCCCTCGTGTTCAGTATATCTAACAATCAACTATAGGCCTATCGCTATCATACCCATTATAAGCAAAATTGAAAAAGCTCTGTCCAATCGAATAACTATGCACTTTGAAAAAAATAACTTGTTTTCGGAGTCACAGTGTGGTTTCAGGAAGGACAGTGAATGCTCTAGTTGAAATGATTTCGGCTGAATTCGAAACTAAAGAACATGTTGCAACAATATTTTGCAATCTTACTAAGGCTTTTTACTGCATTTCAAACGACTTATTATTGAGTATTATTGAGTAGTTATGAATTTTTTAAGGTGGCGGTGTCCTTGCTGCGATCATATTCTCAAGATATACATTAATTGTTATCAGTAAATATTGTTCAATCAAAATTACTGTCAGTTGATGTAGGTGTTTCTCAAGGAACGATCATGGGGCCAATTCTCTTTTTAATCCTCATTAATGATACCATACAAAACATATCAGGATCAAACTTTATTTTGTTTGCAACTTTGATCAATGAGTGATGCCGATTTTGATAAGCTAAAGCTACAGTTAACTGAAATACAGTTAAACCTCAATGTACTTCGCCCTATGCTTTTTTTAATCTATATAAATGATCTATGATTGCTAAACAATCATTGTAAGATAGTTACTTATGCAGATACATTGTTTTATTTTTAAGAGGAAACCTTATACGTTACACAGGTCTACTATCGATCCAAAAATTATTCAAATCGTCAGCACTGGAACCAGCATCAGCTTCGCCTTTGGGATGGTTAGCGAAGCGTGGAAACCAAGATTGTTCCAGAATCGCTATCCTTGCAAATCCCAATTCAGGATCTATGACATTCATAACTGGTGTTCGCGTCAAGGCCAAGCAGGTGCAATAAATATACCTCATTGATTGCATATCAGCAACATGTTGATGAGTTTGAGTTAAGAAAGAATGCATTAACTTTTATTCGAAAATAGATATAAAATGGCACTTTTTCTAGTCCATAGAGACTGGAAGTAATAATTGCACGCATGTTTACAATTTAAGCGATTAGGCAACAGGAAGTCTTGTCAATTTATGTCTTATTTGGACAGAGTGACAGGAAGTTCTTTTGTTGTCCCTTTTAGTAATTTTCTTATATCAGTTTTATTCCAATTTAGTAACGTAGGCTGATGAACACAAACAGTTTTTTGTGTTTCTGACCTTTCGCGCTATCCATGTGCTCGTTCAATTTTATGCACGCTTTTTCTCGCTCTCATGTTTTGCAAGGAACTTTGCGTATCTTAATTCAGCATCTTCACGAGCTTTGATTTTACAGGAATCCGCTATTCAATATACGCTTTCAATTTCTTACTTCATCCCTGAACAACATCATTGTTCTTTCTCTTGTTTTATAACAATTCTATGTTCTATGAATAGAACTATATTCCAGTCATTGTTTCGTTAGGATTGAATCTTCTCAAATATACATTTATGAATCTTGAATATCGTCTTTTGGAAAGAAAGTAGAAACAGTACACATAATTATATTTTGCTTAATTTCCAGGATAGTTTTGTGTTTTGTTGCTGAAACAAGTTATGAAACTTTTCTTAAAATACATCAATCGAAATGCAAATTGCAACCACTGATTTGAAAGGATGGAAGCAAGAAGTATGTGGAATAAAGAGGTGAAATAAAAATTCAAACTTACACAACCTGGAAAATTATATTTTTGACAATTTTCTCGTCACACTGTGACATTTTCAAAGCGGGTTATGAATAGTTTAATTTACGTCCGGCAATAGCGGGCGTAATGTGGTATTTTACGGCCCGCTTCTTTTGATATTTAATTTTCATGTAAAAAGTGAAATTTTACAGTTATCACAATTATTTAATATATCTGAAGGAACATGTGAGATATTGTGACTTAAAATGGTATTTTATGTTGGAATATCAACTATGTTTTTGTTTTACTAACTGCTGAACATGCCGTTGGTGACGTGTCGATGACTGTTGTTGAAGTGGGAGCGATGATGATCTCAAGAGTTTATTAAATCGACTGTTTGAATTATCCTTTTGCAACAAAGGCAAATTTTCATTCAGGCGACACAATATGGCAGCCGAATCGGCAAGAGGAGATCGAAGGAAACAATATCCGTGTAAAGTCTTGATTCTGGTAGCTTCAAAATTCCACTATTCTACTACCTAAGGTACCTAGGGTGTTTTTCCCTGGCTGACTTTGTGTTGGACATATTTTGAGGTTGGAGCTGCATATTTCTGATTTAATCTAAGCAAACTATTTTCATTATTTAGCACAGTAAAAGTCATTGATGTTCTTAGTCTCTTGTAATGTTACAATCAGCACTGTACCGCAGTCGTCGATGTTATGAAAATGGTTAATTCCTCTCTTCTACAGGCTCTATTATATTCCCAGAATGGCAGCCATCTAAAAAAATTTACGGTTTTGAGTAACTCAAACTATGAATATAAAAACTATTCCTATTTTTTACCTTCGCCATCTGACAAGTTTCACTTTTTGGGATTTTCATTTTCCGTCTTCTTCTTCAAAAACACAATTAATTGCGTGAACTATATATTGATGCCTTTTTCAACCAATATCTTCGATTTATGCATTGTGTTCAAAGCTTACAGAAGCAGACTTAACAAAATTATGATATATGCTTAAAATTCCTACTATTAAAACGAAATTAATAAAAAATTCAATGATCCAAAAAAATCTACGCATTAATTAATGATGTCACCAATTCAATGAGAAATAAAAGTGATATTATTCAATTTATAGATGAAAAAGATAGTACAATTACCAACAATGAATGCGCTGCTAACTATGCTTACAACTACTTTAGTTCAATTGGAAATAAAATGCAAAACAGATTAAACTCCAAAAAAAAAACTTAAAATAACAGAAAACTGCCTCTACGTATCCTATAACTCCTAATGATATTATCAATGTCGACTTTTCGGCTCACTAATATGCAACTTTACTGATTAGTAATTAATATCGAGTTCTTTATTCGCGATCGCAGAAAAAAAAAGGGGGGGGGGGGTTAATGTGCCTTTTACTGGGCAACAGTAGAGCACAAATAAAATGGATGCTCATTATGAATAATCTGTATATTATGTTCTATTCGATTCCAATTGGGCTATTTGAAATGAAAACAGGATTCAGTTCTATTGAGTCGCTTCAATTAAAGTTCACCTAACCGTATAATACAGTTTATACAGCGTCGCACGAGTAGATAAATAATTCGTCAGTTCCCGAGAAAGTCTACAGTATGTAAATGTGATGTCGTGTGGAGTTCGAATAAGGACTGGGCGGATCCATCTGCGATCAGCAAACGGAAATGTTCGGAAATAAAATTTTTATGAGACTCTGGTTTTTTCTGTATAACTCGCAATGGTGAGATATTGGGAATCTGGATTACTGTATCTGACTCGTAACTTTTCACAGAACTTTAGCAACTTTATGCTAGATAAAATGCATTTATTATTCGACGGTTTTCATGTGGATTTTGTAGCTACAAAGATAAAAATGGTGATAACTGACACTGTTCCATTATGTGACCTCATGTAATTTTTATGTGTAGTGCTATATAAATAGAAAATGTCATTGTGATTTGTAACATGTTGCAAAATGTCGATCCAAGTTTTCCAGTCTCTTTCCAAGGATGTATTTGATTTTCTTCTCAGAAGCGGTAATTCTCTCGTTACGAATTGACAAATGTGAAATTTACTCCGCCTCACTATTCCCCTATCATTAAAAAAATTATCATTAAACCATCTCAAGAACAATTTGAAATCTCTACTCATAAAACTAGCCTGCTACTCACCACGGTATAATATAATGGTAATGCGTCTCGTATACTGTTATACATGACGAAAGCGTAGCCCAAGTCTGTGAACTTACAACTCTTGCCGCAGGATTGCTACGGTCGGATGTAAGAGGAGCTAAACGGCGAGAACGATGATAAGCTGATAATTTTTCTAATTTTTTACCGACATGTAATGTAATTAAAATCATTATGTACCTGAGCTCTGACCAAGATTGAACTCTCGAAAATTATGAAAGTTATCTAAGTTATCGTCAATTTCTATATTTCTAAATTCTAAATTATAGAATGTGTATTAGTTGCGATGTCAGATTTGACTTGAGATGCAAGAATGTTATTTAATTTAAACTTTTCATTGCGATTTTTTTTCGGAAATTCCAACCACTCTTGAAAAAATTGCCTTCTTGTAATTCGAACTAAAGAGTGGGCCATCTGTTAAGTTTATTTTTCTTTTCTTCTAGATTATTAAATTGTCTAATAAAACACACTTTTAATGATTTTTGACAAATGTCAAGTAAAAGTAAAACAATTGTATGCATGGATAGCGCTATTAACAACAGAACAACTCATTTCAATCACCCAAACTTACTACGAAAACTTAAACGAAACGCAAAATTGTCGAATTTGATCTATAGAAAAATGCAATTCAATACCTGAAGAACATTTGTTTAGAAATTTAAGAAGTGAATTCATTTTTATTGGGAAAAGTCATCTAAAATTTTGACTTTCGAATGCAGGCCTGTAAACAGAGTGGTAGTGGCCGTATGAATGATATCGTTTTCACATCTAATTGTAAAAGATTCCCAATAAAAATTTCCGATCTTTAATCACATGTGCTTTTTTTTGAAAAAGAAACTAATAAATGAACCACCCTGCACAGGAGTGTTTAAAAAAAATAAATATATATATATATATATATATATATATATATATATATATATATATATATATATATATATATATATATATATATATATATATATATATATATATATATATATATATATATATATATATATATGTATGTTCTGCTTCAGGTTTCCGCGGGCGTTGTATGCTGTATTGGGTTGCCGGGATATACTCCGCGTTGTCGTAGATTGGTTTCGATAGAAACCGTTGATATGACGACGTTTCGGCACAATCTCATGTGCCATCTTCAGGTCTTCTCTTCAGGGCTGCTGCTCTGCTTCGAGTTAACTTGAAACTGATCTCCGTTGATCCTGTTGGTGTTTTATGTATCCTTGTTACATCTGGATGATTTTGCCGGTTTGATGCGTCTGATTGAGTTTGTTGGTCTGTTGCGTTCGAGCGATTTTGTCGGTTCGTTGCGTTCGAGCGAGTTTGCCGGTCCGTTGAATTAGTCTGGTTGACTGTTCTCCTGGGTGGTTGAAGGGCTGGTTTCCAAGCAGTTGGTAATCTCTGTGTATCATCTCTTGTATTGAGATTTGAAGGTCGCTTCTCGATTTCGATAGCTTCTCTTATGATGCGTTTTCTTTTGTGTTCCAGGCTGGCTAGGACTCGGGTGTTGTCAAAATCGATTTCATGTGAAGTTTTTCTCACATGTTCGGCAAGTGATGATGTTGTTTCTTGCTTTGCGACTGCATTGCGGTGTTCTTCACGTCGAATGTTGATTCTTCTGTTAGTTTGTCCTATGTAGCTTCCTCCGCAATCTTTGCATGGTATTTCGTAGACCCCTTGTGTTTCCAGATTTATTTTGGATTTAGCGTTAGGCAGTACTTGACCAATCTTTCTTGTCGTTTTGAAACTTGTCTCAATGTTGTGTTTTTTGAGAATTCTGCTGATCTTCTCTGTAGTACCTTTGACGTATGGCAGATGGGCTTTGGCGACAGGTTCTCCTTTTTCTTCTTCTGTGGTTCGATCTGTCTGGCGTCGTGGTCTTAGTGCTCGTCTGATATTGTCTTTTGAGAACCCGTTTTGTTGTAGCGTGGTTTGTATTGTCTGCATTTCTTGTTGTTTGTGGTCATTGTCGGTTAGTCGGTCTGATCTGGTTATGAGTGTTTTTATTACGGATTGGAGTTGTGCTGGATGGTGATGTGACTGGGCGTTCAAGTAACGATTCGTGTGTGTTGGCTTCCTGTATATGGTGTGTCCTATTCTGCCGTTTGTCTTGCTCACAAGAACGTCTAGGAAGGGTAGTTGGTTGTCCTTCTCGATCTCCATTGTGAACTTGATTTTTTCGTGAATCCTGTTTATGTGGCTCAGAAATTTTGTCAGTGCGGCTTCTCCGTGAGTCCAGATAACAAACGTATCGTCTACGTATCGTAGCCATAGTTTTGGTTTTTGGCTGGCTGTTTGGATGGCTCGTTCTTCAAAGTCTGTCATAAACAGGTTGGCTAATACTGGGGATAAGGGTGATCCCATCGGCGCCCCTTCAATTTGTTTGTATCTTTGGTCCTTGTAGATGAAGTACGTATTTTTGAGGCAGTGTTTGGTAAGTTCGATGATGTCCTTTCGTATCTGGTATTTCTTCTGGATAATTTCGACGGCCTCATCGATGGGGATATTAGTGAAGAGTGAAACGATGTCGAAGCTCACGAGCATGTGGCCAGGTTCCAGCTTTATGTTCTTTATGCGTTCGATGAAGTGGCTTGCGTTCTTCACGTAAGATTCGGCTTCTTCGGCATAGGGTTGTAGCTTCTTTGCTAGGAATTTTGCGAGCTCCTGTAGAGGTGAACCTATCGAACTCACGATAGGCCTAAGTGGAGCTCCTTCTTTATGGATCTTGGGAAGGCCGTACAGTTTCGGGCACTTCGACGATTTCTCTCTTGGTATTAATCTCTGCTGTTCTTCTTTGTCGATTTGGCTTGCCTTGATTTTTGTTCTGGTGGTTTTCTCCAGGTACGTAGTGGGGTCAGTGGCTATCGGTTGGTAAGTGTCATCTTGTAATAGTGTTTGAATTTTGTCATCGTACTCTTTGATGTCCATTACTACAGTTGCGTTGCCCTTGTCTGCTGGTAGTATGATGATGTCAGTGTTTGCTCTTAGGTTCATCAGAGCATGGTGTTCATCTCGTGTCAGGTGTTCTCGAAGATAACCCACGAAACTAAGATCTTCGAGAACCTTCGATCCAAACGAAGCAAGCTATTGTGTACCCTCATCTTCTTGGAACGCTGCAGAGACGAGGACATCATTCCGAAAAGCATGCAGATCAAATTTCACAAGAATAATTCCAAAACAAACAAAATTCTAAGAAGAACAAGCCGTGCCCTGATTCGAGAATCCATCCAAGACACAAGAAAGATCCTGGACAAAACCAACAAGGAGCTATTACAACTACATCTGGAACTAAGCAGCAGACTACATCCATTACTCTGGAACAAAATAGACCAGCTGTCGGATTTCCGTTCCAAAACAGACGCCGAATGGACCACTGCCAAACAGAAGAGGAAATTTGAAGAGCTGAAGAGGACTCAAAGGCCCAATAAGGAGGTACAGCCTTTGGACATCAATAAACTGGTGTACAATTTGTCAAGTTTTCCTCTAGACCACAACGAACAACGTGTCCTCGCCAAAGGATCCAACTACGCAATAGCACCCACCCAGATTCCTACCGAAGACATCATTTGCTGTGTAGAAGCCTCAATAACAAGTCTTCCATCCACTTCAGCTGACGCCATACGACAGGATGTAGTCCGAATTCTGAAAAAAGCTAAACCTCCAAAGAAGAACCTGACACGAGATGAACACCATGCTCTGATGAACCTAAGAGCAAACACTGACATCATCATACTACCAGCAGACAAGGGCAACGCAACTGTAGTAATGGACATCAAAGAGTACGATGACAAAATTCAAACACTATTACAAGATGACACTTACCAACCGATAGCCACTGACCCCACTACGTACCTGGAGAAAACCACCAGAACAAAAATCAAGGCAAGCCAAATCGACAAAGAAGAACAGCAGAGATTAATACCAAGAGAGAAATCGTCGAAGTGCCCGAAACTGTACGGCCTTCCCAAGATCCATAAAGAAGGAGCTCCACTTAGGCCTATCGTGAGTTCGATAGGTTCACCTCTACAGGAGCTCGCAAAATTCCTAGCAAAGAAGCTACAACCCTATGCCGAAGAAGCCGAATCTTACGTGAAGAACGCAAGCCACTTCATCGAACGCATAAAGAACATAAAGCTGGAACCTGGCCACATGCTCGTGAGCTTCGACATCGTTTCACTCTTCACTAATATCCCCATCGATGAGGCCGTCGAAATTATCCAGAAGAAATACCAGATACGAAAGGACATCATCGAACTTACCAAACACTGCCTCAAAAATACGTACTTCATCTACAAGGACCAAAGATACAAACAAATTGAAGGGGCGCCGATGGGATCACCCTTATCCCCAGTATTAGCCAACCTGTTTATGACAGACTTTGAAGAACGAGCCATCCAAACAGCCAGCCAAAAACCAAAACTATGGCTACGATACGTAGACGATACGTTTGTTATCTGGACTCACGGAGAAGCCGCACTGACAAAATTTCTGAGCCACATAAACAGGATTCACGAAAAAATCAAGTTCACAATGGAGATCGAGAAGGACAACCAACTACCCTTCCTAGACGTTCTTGTGAGCAAGACAAACGGCAGAATAGGACACACCATATACAGGAAGCCAACACACACGAATCGTTACTTGAACGCCCAGTCACATCACCATCCAGCACAACTCCAATCCGTAATAAAAACACTCATAACCAGATCAGACCGACTAACCGACAATGACCACAAACAACAAGAAATGCAGACAATACAAACCACGCTACAACAAAACGGGTTCTCAAAAGACAATATCAGACGAGCACTAAGACCACGACGCCAGACAGATCGAACCACAGAAGAAGAAAAAGGAGAACCTGTCGCCAAAGCCCATCTGCCATACGTCAAAGGTACTACAGAGAAGATCAGCAGAATTCTCAAAAAACACAACATTGAGACAAGTTTCAAAACGACAAGAAAGATTGGTCAAGTACTGCCTAACGCTAAATCCAAAATAAATCTGGAAACACAAGGGGTCTACGAAATACCATGCAAAGATTGCGGAGGAAGCTACATAGGACAAACTAACAGAAGAATCAACATTCGACGTGAAGAACACCGCAATGCAGTCGCAAAGCAAGAAACAACATCATCACTTGCCGAACATGTGAGAAAAACTTCACATGAAATCGATTTTGACAACACCCGAGTCCTAGCCAGCCTGGAACACAAAAGAAAACGCATCATAAGAGAAGCTATCGAAATCGAGAAGCGACCTTCAAATCTCAATACAAGAGATGATACACAGAGATTACCAACTGCTTGGAAACCAGCCCTTCAACCACCCAGGAGAACAGTCAACCAGACTAATTCAACGGACCGGCAAACTCGCTCGAACGCAACGAACCGACAAAATCGCTCGAACGCAACAGACCAACAAACTCAATCAGACGCATCAAACCGGCAAAATCATCCAGATGTAACAAGGATACATAAAACACCAACAGGATCAACGGAGATCAGTTTCAAGTTAACTCGAAGCAGAGCAGCAGCCCTGAAGAGAAGACCTGAAGATGGCACATGAGATTGTGCCGAAACGTCGTCATATCAACGGTTTCTATCGAAACCAATCTACGACAACGCGGAGTATATCCCGGCAACCCAATACAGCATATATATATATATATATATATATATATATATATATATATATATATATATATATATATATATATATATATATATATATATATATATATATATATATATATATATATATATATATATATATATATATATATATATATATATATATATATATATATATATATATATATATATATATATATATATATATATATCACACAAACCGCAAAAAATCGCAACTAATCTGTGCAACATAAAAAAACTAGAAGGATTGGTGGAACAAATTCTGAAAAAAAAGTCTTTGGAGCTTTTGGGGGTTATAGAGTTTTTCTTTAATGAATATGGGCATAAATTTACAAATTGTTAAATTAACATATAGATTACAATGTAGATCAAATATAAATATGGAAATATATGGTCTTATCTATCTCAGTAATATTCATTGTTGAGGAAAAACTATACTTGTATACGGCAGAAACAACTTGTACATAATTATCAGACAGGGATCTAAGATATTCTTACTGTAAGGAATCAGACAGTTGAGTAAACAGGAGTAAATAGTTAATATTAATATTATGCAACTTTCCAAATAATAATAATAACATCTAACACTCAGAAATTCAAAATTTCTGACTTGACTATTGTCCATCTAAATTCGTGAATTTACCCACTGTGCGCCGTATAGCTCCTCTTACATCCGACCGTAGCGACCCTGCGGCAAGAGTTGTAAGTTCACAGACTTGGGTTTCGCTTTTAATATACGAGACGCATTAACATTATATTATATCGTGCTACTCACTGAATGTCATATCTGTATGTATCGTTTCTACACATTTTAATCTGTTTACCCACTGTTATTTTTATTTACGATGACAAATGTATTCAAATACCTACATATTTATAGAAAATTTCAACTTGACGTGCTCCACACCTCTCTGAGGTATTCTTCCATATACTTTTTTATTTATATTGTATCTTAGCAAGAATAATGAACTAAACTATAAACTAGAAGTAAACCACAGCATCAGATGGATGTTTCCAAGCATCACATTCATATCTAACAGAACTGTCATCCATAGATCACTAACTGCCCTCACTTGTAGGAACCGAAAATATATTGCAAATTGTTAGAAACAGATTAAGTCGTCACGTTATACTCTGTCATTACAAACAAGTTTTTTAGTCAGTTTGTTTGATCATAGCTGGGGTACATACACGATCAAAGTGACCGCCGCCTTGATACTGTTTGTTTTCGATCCTTTTCCTATAAGTGTCAGTTGTTTGTTTGCTTACATTATAGACATATTTTTAAAACCTCCCTTGATTTACGGAGCTTTCGGGCGATCCAACGCTGGTGAGCTGTGTTGAAGAAATTTCAAAGGAACCATTCTATTTGACTATATAACATACCAAAAAGGATCCACATTACACAAACTATTTAAAATGAGTTATAACCAAAGAAATAGGAACAGTATATCGCAGCGACATGATGATAGCCACTATCATCGACATATAGAATGGACTGCGCCTGGCAATGCTAAGAGGGGATACTGTAGGCGAGAGAGAGGGAAAACTAAGAGACCTACTCTGTCTTTATCTATCGCGTTTCTCTTGGTCGCTGCGTTGGCATGGACATGCAGCATGATTGTAGCTAGAGTTTTGCCAACACGGGGCGCTTATAACATAACAAACAGCCCTGCGCGCAACAAAGCTAGAATTAGGCCTTCTCGTTTCCCCTCTCTACCGTTTGCAGTATCCGCGCTTAGCATTATCACGCGCAGTCCATTCTATATGTCTATGGCCACCATTAATATAAGATGCGTAAAATCACGAAATGGTATAAAAAAATATTCTTTCATACGTTGCATAATTAAAAGAGAATATTCTCTAAAAATCATCCTTCCCTACCCAACCCCCCAAATTTTGGAAAAACTATAAAAAAATTAGAATTGGGACAACCGCCAGAAATTATTGTGATGTGCACTATTTAGGGTCTCGAAACATTGTACGGTGGTTAATTATCATCAGATGTTGAAACTAACGTTAGAATTGAATTTCGCATCATGGAAAACGTGTTTCAACGAAGTTTCAGTAGAATCGATGAAGTCGACCAAAATCTTAAATATTCCAGACCTCCCTTATAAAATTTTGGAAAACAGAAAAAAAATTAAAATTGAGACAATCGCTGGAAATAATTGTGTATGTTCTTAGAAGTATGTTGACATCATATTCAAGTTCATAATCCCTGCTGAATATGATTTTATTACGATCAGGGTCGGTATGATGTGCAATATTTAGGGTCTCGAAACATTGAACGGTGGCTAATTATCATCAGATGTTGAAACTAACGTTAGAATTGAATTTCGCATCATGGAAAACGTGTTTCAACGAAGTTTCAGTAGAATCGATGAAGTCGACCAAAATCGAAAATTTTCCATACCTCCCTCTTATAAAATTTTGGAAAACCTATAGAAATTTTTATACAGGATGGTGTACCAAACTTATGTTTTTTAAATTGCAAACCCTTCTATATTTTAGCATCAGTGGAAAGTCCTTTTGATTCTGTTCAAAATAGGTTCTATGTTGATTACCGAATTATAAAAAGAAAAGTAAAGAGTAAGCCTCTCATACGTTAGGCGTTCGGCAGTTTGTAGAAAACAGAATGGTGACTCAATTGAACATTTGCTATGAAAAATTGGCTTGTTTATTTCGTTCTTGATACGAATGTTGTTTCTTATTTTCCATACTGTTGATTTCAAAATGTTATGATGCTTGTTTATGAATTGTTATGTCAGATACAATGACAGCAGCCTACTGCTATAAAAATGAAACATCTATCACATCGACAATGATTGACATTTCAACGAGATCGGAATTGAACTATAGATTTGTATAAAAAACAAACAAACATTCATATATAGATCCGGAAAAATCTCCCCAGCTTAGGTAGCTCTAATTTTTATTCAACTTCTCTTTATATTCATCCTCTTCTGATAGTGTTTATTTCCAGATGTGATCCTTCCGGCTGTGATATAAATCGGCCTAATCCCGGATTCCGCCAGCCTTATTGTTCTAACCTAAATTTAGAAATCTGATTAAAATTTAACCCAAATAACCCCGCTTTATCGGGCTGCAGATAAAGAATACGCCGTTATTTCTCGACAAGCCGCCAAATGCGGTGTAAATTTAATAGCGTCGGTATTTGGAAGAGAATTGCCTTCATCTCCAACCTTGCGAATGCCATTTTGAACGCATGACTTTGAAATTCGAAATATGCGTCACCTCCAAACTAATTTGCCCTGCTTTCGTTCACTGCTCTAACAAGTTTGAATAAATTGCCAGTATATGAGCTCTGGATATACGATATTCATATTACTGATCCTTCATATAAGGTCGAGATACTAATAAATGCGTTCGCTTTCATGTGGAATTTGTAGTAGTTCATATTTCCATTTCTTGCGTATACCAACGATGAATTTCATTTTATTTTAACTGATACAGTAGCGGCGTGTCATTCTTAATTATTTGTTTTATATTTATTCCACTTAATGACTGTTTAAATGAACATCTTGAATATACCGAAATTCGAGAAGCCGCTGAAATGTTTATTTCATTATTATTTATTGCATTTAAAAAACTAGAACAAAGTCAAGTGAATTACAGTGGCAGCTCGTGAGTTATGAGAGAGGATGGACACAAGAAAAAAATTACCCATTTTTTGTACATAAAATCCATTCTCCTATTTTTCATGCTGGAAAAAACGTCTATGACTTTGTTGTCAAGATCCGGGATAGACTGGACGAATATTGTATTGATAGGACACGTTGATAACTTTGGGGTGGAACTTAATCCCCCCGGCCTGCCCGTTCAGTGGACTTTAGACCTGCTCGTACTTGCCATCCCCTAATATCGACAGCACGCCACTGCCCGACAGAGACCAACGCCTTACTTGGAGAGGAGACGGTCTTTTGAACCGTCTGGGCCCCTCTCCCCCTGTCTACTCGTGTTCGTGTTTGTGTTATAACAGCTCCCGTTTGATGAGTGCCGTCGACCTCTTATCATTGGTCTTCCACATATCATTGCCCTGGCCGCGAATCAATTGCCCAGAAATCTGGGATAAGAAGCATAGACACCGGACTTTAGGAGTAAAGCCATGTGTTGCAGCATTTTACCCACGCAGATGCTGCTTTTTAGCCCCCCGCGGGACTACTTTAGGTGGTCCCATTTCAGACATACCTAAAATCCTCTAGACATACCCGAAATGGAGCTTGCTTGCTAGACTTATATATTGCCCCTTCTGGGCTATAGTCAATTCCACCCCCTCGTATTTACCTGTTTCACCAGGAGTGTTGCGAGTAAACGTTCGACTTCGTTTAAATAGCCTACCGCATATGTGACCACGGCAGCGAATCCATTTCGACCAGTCGTCTGGGATAGGAAGGCACTGCACCGTGGTTTTTATGGGTAAACGACATGTGGTGTACCGCTCACCTGATGTTTCGCAGCGGTACCTTTTTTCACCCCGCTCTAGCTGGCAGAGGCTAATTTAAGTAATTAATTAATTAATTTAAGGCATGGTACTTGCTGACTATTCCCTCTAACTACCGAGGAAAAGCCCTCTCGCCTGCTAGTGTTAGCCTAAGCTACTTTTACAAACCATCACCGACCTCGTTCAAATTTGGCCTTCCACGTGTGTCTACTACGTGCGTGAATCCGTTCCGACCAACATCCCTGGGATAAGAAGGCACGGGGTCGTGGTTTTAGAGGTGAAATGTATGTGGTGCCCAGTTCACCGGATCTTTTGCAGTGGCAACGTTAGTTTGGCCCCGAAGGGTTACTTGTCTCTAGAACCGCGAAGAGGTGTTGCTTGCTGAATCTAATGCCAGTTACTCTCCGGCCTGGTAGTTCTCTCCCGAGGTATTGATAGGACACGTTGATAACTGTGGGGTAGGACCTCGGTCCCCCCCGGCCTGCCCGTCCAGTGGACTCTAGACCTGCTAATGACTTGCCCTCTCCTACAACAACAGCACGCCACTGCCCGACAGAGACCAACGCCTTAATTGGAGAGGAGACAGTCTTTTGAACCGTCTGGGCCCCTCTCCCCCTGTCTACTCGTGTTACCTGTTTCACTAGGAACGCTACGAGTAAACGTTCGGCTTTCGTTCAAATAGCCTACCGCATATGCCACCACGGCCGTGAATCCGTTCCGACCAGCCATCTGGGATAAGAAGGCACTGCGCCGTGGTTTTTATGGGTAAACGACATGTGGTGCACCGTTTACCTGACGTTTCGCAGCGGTACCTTTTTTCGCCCCTGCTCAGGCAGGCTGAGGTTACTTTAAGCGAAAACCTGCATTACCTATGGTGCAACAGGCACGGTACTTGCTAGCTATTCCTCCTGACTAATGAGGAATAGCCCCACTCGCCTGCTCGTGTTAGCCTAAGCTACGTTTACGAACCATCGCCGGCCTCGTTCAAGTTTGGCCTTCCGCATGTGTCTACCACGTCCGTGAATCCGTTCCGACCAGCATCCCTGGGATAAGAAGGCACGGGGTCGTGGTTTTAGAGGTGAAAATGTATGCGGTGCCCAGTTCACCGGATCTTTTGCAGTGGCAACGTTAGTTTGGCCCCGAAGGGTTACTTGTCTCGAGAACCGCGAAGAGGTGTTGCTTGCTGAATCTACCGCCAGTTTCTCTCCGGCCTAGTAGATTCTCTCCCGAGGGTATTGATAGGACAGTCGATCTTCTGACAGAGGAGCTCCTTTGAGAGTCTAGACACAGGCTCTTTGATGAAGAGCTCTTGCCTCATGCGTGGTGATTCTCACCACAGCTCAGACCACTCTTTATTCAGTTGGTATCCAGACGAGCAAGACCCCCACGCAATCTGATGAAGCGACTTTTGGCTCTGGCCCGACGGGGCCGCAAGACGGCCTTCGCTTGGCCATTCCGTTTCCTTCAACTCCACTGTGTCCAGGGACCCAGATGAGTTGAACTTTATTTCTCCTGGCTACTTCAGTCAGTGTATCACTGCATTCTTTGACAAGCCTTGATGTGACTCTTGGTGATTTGAGAGCTCCCAGAGCCGATTGTCTGTGCAATAGTACTTTAAGTGGTGGAATAATCAAAAATATTCAACGAAATCCAACTTAACCAACATCAACGAGTGAGGGAAGTTGCGTGATCAATTGACAACGTATTTTTCTTCAATGCAAACTGATCTGAAACATAATTGAATCATCATTCATGATACAACAATGAGTGTAGGATGAAAAATATATCAAACCATTGTATTCAACAGAAACAAAGTGGTATCTAAAAAAAAGAAAGTTGATGATGGTTGATCAATAAGATACCTTTCCCAGACGTGTTCTCTATTTTGTTCCGAAGGTAACACTAATAAAATGAAATAGGACAACAAGAGATTTGGATTTTTCAAAATTCCTCAAAATCGAAGATGATGTTGAAATTTGTATACTTCCATATGAGTGGCCCATTAGTTATTCAACATTCTCTCATTTTTCCTTATTTTAGACGCACTTTATATTCATGTACTTATCATAAATTCGCCAGTGAATACCCAGAGTTTTTGAAAATCATAACATTAAGTTGAAAATAATTCAATGTTTCAATTGGATCAGCCATTGCATCGAAATTGTTGGTTTTAATTTGAAAAAGAGAATATGTATGTACATAATAGGAAAAGCTGTATAAAACGATCCATAAAATTGTATTATCATGCTATCGTAAATCTTGGTCCATTTCATTCTAACAATTTTATGCTCAAAGTAGTTTCATGATTTGCTTTTACTTTGTATTTATATCACTTATATTACTGGTATTATCACTTTCATTACTTCAAAACGTGAAGGATATCTAATTCAGTTACGAATACCGGAAATAAAACATGGATATAAACCTTAATGGTCCTGTCAGTAGAGATGCCCGGAAACAATGATAGTGATCTATGAAGGAAGAATCTTATTTTATAAAATAAGAATAAAACAAATTTACACTTCCGTATCACTGTATTAACCAAAGTTCAACCACACAGTAGTTGTAAGGTTACCTTGTGTGCCTAATGATCCCAACTAGCTCACTAGGATATTTTACACTCAGGGCTCGTAATGATCAGTGTCCTTAGAACCTTGATTGATTGGATTACCCAGAGCGCCAACTGCTTTAGCCAAAAAAAAATAAGATAGAATCCTCAACCCAGAATTTCCGGCAACTGATTATGTTATCTTCCCAAATAGTATATTCAAAATTATAAAAAAAAATGAAATCTTGAAGTGGACTAGTGAAATACAATATTAAAATCAGAAAGAGAATATATGGATAATAGTTAGTTCACTTATTGAAGTTATGGCAATTTATAGTACAAATTGTATAAAACAATGGTAGTCTTGAAGAGATTGAGTGAATTAATATAGAAATCTGCAAGAGAACAATTAGATAATAGTTTACTGAATATAGTGGACTAAATTCGTGATTGTAGTTTCAAAATGAGTAATTTGTTAGAGCAATATCAGAATGTTTATTCTCATTAAGCAGTAAATGAGAATTTCGGCTTTATTCAAGTTCACCCAGATCAATAATTATTATCTCACGAAGGCTAGCCTGAAGAGACACATCCATTACAACTTTACTATGATAAATGTCAAAGATGGGTGATACGGAATACTACGTAGCCACGTGGATCATTGCTAGGTTGAACAAGCATTAAAGAACGATATAAACCATTTTGACTATTAACTTGACTAATTTTATACGGATTGAAGACAAGAGAAAGAATGTAAGAAAATGATTGTGTAATTTTGATCCGAGCAGGAAAAAACGATTTTGTGTGGCCACGCGGATGAGTCGATATTCATATAATTATTGAAAAATATCATCGATCAGAGAAATATACACGTCTACCACAAGGTTTAGATATAATTAGACATCAAATTATCAGGACCCTGTCGATAATAATCCATCAATACATTAATAAAAGATAAAGAATGAAACTAATTCGACTCACCGCAGGTAAGGTCCGACACAAGATGATCCCTGTCAATTTCCGTTTTCTAGTCTCTCCTCTCATCGCATGGTGAGCATCACACATTACTAAATAATCGATTTGCGTCCTTAAATCACAGATGTCGGTAACAGTGTCTTTCCAAGCTCAATTATCTATAATTACGAGCAGAAACCGTTATTAACATTATTCAAGCAATTAGACGCTCAGTAACCTTTATAACGTTACATAATATCCTCGGAATGAGTTATCAACTACGTACAAATACTCAAATAGGGCAAGGTTTCTCTAGATCGACCAGTGAAAACACAGTTTGATAGTTCTGGATAGCTGTTTTGTTCTCGGGCTTATCAGCAGAACGTGTAGTATTATGATGCTACTGGTTCTATGGTATAATATGAAATAGAATTGGATATAATAGTTTATTTATCGAGGAGATCAATTGCATGATTATGGGATACGTCAGGGACATTACATTATTATTGTAATACTGAAACACTGTGTAATTGTACAATACAGAGAATATTACACTATATTAAAATATAAATGATAAGCAACGTTTTGAATAAGATTTGAATTTTCATCTACAGAGTAAAAGCTATTCTATATTAAAATCTTCTTAAAATTGATTTGAACGTACTTAGAATCTTACAGTTTTATCACATTGTGGCAATTAGGTATACGGGGGCAAGGTGAAAAGTTCCTGAAAAATAAAACAGATGGCACCACAATCGAAAATGCCATGTGACATTTGAGATGTACTATCTTTAACTAGGACGCATTAGAATTTTGAGACTGATATGTCATTCAGTTCTGTTTTGACACCCATCGGAAGCAAGCAGCCTCGAAGATTTTTATAAGCATGGGAAAATGTCAATTTCGCGTCTTGATTAACCATTACGTTTGCGTGGGAAAATATTACGCAAGACAGAGCATCGCTTGTTAAACATTATGGGAACGCCAGAAATCGTCGATCATATCCATGGTATGATATTGGACGATCGGCGAATGAAAGTACACGAGATTGCTGAGACTGTGAGCATCTCAACCAAACGGGTACGGAACAGTTTGCACACATTGTTGAATAAGAGAAAGCTATCTGCCAGATGGGTGCCGCATTTGCTCTCTGTTGACAACAAGCGCGACCGTGTGACAACTTCAAAGGAGTGTTTTGCGATGTTTTCACACGATAAAAAGTAGTTGGTAACCTTGGACGAAACATGGATCCATCATAACACACCAGAGACCAAAGAACAGTCGTAACGGTTGGAATTGTCCGATGAGATATGGGTTCCAGTATATGTATGTATACCGTAGGCAGAATTGTCTGGAAAAACCTAGATGTTCTAACGCTATCTATCTATGAATAAATACCCCACTAAGAAATCTTTGCAGCATAAAGCATCGACTTATATTTTTTTCGCACTTCAAATAAGTGACGAAGTGTTAGTTTCTAGACCGCCAAGTGACGACTCCGAGCCAAATGGTAAATACAACAGAGATCTCTTAAAGCTTCTGACTAGTGGCTAGGGCCATGTTTCTCAGATTCGACCAGTGACAGCACAAGGCTAACAGAGAGAGGGTGAAGAAGTATGTTACCCATGATTATTAATAGCTATTTGTGTATTAAGAGCGCAAAGTGATATATTGTCGCTCGACAAAGAGTTACCGCGCGACGCAAAGCGGAGCGCGGTAATCTTTGGAGAGCGACAATGACACTTTGTGCTCGAAATACACACAAGATTTTTTCTACAAACGCAGTTTTCAGAAAAAAAAAAAAGAAAAAACACCAGATGCTTTATTCAACAAAAGTACATCAAGTACAGTTTATAAATTCCTGATTAATGTTGATTTAATTTATCATTGACTTTACTAAAATTGAATGTACAATTGTGACACTCTTTAATTATTATTCCTGAACCTGATGAACGATCAGTAGATTTATCTAACATTAATTCCCCCGAATATTGGAAATCTACAGAACGAGATGTAGATGGTCTTGAGAATATTCTCTTGGTAGTTTCAATCTTATTGTTGATTGAATCATCTATGTAGCCTTCTGCTACATTGTTACTTTTCCATCCACCATGCTTTTTCAGTTGTATTAGGTCACCTCCACCATTCACCAATAAAGTAGCAGAGGTTCGTCGGAGACAGTGTCCAGTATATAAATTATGCTCGGGCAATTTCAAATATTCAGCAATGTCACTGGGAGTCTTGCCGATTGTATTCATACCCACAACTTGTTTCATACATCTACCTTTTTCATAACGTAAAAATAGACGTTGGACAGTATTGTTATTCAGGCAATGTTTTCTGAGTGCAATATATTTTTTACAAATTGAAAGATAATCAACTGAATTCTCTTCATTATGACCAACAATCGTAAAAACACGGCTTATTCTCGTTTTTGAATCGGGAATTCGGACTATTAAAATAGAATCCTTATCTTCTATGTCACCAATCTCCATTTTGACCAACTCATCGCGCCTGCAGGCACCAGCAATACCCATAATTAGAATAACCTATAAAAAAAACTGCAATTAATAGCTATTCCAAATGTCTATGCTAACCAAATTGCACTAAATTCAAAAAAATACTAACCGCTTCTCAAACTACTAAGAGCATAAAATATTAAAATTTACCTTTTTTAGTAGATATTCTTCATCGGGCGCTTCTTGTAAAAATTTGTGAATATCTTCAGTGGTGAATGTTTTGGATTTTTTCGCTTTATATCCAACATACTGTTTCTTCAGAAATGCGATAAGTTTAGGATACTTATTGATTTCGATGTTATTTTTAACATTCAAGCATGTCCGTATCATCGAATACGTAGACCAAAGAGTTGATGACTTACAAATCAATGATTTTTCTCCAAAATAAGCCAGTAATACGTTTTCTGAATACTTATTCACCTTCTTCGACTGGCACCACGTCATGAATTTACCGTATTGTAATTCATATTTCTTCCTTGATTTCTCTGGTAGGAGATTCAAAGTAACAATTTTTGCACTTTCTGCTACATCAGGAGGAGTGTTTGATAATTCACTGTCACTATCATCAATCATCATGCAGAAATACGTTGGAGAAGCGAGCGTTTTCGAAATATTTCCGCTTTAGAGCGCAAATGCTGTCACAAAATGACATTTCACGGAAAACGTCAACTTTGCGTTGAAATCTGAAAGCGTCAAAGGCTACTTTGTTAAGCGTTTGTAGAAAAAATAAATTACTGATCCTTAAATTGGGAAAAGCCTTCAATTATGCCATTGATATTCTGCTAACTATTTTTTGAATTAGCAGCACCCATAATTTTTTAAATAAATCTTTTATCCTTAAATTCGGCAGTAGGGCACTTAGTTAGCCTTTAATTAATCAATTGTTGTTTTGGAATGGTAATGATTTTCTATTGTGGGTCCTACTTACTGTTTCTTAAATTAACAGCACACAAGATTTTTTGAATGGATCACAAAGCCTCAAATTCGACAATAGGGCACTTAATAGTTTTGAACTGTCCACATGATTTGAAGTGATTCTACCAATTGGATCCTGCTTGCTTATGGGGAGTGAATTACTTCAATCATTCGACAAGATCAAATCACCAATTTGCAACTACGCGCGGAAATTGTTTCTCCTGATAAAATCTCGGTTGATGAGAACATTCGGTGATCATTTACAAGAACGACGGGGCCATTACCCTAATTACTAAGTTTCTTGCTTTAGTCATTAGCATTACAGCCCATCCGGAGATCGTAATGTAGCTTTTTGCCTTATATTAGCATTGCTCATCAACACAACGTGTATAACAAACAACTCTGTATTCTAATTAAAAGAAAAATGCTATAATTCTTACGACCCATATTCAAACAACGACTAATAACGTGAAACTATTTTAAGAATAGCTCGTATCATTAATTAGTTTTGTTTCTCAACTGAAACAAATTAAATAATCGTTTCCACATTTATCACGTATTGTGGGTTATGAATTCGCACTTTACTACTCTCCACTTGATATTTTATTGCTTCGAATCTACAAAATCATGTAATCAAAGTTACGAGAACTGCATGACTGAGTGTTGGGATAATAATAGCTGAGTAGCTGCTTAGGCACAAACCCCACTTCATAGCAATTGTTCTCTTGCACTCCCAAAAGATTACCATAGCATTTTGGCACCTATTCTCCAGTTGCTTCTGCCAGAGTAGTTTTTATCCAGGGTGACTCCCAGATATTTTACTGTCTCGGTAAAGTCAACTGAATTGCCCCCGATTACCATTTTCTTTAGTATCGCAAATGAAACTTAAAGTTATTCAAGATGAAGAGGAAAGAGTTGTTAACAAAACACATGTTGACTGATTGACATAAGCGTGTTAATCTTGTCGACAGTCTATTCTATTCAGAAGAACCTACAACTAGGAGATGTCGTAACACTGCGACTAGACCGAAAGTAAGAAATGTCAGTCATGAATTTCATTTAACAACTGATGACCACAGACATAAAATTTGTTGGCGTTGTTTTATGCATATTATTGATGAAAGTCAAATGTTTGTCACCTTGGCACTTCGTAACTCTACTCCTTCAACATCTGAAATAGTACATGATGATAGGAGAGGGCACCATGCTCCTTCGAATAAGCATCCAGAAAAACTAATTCAACAAGTTAGAAATCATATAAATTCTTTTCCAGCATATGAGTCGCCTTGTACTGCGTTTTCGAAAAGTAGGTGGTTTTGGTTTGTGACCTTAAATAGCAAATTCGAGAGAAAAAAGTGCTATTTTTTTACTTATTGCAAATAGTCCTGCCTACGATCTTATATTGCACACCAAAGTATCAAACTTGTATGCTGTAAACTTGATAAAATCGACTATTATATAACTTGAAACATAAATAGTTCCTTTGGTGAACTTTTTGAAATGTTTCCACTATAATGACGTAAAGAAATCGCTCCTGCTTATCAATAATGCAATAGAGAGAACTTGACATAGAGGGCGACTCATGTATAATGCTCTTCCCGCAATTTCGAGAGAAATAACCTTTGAACTATGAACGAGGAGAGTCTGGACTGAGATCACCTGAATGCAAACGCTGATTAGAACTGCGGCCACGTTTTCTAAAATGTTTTCCCAGTTGACTATTAATAATGTCAATGATTAATAACGTTTCTCATCTGTTGGAACTTTTGGAGTATTTATTACTTTTTTAATTGGATCGCGATTCTAATTAATTGCTTCATTCATTCACTGTAGTATAAATTGAATTTTTGGAATAATAAATGAAATCAAGAGCAGCGATGTAGGAGAATTTATGACAGCAAAAATCGTAGAATTAATAATGAAATAATAAATGTTATGTACGTTCTCCGGACTCTTATTATGCATTATGGTAAATTATTCTCTCTCTCTCTCCTCTCTCTTCTCTCTTCTCTCTTCTCTCTCTCTTTTCTCTCTCTCTCTGTCTCTCTTCTGTCTCTCTCTCTTTCTCTTCTTCGAATCGGCCTTTTCCGTCAAAAAAATCACAGGTAGTTAACGAAAGGAATATGTAGAAAAGTAAGAAGCAAAAATCCCTAATATAATGATGTCAGGTTCAACTATTCCTATGAAATCCTGAACATTCATGCTCGGTATCATCATCAACAGCACCCTTTCATAGGTTGATCATATTAGGTCCATTGCAAAAACTGCTTCACAAAAAGTTGATTTTATATTCCATACCAAAAGCTATGTTATAGGTTTTCTTCTAGTGTAGTCAAAATATTTAAAATTAAATGCAGAGGATAACAAATCGCCAACATCACTGATAGTGGTATTAATCTCTAATGTATTTCAAATCTTATAGATTATTATGACATCCATCTTACATCAATTACGAAACCATTTAAAAACAGGGAAATGCGTCAAAAGAGACCATTCTTGTCTGGAAATAATGAGCGTGGGTTAATGAAAATGTTAGCTCACGTTTCAAGCAAGGCTAATTCGCCACATTTGAGGTAATTGCGTCGACTGTAGCGGAATGAATAAATGTCCTGTTGGTTCAAAGAGAGCAGCGACTAGGAGGAATGAAAAAAGTTCTGAAGAGAACGGCACAATTGAAGCGAAGATACGGTTCAGAATTAATCATCGATATTAACCGGTATCGTACTAATACCAATTTAACGCCTTCTTGAACCGAACTCTATTGTGAGTGACGCATCGAAAAAATACAGATCAGTACCGAATCAATTTTCATTTTTGTATACGGGTTTCGAGTAAACTTATCCCTTGGATTATTTCCAAATCATTTAGATTCCTTATTTGTGCCAAAATTTAAGATGAAGCATTATTTCAGAAAGATACTGTTTTATGTAGTCCTTTTGGAAAACAAATGGAAACAGTCGAATCTGAACTATGAAGAATCGTATATCAGAAAATATCGCAAGTACAGATTAACATTTCATGCCGTTATTTTCAATTTACTTTGATTACCTTTCAACTTTCAACTTTCAAGGTATCAGTGGCGGATCGTAAGTTATGAAAGAGGGTGGGCACAAGAAAAAACTTACTTATTTTTTGTACATGAAATCTGTTCTCCTATTTTTAATGCTGGAAAATAACGTCTATGACTTTGTTGTCAAAATCCGGAATAGACTGAACGAACTTCTTTGATAGGACCGCCATACGTTCAGTCGATCTTCCGACATTGTGCTTCTCAGAAAAGTTTTAATGTGTTTGAGGGTGGAAAAACGTCTTTCACATTCTGCTGTCGACATGGGCGTTGTACAAATAATATAACAGTTTGTATGTGTCCGTCAAAACCTTCTTTAGTTTGTTGTCTGTTATGAACACTAAAAGTGGCAAAATATCACCTACGCTTAAAAATTGCTGAAAGTTCACTTTGTAATTTTATACTGTCCAACATAAGATAAGATTTCACAGTTTCATTAAAACGTTTCTGTGGAAATGCATGTCTATAAGCTTAAAAATTTTGACAATCAAATAATTTTGCTGCACTTATGTGATCCCTAAAATCAAATCGGTCTCTAATTTGGCTTAGAATAGTGTCACATACATCCTTTGCAATAACAGCTCTGTTATCTTCAGCTCTCGTTTTTTGTCTTTATTAGCAGTTTCTTCGTTATTACATTCTTGATTGTCAGTGATTCGAATAATTTGCTGTTGGAATTGTTCAATTGCCTTCTGCAGTTGGAGCACTGTCAATCTAGCGCATTTGAGTATGATTAAATAATATTCCAACATGTGGCATGATGAAATGAAATATTTTCAACCAATAGAGGAATTGCGGGAAATTCAAATATTACGATAAACCACTTGCTTCATTAACAGTAACTGAATCCATCCCATCTATGTCAAAAATTTTGCATAAACATTCTTTGAAAGAATCCTGGTATTCAGAAAATGTGTTCACAGTTCGACTTTTGAAAATCCAGCTTGTAGGACACGTGGTAATCTACGTTTGACTATTTCATCAAGAATTACCGTTCGTTTTAGCGATCGAGAAAAAAGCTTGAAAATGACGCAAATTTGCAAACAAAATTCCTACTTCTTTATTGCTCGATCAATAATTAAATTAAATTGATGTGCGTAACAGTGAATATTATTAAAACTCTTTCCTCAAATGATAGAGGGTTTTTTAAAAGATTTTGCTCACAATTAACTTCCATCATTGATAATAGACGCACTTCAGACTCCACGTCTTCGAAATGAATTCACACACGGTAGATTATGAAGACAAGACTGGAGACACGATGCTTTGTGCCCAAAACTGACGGTATAAGCGCGTATGGTGCAGATAATCGTAGTCAGCCGAATCATACTTCAGAACGTTTCCCGTAACACAGTTTCGAGCGTTAGCATTCCGCCTGACGTGCGGAATAAAATAATGCACTGAATTGCATGCGAATTTCTTTCTGTATTCAATTTGGTGGTTTAGTGGGCACGTGCCCTTGTGCCCTCTAGTACAGAGGCGGCCGGCAAAGTACCAGTATCAGTATGCATCAACCCGTTTCAGAATCAACTGTTGTTTGTCAGGAACAAGAATAGTATAGAATATAATTTATTTCTCGAATACGTACATGCTTATATAAAGTTCTATTATAATACATTTTCTTCTATATTGATTTTCACATACGCTAGAGCTCATGTGAGCTATTAAGAAGTGTAGATTATTCTGATTTTTTTTCCTAACTGTAAACAATTACGCAATAATAGAAAAATGCGCCGTAGGTTCAAAATAATACATGGGAAATTCGCAGAACAAAAATAGTTGCTCAAAGAAATAGGTTTCATTGGCTAAATATCCACTTTTCGATGCGATTGACAGATATTTCGACAAAAATTATTTAAAATGATATTTAAATAGGTATTTAATGTTGAAATACACAATTAAAATGCCATCAGGCATGTATTGAAACATATTGCACGTGGTGCTTATCACCACGCACCGCCACTGTATAACGCCATTGTTTTCATCGAACTACCGCAGTTTCTGTATTTGTGTAACGTGACATGCTTCAGTTCTGAGTCTACGAATAGTTTCAAAGATGGAGTAATGAATGTTTGTTCAGAAGTTTGAAACTTATGAGCCAGTTTAATACGTGATAGCAATATCGAAAAGTTCAACATAACCGGAAGATGAAGTGTAATTATTTATATAATATTGACAATGAATATAGCACCTGAAAGTTTTAGTTGCTACATTAGGGGAATATTGTACTTTGATGTTCGTGTCAGACAGGCGGTTCCTTAGTGAAGGCAAATCAGACTAATACTTCTGATGAATTGCCAGCATAGACAAACCCAAATTTCTTGATTCCCGATTTTATTTTTTGCTAGCGTTATCATCAGAAATGGAACAAAATAAAGAACACTTCTTCGAAGCAAGTTTATATAAACTTTCTTATGGTGATGTCAGTTTTAATATGCGACGTTTCGTTCTCGATCAACCATCATCAACTTTTTTCAAATAATTGAAATATTTTTCATTCTACACTCATTGATGTATCACATTTGATGGTTCGATCATCAAGATACTTAAGAAAAATATTTCGGTACGAACCTGCATCAGAGAAAAATATGTGATAATATGTGATATTGGGTAGCTCTATGTTGAAGAGGGATAATTGTTAAGACAAAAACAAAAAATTAACAAACGAATGAATTATCTTGAATAGTAAACTGCCGCGGATAGCCAATCGCGCTAATTCTCGGCTACCAAATGAATTCCCCGTCACAGTAGCATGACATGATGCCTACGTTTCGCCAATCCTTAGAGGTGGTATCTTCAGGGTGGGCCTGAAGCTTGAAGTGAAAGTGAGTTTTCTGGTTTCTGCAGCGTTATTTATTGTGTGAAGATTTCACTATACATAGTTCACTGCTTTTTGTCCTGTTGGTAGACTGATCTGGTACTTGACCCCGCCAATATGTGATCCAAGGATGAGTTTCCAAATATTGGCTTAGGCAATTACGGTTGATGGAGAAAATTATCTTACCATGTTGACTGGTTCATTTTGACATGACCTAAATGCTGATTATGAATTTGGGTAGGAGAAAATCATGGAAAATTGGGTTCAAAGGATCCTACAGTTGTACCCTTGGTGGATATTCCATCGTTAATGGCACGGAAATTAAAATACGTGACCTTTTTGAAATCAAAACACATGTCGGCTTCAGACCCATTTTCATTAATCCATGTCATTATTTTCTGAATTACATGGAAATAGTAATTAACATCACAATTTTTGATAAAGATAAAAAATATTTCATCGAAACGTCAAAAAGAGAAGTCTTATTTTATGTTAAGTCATATCAAAGAACCAGAATACCAAATAAATGGAACATACATCTACAAATGGTTCAAGAATATAATTTTCATCATCGGTGTGTTGGGCGGAATTCGGTCTTTGTTGCGTTCGAACTTGAAGATCATTCCGGCCTGTAAGAAATCGGCGCAGATCTTGATAGACCGGATGCAAAAGGCTCTCATTCTGGGTTCAATAAGACTACTTAGAGCACACGCTTGAAGAACCTGAAGCTACTCATCGACCGGTGGGGAGGAGTACCTTCGGTTAACTGAGTTTAGTTTTTCTGGCGCGATTGCTGCGATGTCGTCGGAGCGTGCAGCAGCCCCGACCAGGTTTTAATGTAAAAAGTATATATACATATAAACAAGTTTAAGGTTTCTTTGCCTAATTGACCACAATTCTGTGTAAGGCCAACTATAGGACGACCTCGAGTTGCAACCTTCTCTCCTGAAAGCCCAGATAAATGGCATGTTAACAAGCCGATACACGGTGTTTTCTACAGAAACATCGAAACGCTCAGCTTGTCAACCAGGCTGACCTTCGGCTACTTAAGGTCAGCTGGGCTTACATCCGAAACCAAGGGATTCACCGCAACTTGTCAAGATGGCGTAATCAAAATCTAGGCTCAGCGTACACCCATCGCCATAATGCGGCCTCACGGGTGCTGTATTACCATCATTACCAGCATTCGTGCGGAATAGTATAAGATCCGGTGCTACCCTACATGCATGTAGGTATTGAATCCTTTGGCGAAAACGAAAAATGCCATATCTACTGGAATTACCCGTTTTCGACAGTCATTCTGAGTTTAGTAAGGCTACTTAGAGCACACGATTTGGGAACCTGTTGCTACTCACGGACCGGGGGAGGAGTAGCTTCGGTTAACTGTTTGGTGTTCAGGTATTAAAGTAAAAAAAATTATATGTATATAGGCATTCGAATTTTTCTTGGAGGTTTCGAGGCTATTGGATAGGGAAATATCTCATTCTGTTGTTCGATAGAAAAATGGAGTCTGGTAGGAAAACGTTCGTTATAAATAGCTTATGGCATATTTTAATGAATTCAATCTCTTATATTTTGGACTGAAGAGATTTACTGATTGAAGCTTGTTCTGTATTATCAAGTGAATGCTGTAATCTGTATAGATGATGCTCCACATTATTTCAAATTACAGCTGAAATCAAACTGTTATGCGGACGCTTCATAAAAGTGAAAATTTGCAATTTATAAAACGAACGTTCCCATCGAACACAAACAAATTCAATCAACTGGAACATCCCTCGTTCCAGAACGAACGTTGAATCGTTACGAATATTATACACATAAGTGGATTATTTCATTTTTAAGAGAAATTCAGAACAGGAAGAATCTTTTCGGAAAGATACTGCAGGTACAGAGTATTTGGTTGTTTATGTTTATGATTATTTCAGTAAAGCTACTTGGTAAGCGAAAGGTCCTCGGTACTTTTATCTATAGCGTGTTGTATTCACAGTGTGAACTTTTTTATAGTTACTCATGTACAACGGGGTTAATGAGATTACAATAGAGAGTAAGAAAATATCGGAAATTCTGAAACAGATCCGGGAAAATACAGTGTGAATTAAGAAACAATTTGCGCATTAGGATAATTATCATTCAATATTCTAAGAATCATTTTAAGAGTGCTTTGAACATAGCCCTATTATCCTAAGGTGACAGAATTGTTTACATTTAAATACGATCAGACATTGCCAACATTTCGGGGCACTCAGACCGCTGTATATTACAAGTATGACCGTATAGTATGTGCTGTTGCCGGATTAGTTGTTCTGTGTGCCGGATTGAGATTTGTAATTATTATAAAAACGTCCATTGCATTATTTATTGGTTATATTAGAAGCAATACTGTTGAAATGTCGTTTTCTCTGAAAAATATTCCATAATTTATGGTAACCTGGAAGATACAATCGAATTATAGAATATTTAAATTTTTAAATATACAACAATTCCATTCCATTCCAGTGCATAACGCGACAACGCCGCGCAAATTTTATGAATGGGTACTACGTAATTCAACAGTTTACGTATTTCTCGTAGCTATTTCGAAGCGGTGTTGCCTTACAAGTGGTACCAAGTTTTCAATCCTGGTTACAGTGTTGTCAATAAGGAGTAATTATGACTCTATGACAAAGAGGTCCGTTGGTTTTCTTTGTCATACTTCATGTAATCATTGCGACAAGTCAAATGAAGTTTTATGAATGAGATGTTTCGTCTCCTTAGGATAATAGGTCTATGGCTTTGAAATACAAAGGAAAATGTTACTTTGGTGTAGGTCTAACTGGTCATGTATTATATTGTTATAGGAGATTTTGACAGGAGCCTTCTGTCATTTCAAACAATGTTCGAAATACGTTTCATAGACTGACGGTATAAAAAAATGGTTTACATGGTCACATAGCATAAGTGTTAATGTGACCTATTTCCCGAGAATTTACATATAAATTATAACATTCACTTACATTAAAATTATAAGTTACGTAGTTGAGTTTTATCTGTGTCAGTTTAAACAGTAAGAAAATTATTTTGATATCTAGAGGCTGTAAGGTTTTGAAGAGACCTTTTGTGTATAATGATCACAATTAGCTCACAAGGATATTTTATACTCAAGGCTCGTAGTGATAGTTAGATTCTTGATTGATCGGATTACCCAGAGCGCCAACTGCTTTAACAAAAAAAAATAAGATAGAATCCTCAATCAAGAATTTCCGGTACCACGAGGTGGATAAATGTTGATGATTATATCAGAGAAATAAAGACAAGTTTCAACCTAACAATTTGGTTTTAATCCTCTAGGGAATTACAATCGAAACAAAATTAGTTAGATTAATAACATACTTATTTTATAAATTAACAAAGATCAATATTTAGAAAAATTGAAAGTGAAACAAATTAGAGTTCCAAATAATTTGATTAATCAAATTAAACATACGAATTTTATTAAGAAAAATTTTGAACCAAAGTTTAAGAGGTTAATTGGTAGATGAAATAATTTTGGGTGAAGATCATAAGCAACTGATCATGAAAATTTGGTTATTCCAACTAAAAAAATGTTACCGTCCTTGAAACTTGGATGAGCTTAGAGGAAGTGTTCTGCCAGGAATTTCTCTTCACAACACGGCACGTGAAAAAGGATGAAGACGTCTTGATACGAGCACACGAGCCGCAAGTTCGAGGGAAAAATAACGGAATCAGCAGGAATAATTATATTATAAAAATATTGAAGTCTTCAAGAGAACCAGTAAAAAACAATATTAAAATCTATTTATATTACAAATAATGTAAAAAATGATCATAATTGAAATTAGTGAGTTAATTTAGAAATTGTCAAGAGAACAATTAGATAATAGTTAGCTGAATACAGTCGACTGTAATCGTGATCGTAGTATCTTAATGAATAATCTGTTCGAGCCATATCAGAAGGTTCATTCCCATAAAGCAGTATATGAGAATTTCGGCTTTATTTAAGTTCACCCAGATCAATAATTATTCCACTATCTCACTAAGACTAGCCTGAAGAGACATATCCATTCCAAATTTATCAAGAGGAATGTCAAGAAAGGGTGATGCGGAATACTTTGTAACCACGCGGATCATTGCCAGCTTAAACAACTCTTAAAGAACGATGTAAACCATTCTGACTATTAACTTGACAAATTAGACACGGATTAAAGACAAGAGGAAGAACATAAGTAAATGATTATCTAATTCAGATCTGAGCAAGAAAAGCGATCTTGTGTGGTCACGCGGTGAGTCGATATTCATATAATTATTGAAAAATATCACCGATCAGATAATTAAACACGTCTACTACAAGGCTTATATATAATTAGACATCAAATTATCAGGTCAACTGTCCATAATAATCCTTCTATATATTCAATTAATAAAAGATGAAGGAATGAAAATAATTCGACTCACCACTGATAAAGTCTCACACAAGATGATTTCTATCCATTCCCGTTTTTTAGTCTCCCCTCTCATCGCGTGTCGCGAGACCTCTCTCGAGTTCAAGCGCCTTAGTTAAATAATCGATTTGTGCCATTAAAACACACATGTCAGTCATAGTCTCTTTCCAAGTTTAATTATCTATAATTCCGAGCGGAAACCGTTATGAATATTATTCAATCAATTAGAAAGTCAGTAACGTATAACGCTACAAGTCTCCCAATTTTTGTTTCATTAAAATTTCATAAAATATGTTCTTAACGACAGACCGAAAGTTTGAAAACATTTTTGTTTAACGGAATTGGATTTTCATCGGAAATTTGTTAAAAATAAGGTTTATGTACTTTTTTGCTTGGCAAAAATTTGAGCTGTAGCCCCCGATAATCAACAGCCGGTGCCACAAAAAGGATAGTTACGCCACTGGGAAAGGTCATAAGATTTTTGATTTAGTATTTAAGTCAATAAAGCTGTACAGGACATTAAAATAAACTCAATATACCGGAATGAATTCAAATTGATATAAATGATTGTGTAATCTATGCATTTAAGCCGCTCTCATACAAATTGTGTAATAATACGATTAATTAAAGACAATGAATTGAACATCATACCGCTTTGCTGCCAAATGAAAATGTACATTTGCATATAATCAAATGTTGATGGATTATTGAGCATTAAACTTTAAAATTGATTGTAACGATGGGAATTGAATGCTCACTAATCTGTCCATAAAACGTGTTTATTGGAGGAACATCTTACAATTTGATATCTCTGAGCTTCATTAATTTCTTATTAAAGTTTTAACTACCTCACACGGTAAAGATGTTATTGTGACGTGCCAAAAAGCAATTTCAAATACCATTGCCTAGACGAGTTCAAACTAATCACCCCTTTACTATCAAGCTCGAGACCTGCCTAATTTGTTCCTACCAGAATTTGTCTTATCGCACAGCAAAGTTGTAGAACTCTTTACCTAGTGAGGTCTTTCCCTATGCCTATAGCTTCCAAACCTTCAAGAAAAATACGAATGCCTATCTCTTTTCCATACATTCCACTGCTGGCTCAAATGATTTTCTTCGAACATTATAGTTTTCCCTCTCATGTAGTCAAAGTATGAAAAAAAGAACCATGGATCTCGAGCGTTAACAGCGCCACCTCGTGTGAGAAATATATCGAGACATTTCATTGCATGGTTGGTTCCAACATAGGTCCAACTGATACACAAGCCTTGTGCTTCAGTGGGAAAAATTTGGGCACTGGATATGATAAAAAAAGAGTATAAAATAAATCTAATATTTGAAATCGACTTCGACTTTCATTACGTAAATCGTCAGAAGTATTTCAAGTGCTAGAAATCCCTCTGATGATGTTACTGTTTAACGAAATGTTAAGAGAATATATCAAAGTGTAATCTCGCTTTTGAACCTTCCCTCAATAATAAGTTGAAATTCAATTTGATATCAATTTTCATTTCGATCTTCAAATATAGTCGGTTCTTGAAATTTACTGTTCAAGAGAGAGCAAACAAAAGGAAATTATGCCCTTGGTGGAAGTTTATAATGTTCTTTGTATTCCCAAGACCATATTGAAGTATATATTCCAAAAGACTCGGTAAACGACAGCAAATATTTGCAGATCAAACACATATGTTTACACGGTATTTAAACTTTGCCTTTGATAACTTCAGAAACCTTTCCTTCAAGCTATGAATTCATGAAATCAAACAAAACCTTTAGAACAGTCAAAATATTATGAAAGATTGTAATTAACTAGTTCAATTTGAAATTGTTCCAGTCACTCACATTTATCAACTAAATGTGGTTCAACTGAATCAATTCTATATCTGAACGGAATCTACGATTGATGTTTCAAATAAAAAAGTTACAGTTGACACATCCACGTATAGTTCGGGAAATTAGAGATCGCCTAGCAGAAGAATAGGATTCGAGTTCATAATATCTTATTATTTGTTGAGCGGTAAAGATTCTTTCTACATCTCTGTTTGCAGTAGTTATGTTTCAATACCAACTCGACAGTATATCTTGATTCGCGAATATCACCTCTCTCTTGTCGCACTGACTAACTCACATGTCGAGCACAATATACACTTCCCTAAGCTCGGCCGTTTTTGCATTCGCTCGGCGCTGAAATGATATGTATAACAACTTCTCGAACAGAAGGAGGACCCTATTAGTGGTCATGACATTTCGCCAATCAGATCTGTTACGATTTTCGCGAACATTTCCGTGTCAGGGTCTGTCAATTAACATATTCTATGTTAAAACCAACCAAGAAATACAATGTACAATACCTGGTCTTCATAATCATCGGTGGTTTTTCTCATAATCATGTTTAGAGAAGCGATCACACACTTTATTTGAACGAATGACTTTCAAAGTATTAAATTAATATAGAAACGATGTGACTCACAAACTATTTATGGACATGATAAAAGTATTCTTCCCCAGCCCTGGCATTGGGGAAAACGAAAAATGGTACGTTTTTTCTCATGAAACGTAGTTTTTGAGAAAGGATTTTGAAAAATCTTAATTTCATTCGCAATGACATCATCAAGTCTGAGAAACGGTTATCAAAATTTATCTCCAAAGTACTCAAAGCTTCGATTGCAAAATCGACAGGAAATTCAGTCTCAGTAGTGTGGCTGAATATTTCACATGTTTTAAAATCTGTGAAACATTTTTTACGTGATTGTGATTGAAACAGTATTATTTTCTGCACTACCTTATTTCACAACAGACAGTTTCGCTTCCTTCGCCTTTCCTAGGCGGACTGACTCGCGGTCGCGCCGCTAGCCTTTTTATACTTCAATTACTGCCATCTAGAACTAAGTGGAATGCACCAAAACTTTCTCGAAATAATGAGATAATTCGCGAATGTTTAATTGTTACTACGCATTCGAAAGTACTACTAGCGCTATCTGTTAGCGAAAAAGGGTACTACCACTACCTATTTCCGCGTGTAACCACCAGGTGTCGTTAAGTGTTGCGGTCGTAGCAATGAAGTACTGTTAGTACACAATAGTAATTGAACTAGCAAATTTAGCAAGCGTATGCTCGCTCATAGCGCGTACTCGGCGACTAGTCTAGAAATTATAGATAATGGCAGGAAAATTAACATGGTTTTGGCTCTTGGAACTTACTGGAGTAAACAGTATGACCCTCAGGCTGAAAAGTTTGAAGACCCCTAATCTAGATGGGTAATATGTGAAGTTAATTCGTAACTTATTAAGAATGTAACTATAGTCAATATGATTATTAAATAATTCAAACAAGAAAGTTACATGAAATGTTATTCGTATTGATGAGAGCTTTTAGAAGTTTATAGTGTTTCAAATTGTTCTATTAATCTTGTGAGAAATAAAAATAAACTATGTATTAAAATTATTGAATTGTTTAAATGTCTTCATTTGTAGTTTAATACTTTGATTTTGTATCCTTTTGTATCTGCAGCAGGGGGGAGTAGGGCCCCCACAGGTGGTGTGTCCAGTGGCCCCACAAGGGTTAATGCGGCTCTGAACCTTATTAAGGGATCAGCATTAGAAAGGTTCACATTATTTCGATAGTTATTATTCCCGATATTTACGGTTTTATTTCGACAGAAAAATTCAAAATGTTCGCTTGATTGTTACTTCGTTCCGGGACACAAATATAATCGATCCAAAGTTAAATTGTTTCAATGCCTTCCTACAGATATACCATCTATCTTGCCAAGCATCGTGACATTAAAGTTAACTAGTTGGCGTGGCCAACATCTGCCAACTTCAATTGAATTGGTGTAATTTAAAAAACATTGTCCAACAGATTTGAGTTAATTTCATGATATGATGTTTATCACGATACTTCTGTAATGGCTATTTTTACTACAAGATTGCGAACTGAGAATCCTGTGGGTATACGAGTTTGAACACGCGTTCATTTGTCACATCCTTTCTCATCAGGTACGTTGACATTTTTCACTGTTCTACCATAAACAAGAAAATAGATTCATCTAACTTGGATCTCTTATCGGTGATTTCACCCTTCACGTGCTTTGCCTTCAACAATATTATCATATTCATTTTTAGAACACCTCTTTACATTCCTAAATATGAACATGTTCTCATAGGAACTCATAAAGACCCTAACATTGGCCCGAGAGCCAATGGGATTACCGTCCTCGGGCCTCTCATCATCTACATCTATATTTATGTGAACATAACCTACTCATTCATTAAATTTTTATTGAAGCGTTCGATAACATTCATTGTTTTCTAGTACTCTGCTCTGGTGAGTTCATCTGAAGCTAGCCTTAACATGCTATTATTTTTGAAAGAAATGACCATTAAATTTTTTATTGTGGGATTAAATTACCACTTAATCCCTAGCTCAGTTAAATTTTATTTTGCTGACTTTCCCCTGTTAGCTTAATGGACACCACATATGGCTTGCGGCAGTGCAATTTGCCGGACTAGAGGCTAAGCGCTAAGACGTATATAAATGGAGAAAACAAACCGAGAGATATAACTCGGTTGAGTCCGGGAGACCGACCGGATCGGTGGTTGGCTTTGCTTATTTGTTAATTTTGGGTTTTGATCTCCTCTGGGTTTTTACGGCGTATCTGAATTAGAAACCATGATAGGAAACGTTACGTAGAGACTGAAACAGGTCTGATTGGTCGAAATGTCATGATATACTTCCTTCTCCTCGAGTACTTGTTATACATATTTAGTATGTTGTATTAAGGCAAATTTTCGTAAAACTTAGGAAAAACATTATGTGGATCGATAGAGCGTAGCGGTTTGTTGCATTCTTTTAAGAAATGTGTTTGACAACTTTGTTATGTGCGTTTGAGTGGGGCGTTTGATGCCCAAATTTTTGAAATGCGTTTTACTGCACTTCTTGAATATTGCTTGTATTTGCTTGGAAACATGTAGTTGGTGGTTCCAAGGTCCCTGATTGTAAATTTGACATCGAAGTGATCAAATTAAAAATGCATTTTATTATGCACTTTTCTCTGAATTTCTTCAATATTTTCTGCATCAGTTGAATATTGGTACGAATCCAAAGTCAAAGATATTAGAAAATTTATGGATTGCATAATCAAATGCAATTATTGAACTATCTGTTGCACTCTTTTGATATTACATGAAATTATTTGAAAATTACCATATGGGGGTTGACGAAGTCGCTGATTACGAATCTGTAGTCAAAGTTATTAGAGAAATGATAGCTTTCATAATAAAATGCATTTTTGGATAGCCTGGTCAATTCTGTGTGAAAAACTATCTTGAGATTTTTGCCAGATGCGCCGTTTTTGAGTAAAAAATTAAAAACCGTTGTATTGACTGAAAAAATTAATTGAATGAATTTTATCGAAAATCTAATTGGCCTGGGATATTGTCAACAAAATTTATCAACAATCAACAATAACATAACATGATACCCAACAACATACAACATTAACGTAACATTACAACTCAACTATTATTACAAAAGTTGCTGAAAATGGCCCCTCCAGCTAATATGCAGGTTTCCGCTCTCCTTCTCCTGAAATTGCGCACTCGTTGAAATATAGTTTACCGACTTCTCTAAAGCATTTGATAAAATCAGCCACAGATTGTTACTTGAAAAACTGCATAATATCGGTTTCGATAATAGGGCCATTAAACTAATATACTCGTACTTGGTAGAGCGTCAGCAATATGTACTTTATAATGGCTTTAAATCTACAGAGTTTCTAGTCACATCTGGTGTGCCGCAAGGCTCTAATCTTGGTCCACTATTTTTTATAATATTCATAAATGACCTAGTCAGTATTATAGACATTGAAAAAGAAGTTTTTGCAGATGATCAAAAAAATTTTCGTTCTATAAATTCCAAAACAGATTGCGACTTAGTACAAAAGAATCTAACAAGAATAAACAACTGGTGTGTATTAAATAAACTACCATTGAATATCTCCAAATGTAAGATTATGTCGATTACCCGAAAGTCGACATCTACTATTGGCAATTATAATATAAAAAACATAGCACTAAAGAGAGTGTATTCAATGAAAGACTTAGGAGTAACATTGGATTCAAAATGGTCATTCTCTAACCATATTGAAGATGTTGTCTCCCAATCAATGCGAATTCAAGGGTTTATCATACGGAATTGCAAAAACATAGAAGATCTAGACGCATTAAAACAACTTTATTTTGCACTGGTGCGCTCTAAGTTAGAATATGCATGTGTCATTTGGGACCCATACTACGTGAAATACGAAATTGTCTTGGAACGTGTTCAGCGCGTATTTTTGAAGTATCTGGCATTTAAGGCGGATGGTGTGTATCCAATTAGGGGAATTGACAATTCAGTTTTGCAGATCAGATTTGAGGTACCTAGTCTTAAAGTAAGGAGAATGATGTTATGCTGCCTCTTTTTATATAACATAATTAACAACAATGTTCAGTGTCCCTACTTGACAGCAAAACTAAATTTCTTGGTTCCAAGAATTTCAAATAGGAGAAGTGATTACTTTTATTTAGTTGAAGCAAATTCAAATATTTTATATAACTCTTTAATCAATAAAATCTGTAGATATTTTAATCAAACCTAGATTTCTCTTTCTCTATATACAAATTTAAAAAAATGTTAATTAGTTCTCTTTAACTATAGTTATGACTTAAATTATTAATTAGTATTACTTAACATGATTATATCTGTGTATACTGCCCTTCAATCGGATAATTTCCTGTTGGGTTTGTAATTAAATAAATAAATAAATAAATAAATATTCCTGGAGTGTTTTTTATTGTATTGCTGCAACTATTCTTTCCTCTAATTTCTTTACAGTGTTGATGAGAATTGTGTATACTAGCGTCTTGAGGTGGCCCCACAAAAAAGAAGTCTAAGCTATTGAGGTCGGGAAACCTTGGTGGCCATTCTTGCGCCCCACACTATCCAACGATTCGGATAAAACGTTCCTAAATAATTGCAAAATCGTTACACTGAAATGTGCTGGTGCGCCATCGTGCATGTACCACATTTGGTTTATTGTTGCTAACGGAACATCCTCAAGCAGTAAAGACAATTGTCCTTGAAGGAAATTGCCGTCAACTCGTCCCGGTAGTAAAAATGGGCCAATAAAGTAGTCACCAATGATTCCTGCCCATACGTTCACCGAAAATTGATGCTGGAAATGTGTTTCGGTTGTGGCGTGAGGATTTTCTTCCGCCCACAAATGATTGTTGTAGAAAATTTCTTGAAAAATTGTCTTCATCCGTAAACAGAATATGTGATACAAATTGCGGATTTTGAGCAACATTATTTAGATACCACTGAAAAAGTTCACACGCTTTAAAAAATCTGTGGGACTGGGAAGTACTGCCGTAATATGGCATGGATATAACAAAAAATCCACTGAACTTCTCCAAACAATTTGATGGCGAATGTTCAAGTTTCTAGCGATTTTCCTCGTATTGGTTTCAGGATGTTCACCGACTTCGTGCAGCACCGCTTCTTCAATTTCTGGTATTCTTACACTTCGAGGTGTACCTTCAGATGTACTCTTCCATGAATTGCCAGTTCCCACAAGAAGACGATGAATATTAGAGAAGGTTCGACTATCTGGCAAAGCACGGTTGAGATATATCTGGCTTCCTCTGCATTTTCTTCCAATTCCACATTGTTAACAAAATTGTAATAATAAGATACTTATAGCGAACAGATTTGGACGACACAGACAGAAAATGTGGAATGTCAAACTCAAGTGACAGCGGCCAACTAGACTTCCTGCAGAACTATTTTCATCAATAATTCCATTAATTTCTTCGGTCGATACCACGGTTTTTATTTTCTTACCCAAAAACGGCGTATCTGGCGGACAAATCTCAAGAGAGCTTTTTCATACAAAATTGACCAGGCTATCCAAAGACATCTATATCAAAAAAGCTCAGTGGCGTACCACTTTTTTTGTTAAAATTGCTGAAAGGCAAACTCATAACTACGACACTGATTAAATTTTAAAACAACTTAATGAATGAAAAAGCGTGTTCCCAAGTCCATTAATCTGTCCCAAAACTTAGCTCAACAACTTAAACCATTAAACCTAAAAAAATAAAACTTTGCCATCCTGTATATCGAAAACAGAGCGTTTTAGGACAGGTTTATAAGAACTTTTTTACTCAAAATTGACCCAGGAATCGCCCTTTAAAATATTCGCATATCATTAAGGAACATCCTGTATAATAAAAACTGATACAGTCCGGGCCTGGCAACACCACTTTGAGTTGAAACATATTCAATAAAGTTAGGAGACATTGGATACAGTTTGATTCAGACTTTGTAATTGCTACTATTTGCTTTGATTCATCTTCAGAAAACGGTATTGCTCAATTTTACAATCAACTAAATTTGAACCAACGTTAATCTAGCATTTTCAATATTCGCTTCGAACTGATGTGCTTGAAAGTTCAAGTTTGCTTATAGCGAACCTTATTGAATACCAGATTGGCATAAAGTAGAACGAAATATTTATATTACTAGTGCTCTGGAATTGGCACAATCGATGCATGCTAGATGAGCTTTTCAGATGTCTTATTAGACTCTTGACTTTCATTATTAGATTTTGGATAGGATATTCACCGGTTCAGTTGGAAATAATTGATGAAATACACGTTTTAAAAAGCTGTGATCACTAGATCACGGGACTTCCCTCTCCCGTTTAACATATAAATTATGTTTAATTATCTGAGAATTTGTTACTTTATATAAGTTCTTCTAATTCTGAGCATTATAATGATGTTTATGTGGAACAGGACGATTTAGCCTGTAAGAAAAGGAGTGATCAAAAAATCCCTGAGGTCCTCTTGGACCAACCCCGAGGTATACGGGGGTCCTGACGTTCTGGAAATCGATGAATTTCATTAAATATTATTTTTTAATGCTTGTCAACTGTTCTAGTGAGGATATAAGTCCTAATGTCGCTAGTGATGATTACGACATGCAAAAACTTTCCTGCAATACCTGGGTATACCCGGAGACTGGATTTTTTACGTCATCCTCTAGGAATTCGCAAGTTTTTTTCATAATATGCAACAAATTTTGTCTCTCGGGGGTCTTCGGAGTCGCTGATCGCGATTGTGACATACAAAAAGTTCATAGTCGTCATCCTGAGAACGCAAACTACGGTAGGAGCCCCCTAGTTTGTTCTCAATGAACAAATTCACAGGGATACCAACACGCCATACATCAAGACATACATCAGGGATGCTGCGACTACAGTTTTTGAGATCGCTGACAACCCACGACAGTCCATTTCTGAGACGGCGGTGAAGTACGATAAAGACGGACACAGAAAATACAAGAGACCGGATTTTCGCTGATATTTCAATTTTGAGCATTTCTGAATCAATTTCCGAATCGTGTGTGCGTGTGTGTGCGCGCCCGCGCGTAAAAACTGTGGAGACAATTGCTCCGATCCTATGTAAGGGTTACAATTTTACTCTTACTTAAGGATAAACTAATAGCTCTATTTTATCACTTGGTTGCCGACAGTTACAGTGAAGACGGTCGTGAGTTATAATTTTAGATGTTACGAATTCGGGCGCCAGAGTAACCAACCAATGAATCAAGTATATAACTAGGGGATACAAATATACAAGTCCCCAGGTTAAACTACCCTGAAAGAAACGAAAATGAAAGACCTGTACCCAGAATGATTGAAATTTACTTTGAAATACTAATATTGATATAATTTATGACAGAACTTATATTAATGAGATATGAAGCCAGTGATTTGAAAATATGGATAAAGTTAATTACTTAAAACATTAAAACAAGTAAACAGTTGAATTTACACAATATATAATACTCATTGATTATTTAAATTGTTACAAAAAATCGGTAGCCTGACCTGATGACAGCTGGATGTTGTACTTGCTTGTTATGGATTGATACTTCCACTTCATGTAGGGGTCCCTGCCACAATTGTAATACGGTTTCCACGATTGTACATCACAAATAAATCAGCGACTCCTAAAGTAATCCTTTTCACAGCATACTCAAGCCAACTCAATACACTTCTTGTTGAATTTCCCACAACATAGACAAAAAAAAGGAAGAGGAAGAACCCTCCATCACGATAGGGTTTACCTTCCAATAAGACAAACTTTACTTCCGTTCACAACCAGTCACGTCGAAACTAAGTTTTGATCCCTTACGGTACATTAATTACTCAATTAATCTCAATTATTCCAATCCAAATTAGTAATTGATGTCTTTGTTTTCAACGGAAGAATATTCCCAGAATTTGGTTCCCAACACACGCTTGGTATCACCTCCATGTTGAAAATAACCTAGCGACGCACTTCTCACTTGAACGATTTTACCAGAACAACCTCGAAATAGAAGCGGTAACTTCGGATCTGACACCGAACAACCATGACCCTTAGAATATACGGTCCATGACTCTTAGAATATACGGTCTAGCATAGCTGACGTCACAGGAGTTAACCGATTGTACTACAGCGGCCATTTCTAAGCCGTTAAGTGGAATTTACACGTTACACTTATTGGTCGTATGAATTTGAAATTCTGCAGATCGCTTCAAAGTAGTAAAAATAGAAACTGTATTGTTTTTGGGCGCTGCTACAAGTGGTATTTGGAACATCCATCTTCAATTTTTCAAATGGAATTATAGTATTTCAAAGCAGAAGCGTCCGAAATTCTTTTTTTTTTTGAGTTTCAACGACGTTCTCCCAAAACGATTTCTGATGCAACCAATGATCACATTGAGAACACAACAAACTATGAAATATACATTGTATGCTGTGTTTCAAGATTTGACTGTTTTTGGAAGGTCGCTTCAAATCGAACCAATAATCTTTCATGAATCTGTGTTGTCAGTATTTAATTTCCGAAGTAATATTGCGGCGAACGTAGAATGGACGCTTTTATCAAACACAGATGAATTGGATTTCCATTGCAATAAATTACGAAGTGCTCTAACTTCATTTCATTACAAGTTGTAATTTCCGTTAGGATTGCAATATCCTACCAACTAATAGAGTAACAAGTGGAGATATTGTTGTTTCAATGTAAAGCTGAACAGTTCGTCATATAAATAGATACGTGAGTTAATTCTCTTGGATTCTCATAAGTTCTAACGTAGGTCTAATTTTATGATTTTATGTTGGATTGGGTCTGCTCTTAATAAATTCCGCTTTAATATTGGAATAATTTATTAGATGTTACGTAAATCAGTTTTGCTCACTCAGATAAAAACATAACAAAATATGAAAACCATACATATAAATGAATAAACATAGAAACAGAGACAGTATAAATAAGAACGTAGATGAATGAAATACCGCAAGTCATCATCATCAATTGAGGGGAGGGCGGTTAGCCCCCAGTTACCCTTAATAGGCCACTTACTTGGGCCCATCATCCCGTGGTCAAAAGCTTATTCCATTCTAAAATGTTTGTGACCCGCCAAAAACCCATAATATTGCTGACGCTGGTTTCCATGAGTTCTTCTGGGAGCATTTTTGCTTCGCCGGAGTAACTGTACTTGAGGGATATCAAAGCAGGGCATTCCTACATGATGTGAGAGGCAGTTTCTTCCACCACTCTGCATTTCCCACATATAGGATCATTTGCGATGCCCATAGTATTGTTATTGGTATTTGTTAAGATGACCCGTTAGGATTCCAGTCATCTCTCTGATGTCCCTTCTATTTAAGGAGAGGAGTTTCTTTGACAGCCTAGGCACAGGCTCTTTAATGAAGAGTTTGGTCTGCCTCATACCACAAGTCAGACCACTCATTATTCAGTTGACCCAGAAGGGCGAGACTTCCCACGAAATTTGATGAAGCGACCATTGGCTCCAGTCCGACAGACAACCCTCGCCTAGCTTGATAGTCGATCATACCATTTCCTTCAACTCCACTGTGTCCAATGACTCAGATGAGTTGAACTTTATTTCTCTTGGCTAGTTTAGCCACTGTATCCCTGCATTCTTTGACAAGCCTTGATGTGACTCTAGGTGACTTGAGAGCTCTCAGGGCCGACCGGCTATCTGTGCAGATGTATATGCGCCTATTTACATAGTTTCTTGGCAGGTTTTCCAAGGCACAGATAACACTCCCGCCCCAGAAGTCTGACCTTTGGACCCGTCTCAGAACCATACAAGCCCACCTGGTGGTAGTAAGGCAAAAGTTTCGTTGCTCCAATCTCCTCTATCTGGAATGAGGATTTTGGGAGAAGTCAGATATATAGCTGGAATCATGCTATTTCACCTCATTTCTAGTATGGGATATTTAGATATTGTCCATGAGAGTAGTGAATTTTGGTCCAGTGACCTAGGCCCTTCAACCTTTACGCCTTTCTCATGCTTTCAGCTTCTATATATAAGTGTAGAGGTAGTGATCCGGCGAGAGCTTCAGAAGCCCTCATTGGAGCCGACCTGATATCACTCAATATTCACATGCAAGCCGCTGCAGTCGGTCCAAGGGGCGTTGGGGCATACCAGTCCTTGTTCCCTTCCTCCACACGACCGTAGCATAAGTGACCATAGACCTGATCACAGCGGTATAGAACCAGTAAAAGATCTTTGGCTGTGATCCTCATGGGCTGCTGAAAGCTCTACTGTACGCCCAGAAGGACGCAGAGGCCTTCCTCACTCGATATTCGAGGTGTTCGCACCAGGTTGGCTTAGAGTATGTGATTACTTCCACAAACTTCACCGACCCTGTGAGTTGAAGAACCTTGCCAGAAGAAGTAGTCTCTGGCAGTGTGCCCAGCTTACGTTTACTGATAAACAGTACAATTTCCGTTTTGTGACCCTGAGCCTGTCCGTGCGGCATCAGTCTTCCACTACGCTGAGTTTTGCAGCTTGCACAGTGTCTCTAAGTGCCGCTCAAAGGTGACTTTGACCAAGTCATCCACATGGATTTGGGCATAAAACCCGGTCTCTTCCAACGACACCACTGAAGCAGACCTCCTTATGGGCAGCCTTTTGAAGCGGTGGTTAGTACAACCCATCCGTTATACTGTGCAATTATTGCACGCCTAGATTCTATTGCTCCAATCCACCGGGCTAGGGTCGAACCATGCTTCTCCGCGCCTGAGCAGATAGACCCGATGGACGTGTTATCAAACGCCCCTTCGATGTGCATAAATTTCCCCAGCAATAACTACCATTCTTGTATTTCTTCCTTTTTAAATAAGGTATTTAGTGACTTTATCACTATTTTTTTATTTTTTGCTGTGATATGAAGCATTATGCTGAATGACGCTCTCCTTAAATTTCAGAGCAATTGCTTATGAAACCATTTATGAAAGTTCTCCTGGTTAATTTCGCCGTGATAATCTGAATTGTAAGGTTTTGAACCAGATATAAGTTCCACTCCGGGGAAAAAATCTTCTCAATTACGAACGTGCAATACAATATTCCTGTCATAAGGTTTTGGAATATAAGTTTCACCCAGAGATACTGGCTCAAAAATATGTTCTTCCCAACCTTGTTCATGTTCTTTCAAGAACCAAATTCTCTCAGAAAATATATTTCATAATACTCCATGAGGATCGTCTTTTTGCAAAGGAAACCAATGTTACCCAAAATTTTTCGTAACGACCCAATGCAGCCTTTGGATAAATTGGATTCACGTAATTCTTCTTGCAAATTCTGCAGCGGGTGTGTGTATTTATCTATGAAACAAATAAAACATCAACAAAACATCGAAAATGATTGGCAAAATGTACCTACGATGTTCGTACATGTCGTAAACTTTATTCCTTATTGCCAGCTCATCGAAATTAATTGTTTGTATTATAATATTTGGGGGGCTGTCAGGTGACCTGTTAAAATCATCGACACAATCAACGTCACTTCCATGATACCACAGAGTAAGGGAAACCTATAATATTCGAAGAACATCGTGTGAGCCAGCAGTTGAATGTAGGCTTTCGTATTTTTCTTGAAGGTTTGAACGTTATAGGCATAGGGAAATACCTCAACAGGTAAAGAGTTCCACAACTTCACTGTTCGATAAAAAAAAAGGAGTCTGGTAGGGAGAAGTTCGGCAGGTCTTGAGCTTGACAGTGAAGGGGTGACTAGTTTGAGCTCGTATTGTCTGCCTATCTCGAATCTCTCGTGGTGGAATAGCAAACGAGATGTCTGATGAACACCGATCATGGAAATATCTAGTGAAGAGATGAAGTTAGAGATGCAGAGTACTCATAAGGGTGTCCCTTAAGGCACCATATTGGGTCCACTTCTCTTCATACTTTATACAAATGACCTACCTGCATCACTGAAAGAATACCTACAACAGTTTGCTGATGACAACTTAATAACGGTATCAACAGAGGATGCTGTTTTAGAAAGGAATATACTCCAAATTATTGATACTGCTGAAGACTGGTTTCACAAAAATAACTGAAGAATGAATAAAGATAAAACTCAGGTCCTCAAATTTGGATATACATCGACCATTAAGAGCACGGTCTGATACCGTTACTGATTTGGCGTGTGTGAACCATACCACTTTTTTAGGTATAATTATTGATTCACGTTTAGATTGGTATAAACAAGTAAATAGTTTTAGTGAACACTGAGGCAGAGTTAACTGCATATCATGTGTTTGTGCAGTCAACACTGAGATATGGGATAATTTTTTGGGGTAATTCTAGTGATGTAGCGGGAGTGTTCCGCACCCAAAAAAGATGTCTAAGAGGTATCTTCAACCTGTCACAAAGAACAAGTTGCAAACAAATATTTATAGGAAATAATATACTTACTTTGTCAGGTCTATACATTTATGAAGCAGTTATCTTCACTCATCAAGATAGTCATCTATTTCAGGAACAGGCCAACAATCATGATCATAATACAAGAACAAAAAATAACTACTAATCTGTAATAAACGTAATTATACATATCTCCAGAAGAATGTACAATATAGCAAAATAAAAATTTTCAATATAATTCCCCAATCATTGAAAAAATTACCGTTAAATCTTCTCAAGAACAATTTCAAATCTCTACTTGTAAAACGAGCCTACTACTCACTGAATGAATATTTAACGGACAAAGATATTTGAGCTATTCCTATTTCTAAGTATTCTAAGTCACAAATGTATTGTAATTCATATTTATATAAGATTTTGAATCGACATCTCTTTGAGGTATTCTTCCATATATTTTTATGTATTTTTATTGTATCTGAGCAAGAAAAATAAACTAAACTAACTAAACAATCTACCATAATGAACTGCGATATATTGCTAAACAACAAAATTCACATAGAAAATAACAGCGAATAAAATTTAACCCAAACTTGAATCTATGGTTCATTCCTGTTTTTTGCAGCTCGTTTGATGGTGGCACGTGCTTACGTGCTCTCCCATTCAATATACTCGACTCTCATAATAGATTATTAAGGGTAAACTATTTAGGAAGTTGTGACCTATTTCCCGAGATCGAAGGTACAAATAAGCGATAACCTTGGCGTGGAAGAATGACAGAATTATTACGTCATTTCGTATGAAATATAAAGCCCAATCCAATGTAGATTATTCGGATTCGATAGTTAACCGCGCTCACGTGGAATCAAAGGTTTTATGTCTACTGTGTTCGGAAGCCTTGTCGACGTATATTGTATTCGAGCCGGTTATCAATTGATTAGTTTTGCGAAACATATCGTATAGAAGAACAATCCAATAGAAACTTTGATCTGAATCCAATTAATTTCCATGACATTCTATAATTACCAATACACGAGGCTATTCAAGTTGGAACAATAATGACACTAAAATAATGAACCTACTGCAGATATAATCAACTAAGTGAATGCTGGTTTCAAACCCAAACGTACCGATGGATACCGATTTTTATGCTTTTATTCATCCCACGTTTTAATACGAATTTGTATGACCTCGAGTGCCATCTCGTAGACGCCATGACTAATTTTTTTAGATTATAAAAGCGAGTTCATTCGATTTCTGAGAGACCAGCAATCTTGGCTTATTCGTTTCCGATAATTTCAAGGTTGCAGGAGGGAATACGATGGAAATGCAAATTGCTCAAATTAATGTCGATTTGAAAGGGGGATAATTTCAATCAATATTTCTCGATATTCATTTTGGAAAATTCACAAGATTATTGAAGGTGAGAACAGAGGTATTAGTACTTCAATTAAAGTACTCAAAAAATGTACTTCAATTTTTTTGTAGTATTTCAAATACTGTTGAGTTAACATACTATGATTATCTCTCGATATAAACAAATGCAAAAATACTTATAATGTTAATTCTCAACTGTTCCATAGAAGGTTTTGTCTGTCGTGTGTTGGTGACTGGCTGGTAGTTGCCTCCCGCATAGAACGACCGACTATACCCCCACTGCGCAACAGACAATCGATACGAGCTTTACTTCAAATATCAACAATGAAAGTGTCGCCAAAGCTTTCTACATTCTTGTTTCGTGGGCTAATACCCAATGATGCTAAATAAGGCTGCCAGTCTGTCATCAAGATCTGTAATATCACGAACATTTTTTTGAAACATGTTACATTAGCATGCCTGTAGGCATCTTGTCATATCATACAAATTTAGTTTTTCTATTGAAATACTGAAGATGGCAAACTTGTTGAAATGCATATAGGCCAGTCACCGTAGACTATTACACCCACTGCGCAAGAGACCATCTATGGGAGCTTTTATTTAAATATCGACAATGAAAGCGCCGCCAAAACTTTCTAGATTCTTGTTTCGTGGGTTTATACCCAATGATGCTAAATAAGGTTGCTAGCCTGTCTTCAAGATCTGTAATATCACCAATATATTTCGAAACATGCTACATTAGCATGCATGTTGGCTTCTTGTCATATACAAATATAGTATTCTATTGAAATACTGAAGATGGCAAACTTGTTGAAATGCGTATAGGCCAGTCCCGGTAGACGCAAGAAATTGCACTATTCTGATTTTTTGGGATGTTGTTAGGATAGATAGCGATAGTGTAAAACCAAGTTTTCAGCTTCGAAAGACCTGTTCTAACAGCGTGGTGCTCGCAAAAACCTAGAAATCTTCTGACTTTTTTTTAGTTTTCTGCTAAACAGTGCATCTTACGGAAAAGGTCGTCCTTGAAGACTTTTAAAGTGGACAAAATTCGCTACAACCGCAGCTCCTTAGGTCCAATAGGTCCCGAGATACAGAACTTTAAAAATTGGCGATTTTCCACAAAAAGTTCGAAATTGTAGTTTTAGGCGTCTTCCGAACAGCTAAAATACTCATCCTACGAGGAAAGTCTGTTAGGCCAATAGTTCCCTTGTTAGCTGGAAAAAGCGAAAAATTAAGGAAATAAGATTTTTCAAGAAATGGAGCTCCCAATGTAAATTGTTATTAATATTGCAGTTACCTATAGGATGTTATAAAAATGACATTACATTTATAATCCAAGCAATGAGCCACGATTTCAGCTATAATAAAAAAAGACATGTAGGTCAGAATCGAAAATTGTTCGTGGGATTCGATTTGTGGGGTTATCATGATCATTCAAACCACATAAAACTTCACCGGTCACCCCCAACCCCCAAAGGTTTATTTCGAATTTAAAATGCACAAAGGTTTTTTTTTTGGGTCGCTGATCACGATTTTGACGTCAGATTTACTTAAAGTCAATTCTGGTGTGGAAAATCGATCAAATTGGCCATTTTTGCACCTTTATAGATTATTTTGACAATATGTATAATTTAGGGATTTTAAATCCGCCAAGGTGGTTTTTTGGGTCGCTGATCACGATTTTGACTTCAGATTTACTTTTAAACAATTCTGGGGGTAGAAAATCGGCAAGTTTTGGCCATTTCTAGCCCCCAAGGGGGGTGATCGGTGAAGTTTCATGTGGTATGAATAATCCTGATAACCCCACGAATCGAATCTAACAAAAAATTTTCGATTCTGACCTACATGTCTTTTTTTATTTTCCGGTTTGTTGCCTGGACTGTTATAAATTTGATTTATTCAGTGTATTACACCCACATATTTATATGAGTCAAAGTTGTGAAGTAGCCTAGGCCTCATCTTTTGGGTAAGTACCTACCACCTACGGATGAAAACAGGATTTTAAAAACAGAGGAATTTTTTTTTATAAACATAAATGGTATATTGATCGTTATGCAACCTCAGCGTGTAGCGACTAGTACTCATTTTCCATATATTGAATATATTATCCTTGGATACGTTTATTCAATGTTAAGTTGTATGGCAACAGTCAATGTAACCTTATTGAGTTCAAAAATACTACTTAAACTCTTCTCTCAATGAAATACTCCACATGGGCTTCATTACAACCTGCCAAAACGTCAATCGGTCTTCAAATCACCCAAAACACATTAAAAGAGACATATTATGGAACTTTTAAAATTACCTATCTTTAAGGACTAGTTGTACAATCCTACGTTAATCAGGAATCAGAAGTGAACTATAGTTCAAGTCAAGATGGATGTTTTACACTCATTGGTCATATAGGAAATTAATAACAATTCGCAAAAAACTAATTCTTATTCCTTATGCAGCGTAATATAAACTTGATAAACTTAAATCAGAATATAATCTTGGGGAACACGTTAACGGCGATATGCTCATAACATAATAGACTGCGGTAGAGTTTATTGAGTTACCAACAATTTCACCTCTCAAATTAAGTTCACTTCCGTTAACACTCTCCCTACCCTCGAACAGAAAACCTCGTGACTATGAAGATATCCGTGCTAAACTGTGCATTACATTTTCCAACATCACTTATAGCGTGCAAATTTAGGTGTTAAGAATACTTTCACTTTGGTTGTAAATGATAATATACTTCGTGGAAAACAGTATGAAGCGCTTCAGTTCGAACAATTCCTCTTTCTCAAAAGCTACTTCCACTGTTCAACGGAAATGGGGAACTCTTTCGAGGTAGATAAATATGGATGAAAATTAACACCAGGCTATTTTATTGTAACTCCTAAAGTGTTGCTCTCCAAAAGGTTCCAATAATATACTGACTTATGGCATTAGGAAACTTAGTGGTGAATAAAACTGATGTTTCATTTGTTTTATTGGTATTTTGGTTGTATATAAATAAAATAACACTTGTTTTTGGCATTTCGACAGTTTTTTTCTATATTTATCAAAAATTGTTATGTTAATTAGTGTTTCTATGTAATGCAGAGACTAATAGATGACTATGATTGATGAAATGCTTCTGCAGTTGACTTGTGTTTTAAAATCCAATTAAAACGGCAGAAAATCGGCTAGATATGTGGAACTTCACCCCATCGGCGAGTTCATTGTCCAGAAGCCTGGGATAGAAAGTACATACACCAGAGTTTCAGGGGTATACGCCATGTAGTGCAGTGTTAGCTTCACATCATACGTATGGTGCTACTAGACTACAGACCCGCGAAGAGGACGTTGCTTGTTAGTCTAAGCTCCCCGAGGAGAAACGAAGCCACCCTCGAGAGCCTTGTGTATCTAGAGGGTATTGACACAACTAGCGAACGCAGTGTCAAAAAGTCTAGCGATCCGCTAGAGTATATTAATATTAAGGATCCACTTGCGGAATGCTAACCACTGCCTAATTAATAACGTATATTTTGATGATCTGGTGAATGCGCCGGATTGCTATGTTCCTGTAGAAGATATTCTATAATATATAATTCCTCTTAACCATTTCCAGTTTCATTTCCATTAGTAGATAAGTATCAATAATTATCTCGTCTTCTGGTATTAATCAAATGCATTAAAACTCAGTCAGTTCTTTTCAAATAATGGGAGGAAGTAGACCAACAATTCCAAGAAACTTTTATATTATAGAATACAATTGAAGTTCCAAAAGAAGCACTAAACATAACATCAGAGATTCTAAAATTCCAGCTCATCCGACATATCATTATGATAATGGTTCAACTCGTTAAGAAAACAGGTGCAGGTGATAGCCAGGTCATCTCCAGCAAAATATGGTGGAACGGTTTGTTTGTAGGTTCTGTAATTAACTTGAGTTTGTCACGACCGCTCTTCACAACCTTCCCAGCTTCTATCTACGCGTTGTACATTATATTCATTGTTACATCCAATTTCTTCGTGATATTCCTATTGCATATAGGGCTTCCTAAATTAACGCCATTGTTCTTAATGCATTATTCTAATTGATTAGCAACTTTTGCATGATATTTTGAAGAACATGGCGTAGGATAGCATTGATTTCATTTCTAATTTTTATTTCCGAATCTCTTAAATTTCTACGTTTATTCACGAACCGTTGAAGCTTTAAATAACCACAAAGAAAATAATCCGGAGGTGCAAGATCTGGAGATCTTGCTGGCCATGGAATTGTGCCATTTCTCGAAATGAGTCTATTTGGTAAGGATTCTCTCAAAATGTCCAAATGCCCCGTCTTGCTAAATCTAGTAATGTCCTATTTCTTCATCAATTTGAGGTCAAATAGAATGTCTGCAGCATTTGTACATAGTGCACGGCTGTAACGGCTACCATCTGACCATTTTCTTGAAAAAAATTAAGGCCCAATTATTCTAGACGATGGAATGGCACACCATACAATTACTTTAGGGCAATGTAAAGGTCGCTGATGAATTCCCGAGGATTCTCTTGAGCCCAATGACGGCAATTTTGCTTATTTACATCGCCACTGAGATAAAAATGTGCCTCGTTACTCATGAAAAGGTTATTTTCGATACCTTGGTGATCATCATGAACCAGACTACAGTATGTTAGTCTTATCATGATCACCTTTCTTCGTTATGTTCATTGCAGGCAGCTCTTGGATTTCCGCTTGACTTTTGGTCTACAATGAATCCCAGTTGTCTTCATTTATTGCGCCTAGCCAAAATAGTCTTTCGCCGAGGACAGCGACGGACTTTAAAATGATTTCGAAAACACCTTTGAACAGCGATTACTGAATCAAATTGAATCAATTTCTCAACACAAAAGGCACGATGTTGTGTAGAACAAAGCTCCATTCTAACAACTGTCAACATTTCTGCGAAATTTCCAAAGCCTACTAAAACATTTTTATTCAAAATAACCGAATGGTTTTTGTGGTATTGAAGATGTAAAATGGGTAATACACTTTTGCCGAACCCTGTACTCCTTAATACCAACTAAAAATAATGACCAATAGTTGAGTCAAATAAGTATTTCATTACGAAAATCGAACGATATGGACCGATTTTGATGAAACAAAGTGCATTCGATTCGGGATGACGTCTAGAAAAAAGCTTACCGGTTAGTTTTCTGTGCAAATTTGTTATTATTTTTTTGAACAATTTCCAAAATTTCATCAAAACTAACCAGAAATCCTCAGTTAGGGGTTGTGGAGGTTGTTTTTTATGTTAAATGTTTAAAAATTTGTTAAAAGGGGGTCGTTACTAATTTAAATCAAAAACAAAATCAAATTCTAATTTTTTAATCTTTTAATTTGGAATAAATTCCCGCTCATCTAAAAATTTTTTCTATCTTCTCTACTCAGTCTTTTTATATTCCACACAGCATCTTTTACATATACTATGGACATATACGTAATAAAAACCGGGCGGGAGTAGCAGGTAGGTATGTTTCTTAAACTATGGAGCCTACACTATTCTATAACACAGCATCTATCATATAATAAGATCTCTATGGCATCCACCGCTTCATAGAGCAGCTGTTTATCTAAACCGGTCCTCCCTCCCATCCCCCCAAAATAAAGACGCGGCAACGTATACGTGGACCACGCTGCTATTGTAATGTAGATACATAATAAATGATCACCACGTGTCACTTGGATGCTGCTGTTGTTCAGATTAGTAAAATTTCTCAATCGTTTTATGTGAAAATTATTTTGTTCTGTGATTCGGTGAATATTATCAGAAACATTTTTTTAATAATTCAAATACATATTGTTCAATAAATAAAACATTGCTTTAATAAAGCATTCACGCTGCAAATTAATAAAAGTGTGTTTCGGATAAAAACATAATAACAAATGTGCACAAAAAACTAACCGGTGAGCTTTTTTCTAGACATCATCCCGAATCGAATGCACTTTGTTTCATCAAAATCGGTCCATATCGTTCGATTTTCGTAAGTCGGCCTGTTTTAATACCCATTTGACCCGACTACAAATCAAATTAAATGCTCAAAACGATATCCTTGATTGACAGGACAATACCTTAATCGATTATAGAAAAATCCTATGCACCGCTAATCGCACAAAAAGAATGTTAAATATTGATACGTAGGTCAAGAAAATTATTGGCCTTAAATTCCTGAATTCTGCCAATTTCTGACTAGCAGAAGAATGAAAGAAGCCGACTCGATTTCATAATATCTGTCGAGTGATCAACATTCTGTTAACAACTACTCTTCTGAAATCGTGTTTCAACACGACCATTACAGTATCCTGATACTCGATGTTACCTCTTCCCTTTCCGCACTCGCGATCTCCCGCACTATTGTCTCGCTATCAAGAACACTCAATTGTGTTGAAGCAAACTCCAGAAGAAATGGGGAAGATCAGATTGAATGTCTTATCGTGTGGTTCTTCGCAGAGAAATAGTTTCCAACGTTGAAACAAAGACGAGAGGTTTGAATGTGTTTTAGCTTATATTACTAGTACCTTTCCTAACATTAACACTAACAATCCCTTGCAGAGTGTAATAGGATTCTGTAACTACAGTTGAACAACAACATTTACCTAAGTTACGCATCTTTCCATTCTATCAAGCGATCCAACTTCACTGGGTTGAGCTCGGTACACTCGCCAGCTTTACTGTATTTCTACTAAATGTAGACTCATTCCCTCTAATTGGTATCAAGAAACTCCAAGAAAATACTACCAATAATAATTATGACAATCATGCGGTAATATTTTTTAAACACGTCATGTGATTACTTCGACTTTTAGTCTAATTGCCGTATTTTTCAGAGTAAATTTCAGCATTTCCTGTGTTCAGATTAGAAGTTTCCATCATTATTCTTCTTTCTTCATGTTACTTACGACGCTACATACTATCAATTCAGGAACCCACAATGAAAATATATTTCGTAGATCTGTGTTATAAATTTACCTTCATCTTTCCAAAGAAACTGTTCTTTTGCATAATTTTAGTCAAGCTGAAAGAATCCAAATTTAATTAGAATTTAAACATGTGCGAGGGCGAAGGGAAAAGTCCCTGAAAAATAAAACAGATGGCGCCACAATCGGAAATGCCATGTGACTGATGTGTCATTCACTTCACTTTTTTTAATTCTATAATTTTTTTTGAACGCTCTAAACGCTCTAAAATCCAATCGTTTCTAAAGTTGTAGAGTAGACTACAGTGACTCTATACAAGACAGTTGCGACAACAAGTCCGAACCGCAAATAATGCACCTCATTTGTTTTGTACATAGGCAATATAATATAAAGAGGCTCGTAAGTTATAGGTGTTTGACACTGTGCTCTAACTGTTTACTTTGTTGATTTTATAGCTCTTCTGTGTTTTTGATGAGCACATATTACATTGTTCATGTGTATATTATTAAATCTATGCGATTTATATGTTCTTCTTCGAGAAAAGTTATGTGGGATGATGAAATTTTAATTAATAAGTGGAGGATTATTGATTTTGAGGTCTTTGTTTCTCTGGTAAGTATTTATTTATATTAAACTGTCAAACACCCAAAACTCCAAAAGGTACAAGACTCTTTAGCACAGAACAACTGTATTGTCTATGCACGAAAGACAAATGTGTTGCATTATTTCCTGAAACATGGCGGAACCAATCAAAAATCGGACAACTGTTGTCGCCACTCTATTTTATAGAGTCGACTACTGTAAATTTTAGCTCTGTCTCATCTTATACGATGTCATCTCTCTGGATCGATTTGTTACGTAATCTTTAAGTGGAGTTTCACCCGAATATCTATTTCAACAACCTCTCTAGTAAATTTACGCGTTCATAATCATACGCATGTACTTACAAAGCGAATCATGATCAAACGCAACTACATACTTCAAGTTATTGTGTTCAGTTTGTAATTACTAATCCAACGCACTGAAGTAAGATGTTGAAGGATGGATTAGGGGAAAATTATTGTTTCCGAATATGCTCGTTTACAATTTAACCATAAGAGATCGGACAAATCTCTACCTACAATCGCAAAGAAACTTTCTAACATATAAATCGTGTAAAGAAGCTCTCCGGTTGAATAATGCATTGGAATAAAAGTGAACATAGATATGCATAGCTACTCTCTTTGAATTATGTAAAATACAATTTCTTGTTATTCTCTACGTGCGAGGTGTCCCCACTCGAAAAGCATATGCAATGCATCAAACGGATATGACCGTTCACTGATAAATGAAATGAAAATACATCACTAGAGTATTATTCACCAAACAAATTACGAATATGCGTTGGCATTGAATAATAGGGTACTATTTCATGTCACTATTTCAAATGATAATCTAATTGAATTAATTTCTGGAAAGTAAGTGATCAATTGACCAGCGGCAACTTGTTCGACGGCAGGTAAAACTTTCAAAATGTCACTTCAGAATTTCGAGACGAACCTGTCTTCGTTGCTCGACCGGAAATATCCTAATGAGAGTGGATAAAGTATTTAACAATACAGTTTCCTGCTTTTATTATGGATAGAATAAGGAATTTATTTATCCTTACAAAATTTTATTACATACACCACACCACCTTATTTCTAAAATGAGTAGTTTTGAGATGTACATTGAAGAGGCAAAAACTTGCTAGTTGTGCAGATAACAAGATCCTGATCATATCGCAAAATATGGGAACAATTGCTGGTGATGTACAAAGACCAATGGAAAAACCAAAACTAAGACGCAACTGTATCAATGGGGAATGACGACGTAGTGATGAAGAAAGAACTCTTTTCTGCAGCACAACTGTATTTATGGATGGTACATTTTAATGTGGCCTTAAGCAAAAACATACTTATAAGAATTTTTTCAAATTATAATTAATATTTGTGAGGGAAAAAGATTCCGTTTCAAACCGAAAACGGTCACTATAGACTTTGAACTAGCCATAAACAACGCTGCCTGCAAAGTTTGAATTGAAGATTCAATAACACGTGGCTGCAGCTTTCATCTCGGTCAATCTTGGTGGTGACAAATTCAAGAATTGGGATTAACCAGGACTACAAATAAAAAATAAAGTTGGATATTGCATCGTAGAGCATTGTTTGCCTTTTTAAAACAATGCAAAGAATTTGTGAAATTTTCGACTATTTGTAGACACAGTGAAACTGGAACTTTTCCTCCAAATATATGGGCCGAACCCTCCCTTTTGGCGAGAACAGCAAACATGTGCGAAGCATTTTAATAAAATGTTCCCTTCACCCAAAAATATTTTTGTATTTACTGAACAATTACAAAATTTACAGTTAGAAACATATTGAAAAATAACAGCTACGACATCACTACATAGTATAAAACAAAGTCGCTTTCCCTATGTATGCCTAAATCTTTAAAACTACGCAACGGATTTTGATGCGGTTTTTTTTAATAGATAGAGTGATTGAAGAGGAAGGTTTATAAGTATAATAACATCCATTAAATAGTGGAGAAATACTGTTATTTTTGAGGTTTCTAATGTGATGTCGTAAATAATTACATTTTTTCCGCTTACATTGCAAACGCAGGCTGAACCCTACGAGATATATCAAAATAATGTACTAGGTATTGTACACGTTGAAAAGGTCTACAGAAAACTCCGCGATGGTATATGTCTATCTCTTATGGTTATCCCACAATACCATTTTTTTGTCATTTACTTTTTACGACAAATAATGGCTAATTTTCGAAGCGATTTCAACCAATACAGAATTAATCCTTATCCAATTAAATACTTTAAATACATTGGCCCTTCACAGCATATGATTTAAATGAATATTTTCGAAGATATTGCCATATGCCGCATTGAACCCGTGCGAAGCCGGGGCGGGTCGCTAGTTGTGAATAAATGTACAAATTTAATGTTTATCAATCGATGTGTGGAAATGTTAAATTATAAAAATAATATGTGTTCACATTATAATTGCGTAAAAGGTATGTTATAATACAATAAATCAAACTGTTTCTAAGTGACATATACTCGTGGATAGATGTACTTAGTTGCTCTTTCCTTCTTTAGCACTTTCTGTCGGTTTATGTATACATCAGCAGAGATATCGATCGTTAGTACTACAGCTCTATTCGCTCTACCGATGAGCCAGAGAAGGTGAAACAGCTGCCTGGGGCTATTTAGATGCAGTGTCACTGATCGATCTAGAGAGACCTATACTAATAGAAACTTAATACAAGCAATTATTAAACAACAATGAGAAAAAATATTATTCTGGAAGAAATGCTGGTGATAAAGATGTCTTTCTTTGCTTTCACTCTTTTCATTTTATCAGCATCCAACGCATCAGTCGAGTGAAGTTTTCGCTAACGAATATTATCAAATCTATACCATGTGATAAATATATGTCCGAACTGAATTCAACAATTCTGATAAAACAACTGTTTTAGTTGATGAAAGTTGCTACAAAAATCTAGATAAACGTATAATTCTTGTGATGTTGAATCAATAGTTGTTTGAATAAATTGTAAACGATTTACTCTGTTTTTTAATTATAAAATATACTTTTAATTTTTTACAAAATGTGTTACGATATAAAATTTGGCGCTTTTGTGTGATTTTTTATTAGGGTTGCGCTTCGAGTTTTTTTAATTTCTAATATCATTCGAGATTTGTTAAATCTATGATAAGACCCAGTAGCTTATCTAGGGCTATTAATTAATCTATATATTATACAATTATATGCTGCTAGCTTGTGTGATTGTGGATGTAAAGAAGTGTTGTGTATTGTGGTATCTGTGTGAGTGGGCTTGTGATAAATAGCGAATGAAAAGTAATTATTTGTATGTGAAATTGTCAGATCTAAAAAGCTTAAGGACTTGTTGTATTCCATCTTTAACGTGAATTCTAGATTTGGGTGTAAGTTGTTGATATAGGTGAGAAAAGAATCTATCTGACGGTTACTGCCTGTAAAGCAAGCGACGTAATGTCGCATTAAGTAAAGATAATTTCCATTTAGAATTAAACAGAATCATAGATATTGCCAAAAATAACGGTTATAATGTCAAGATAATTAATAAAATACTCCAAACTAAACTCAATAAAAAAGCCTTAAACATAATTTATCCACAAATTAATAATAATACAAAATCAAATTTCACATGTCTAACATATTTAGGTAAACATTCACTAAAAATATCTCAATTCCTTAAAAAACAGAATAAAAACGTCGCCTTTAAAACAACAAATAACCTATGCTCGTATATCAATAACTCGAAATCTAGAAAAGATAAATTTAATAAATCTGGAGTTTACAGACTGAGATGTGATGACTGTAGTGCTTTGTACATAGGACAAACTGGACACAGTTTCAGCGTAAGGTTCAACGAACATTTAAGTTACAGGCTCAAAAAAGAGAACTCTAATTACGCAAATCACCTGTTAGAACATAACCACAATTTCACCCTCAATCCCGATATTCTACATATTCAGGAAAAAGGACATAAACTTAATATATTAGAATCCATAGAAATATTGAAATACTCAAAAAACAATAATAATGTAATATTAAATGATCAAATCGATACATATAATTCACCGCTTGTTAACAATTTTGTAAACACACTCCCACCATTATCCACCCCCATCCCTCAATTCGTACCACATTCTGATCCCTAATATTTAAGGACATACTTTTAGATTTAGCTTTAGTTGATAAATCCTTGCTTTGAAAATGCCACAGTGTGGTGAAACAATTTGTCAGCATTTTTAAATTAAATGCTAAAAGTCTTGTGTAAAATTTGAGTTTTATTCTCAAACTTCCGAACTAAAGTAACGTTTTCATGTTATTATTAAAAGTGGTATAAAAACAAAGTAATTGTCTCTTAATCTAATCACATTGGTTCTTTGATTTATTTATTGACATATTGTAAAAAGAATAGCACTTGGAAAACTGTATGAAATGGAATATATGAAATGTAACATATATAGAAAGTTGAAAGAATGCGCAATGGTAATTTGATGTTGAAAGATATATTCTCGATACATCTCCATTAATTTCCACTTCAACATATATCATAATTAAATACCACGAAAGTGTTACAAAGCACTTTGTTGTTGAAACCTGAACACAAGAAAGTTTCTTAATAACATTCTATCTAGAACGTACATCGAAGAAAGTCATCAAAATTTCAACACTTTGAAGTTTAGTTACATCATTCCCATTTGATATCTATATGAATATATTGATTGAAGAAAAGTATGACATATGGCAGAAGCCGAAGGATATAAAATGTAAAATTAATGTATTATAAATGTATATTATGTCAGGGAGAGATATGCGACTTGAAATCGATATAACGATTCAGTTACAACAGGTGTAACTGAAATAAAAGTCGTTGAATCTCATATCTCTCAGTTGAATGCATTCGTGTTTGAGGTCGGTTAAATTGAAAATGGGATAGCATACTGCAAACTAGAATTTGATTGATAGGTACTCTTAACTTTAAATGTCTACGTTGAATCTGAATTCTGAAATGTAGAACACCCCCATGCTTCAAATATTTATAAATATCTAAATATATTTCATATGTAGGTACGTTAAGTGCAGGTAAACAGTTTTTACATAAAACATACATCACATAAATTATACTTTTGTCACAATTTTCACCGTCTTACAGCCTTGCACTGCTATGACATTCGCCCAAAGTGTTAATACCTAACAACATATTCGGAAAATGTGTACTTTGCCATTTTCACTGGTACTTTTTAATGTTTCAAACAAAGCAAATTGAAATACAACAAATTTGATGTTTCTAGCTAAACTCGAGTCAAAACATAATAATTTCTAAACTAACCATACCAGTTTTCTGCAGATTGTTTATCCTTTCATACAAACTTTGGTTTGTTTCGTTCCAGCTGGAAGACAGCTAGTGTGCAACCAATTCCAAAAAAAGGAAAGAAGACCCTACCTAATAACTATACACCCATTGCACTATTGTCTGTGATCTCTAAAGTGATGGAGAAAGTAATCAACATCGAGCTTGTTGAGCACATAGAGAGCATCAAAATCGTGAATGACCGACAATATGACTTTCGTCAACAGAGATAAACAAGAGACCTGTTTGCCTACGTAACACATGTATGGCGGAAATCGTTTGAAAAACATGAGGGAACTCAGCTGTATCATTGGATATCTCCAGAGCATTTGACAAAGTCTGGCACCAAAATCTTCTTGGGAGGGAAACTTCTGTCATACGGTTTGCCGCCTCAACTTTGTCGCTTACTATCGAGTTTTCTCTCAAATAGATCATTTCATGTTGTGGTTGACGGAATATCCAATGGTTATCAATGCTGGTGTTCCACAGGGATCTGTCTTGACACCAACTTGGTTTCTGCTCCATATCAACGATCTGCTGTTAGTGACCATCTGTCGCGTTCACAGCTTCGCAGATGATGGTACACTTCATACAGCTTTCTCATCTAGAGCCCCTATACCATCCAATAAAAACAGAGGAGCGATACAGGGACAGGTTTACACAATTAATGGAGTTCTGGCAAAGATTTTGAAATGGGAATCTAATAATTTGGTAGAGTTTAATGTAACCAAAACTCGATCTTGCACCTTCTCCAAGAAGGCGGGTCTCACAATCCCTAATATAATGATGTCAGGAACAACTACTCGTATAAAGTCTTCCATAACAATGCTCGGAATCACCACCAACAACACCCTCTCATGGGACGATCATGTGAGGTCCATTGCGAAAACCGCTTCACAAAAACTTGGTTTTCTATTCCGTGCCACGAGCTACTTCACATCTCAGCAGCCCGTCATAATCTGCAGAGCACAGATTCGACCTATCCTTCACATGTTTGGAGTTCGCCTCCCAAACATACGCTGAAGCTCTTGGATTCTATCCATAAGACAGCTATTCGTTTGATTGATGATGTCACACCTACGAGATCATTGACTTCTCTAGAAAAGTGGGAGCTCTCCCTTTTCTATAGATATTTCCAAGGTCGGTGCTCTTCAAAAAACTTGTCTGTTGTTTCAACATGAGAGATTCCAGATATAAGGAATAGACGAGCTCAAACTAGTCACCTCTTCACTGTCAAGCTCGAGACATGCCGAACTTTTTCGTACCACACTTCAATTTTTTATCGAACAGCCAAGTTGTGGAGCTCATCACCCAGTGAGGTCTTTCCATATTCAAAACCTTCAAGAAAAATACGAATGCCTATCTCCTCTCCCTACATTCCGCTGCTGGCACACATGATGTTCTTCGAATATTATAAGTTTCACTCTCGTGTAGTCAAAGTATATAAAAAAAATAATGTCTTTATTTTGTCATTCTACGCAATCGTATGATTCTCTACTATTCATGAAGTGCAAATTGTGACAACAACATAATTTCTGTTTACCTGAACGATCATCATTTAACGTTTTCCGTTGAATTATTAAAATGATAATACCAAAAATATCTAGTGGCGTACAAATTAGGGTTGGGAAAAGGAGAAATGGTAACAGTTTCTACTTCACTGGTTCTCAGCATCACCTGTAACAAACCCCGTTCGAACTAGTAAAAATTTGCTATGTGGTATTTTAGTGACTTTTTAAAATTAGCTAAAATTACGGTCCAAAACGTCTCCTTGATCATGTATCATTTTCGAAAAATTGCTTGGCAGACAATTTCTTTTTAAATAACATCTGAGAACTTTTTTATAAATAATTTTTTTCATGAAACACCAAAACACCTACGTTTTTGTTTTAAAAATTATATCTCGATCTATTACAACTTGTCTGGCTGGAAATTTTTTCAATTACTTTATCATTTTGACAAAAAAATTTTGTTAAATTTCTCCTTTATAAATAAAAAGTTGTCATCGTCGAAAAAAAAATTTCTACTGTCAGACTTAATTTTTAAGCGCCGTGTCAATGCCTTTTTTTTCAAATAAGCGTCAACGGCGGCCAGGTGTAAACACCATCACCATTATTTCTTCTGAAATTGACTTTAACATATCTTCGATCTATAAGAAATGATCTGTCAGCGGATATTATTACAGACTTGATGTTTTATGCGCGGCGAGAACGTTTTTCAGTTAAAAAATGAGATATAACCGCAGCCAACAGAAAAAATTGTAATTCCTAATTCAAGTCTAAGCTCCCTCCTATATTGAATTACGTTTTTTATCGAAAAAATGTTGTATACCACAACATACCATGACAGACAGAAAAATGCAAAACTAAGCGTCTGTTGATTAACAGAAATCTGTAGCCTGGCAAGTTTTAGTACATAGATAGAATCTCAAACTTCATTTTAACTCAAAAATCAAGAAAGTGTTATGAAGTGTTTTTTCATGAGAAAAATAATTCAAAACGAAAGGTCGGTGAGATGTTGCTTAACAAAAAATGTAAGCCAGACAATTTTTTTTCTAATACATTATTTACTATAAATTATGTAAATATCAAGCAGGTTTTGTGAAAGTAAATTCATTTATTTTTAGCTAATTTTAAAAGGCATTAAAAATAGCAATTAACATACTATGATTTCTAAAAATAACGATTTTATCAAATTACCTAAATTACCATTCTGAAAATATGTTATTTTGTTACAGGACATTGATTTCGATGGTTTCAGGAGATTTATCGATACGTTTCTGGAGGTTCGTACATCTGATGAATTATGCAGACATCTTTTTTTATCATTCGTTAGAAAAGGAGTTATGGTGGAGGGGAAGGCATTCAAAGAGATGGCGGTACTTAGTTCAACTACTGCTTGTGCCCCTATCACTTCCCACACTAAGGGTGAGTATCAACCTAATAGTTTGTAATATTAAAGAGTTTTTACACACATGTCGTCATGGATTAGGAATCTTTAAATATGTTGTAAACTCTCGTTTTTCTTCAATTTTACTATCAGTAGTGATATTGACAATTCACAACTCACAAAAAGCTCAAAATCAGGTTGATTTACTCCATTTCTATGAAATACTAAAACCAACCCCAGTTAGCGCAGCACAATATGTTTTCATAATCAGAGAAGGTGAGGATTTATATGAAATAAAAAGTAGGAGTTGTACATTCGAAAAGAAAATTGATGAGGTTTTGCCGTATTGACATAAATGATCCAGTCGATCATGACAAATGATGTAATGACTAAAAAATTGGCCCGCTCTGGCGTTTTTCGAATTGTCCGTACATACCATAGAAAATAATTGGTTTAATACGTAAATTATGTTCCCCGCTGTATTTCAACTTTTTTATACGTGAATTATGACCTAGTTAGAAATACTTTCTTTTACGAGAACGACCAGGACAACAACGTCACAATTAACAGCGACCGTTGTATTCACATGTTGAAGGACTTTTTTCAACCAAGGCTGCTGAAATTTGAAAGCTCACACCTGGCATCATTGAAATATATAGAGCCACAGCCCACGCCTGTAGAATATTGTCTCTCAGCAAGCCGTGGTATTCCGAAGAGATAAATCTTAAATTATATAACTCACTTTATTCTATTTTCTTGTGTGATAATAATGTTATTGAATATAAATATACAAAATATTTGTTATTTGTATTATATAGCATAACAAATGATGAGTCGACAAGGTTCCGACCGTGAGTGCATGACATGAGTGTCAATGCTAATTAGAGAAGCAAGGCTTCCCCTTGAGAATAGATATTTGAGCAAGTTCAGCTAGAACAGTTAGTTCTTAGTCAGTCTAAGTTAGTATTGAAAAGTACCATGTCATCGCATTTCGTACCTAGTGTTGTCATTCCAACCATCTGCCCCTATGTCCATACGAAACATCTACCATAATCCAACACCGAACCTGTTAACTGATAAGAGATGACGTTCCTTGCAAGCCAAAGAAGAAATCCTTGTTCACATAGTACCGGGATATCAAAAATTATCTTGGTCAAGGGTGGTTGTGAAATCTAAAACGTGTGTCTTACTTTACGTTTGAAATAATTATGTCAGTGTCACACTGACATCATCAATAACCTACAAATTTCTTACCTATTTATTTCAGTTGTAAAACAATAATGAACTACAAATTATTATGAAATAACGGTTTTAGTAACAAGAAAAACCAAATTACAGTAATTGTTGGAAATGTCCCCCGTTTTGTTCCATGCACAAGTTGACGCCCATCCTCATGCTGTGAAAACCGTTTTGCAGCATTTCTGGCGTTATGGTTGCACATTGCTGAACTATTCTTTGTTGAAGTTCTTGCAAATTATTTACTGGAGTTGCTAAGATCTTGTTTTTTGAGTAAGGAAATATAAAATAGTCCATAATTGTCAAACAAGGTGATCTCGGAGGAAACTCAATTTCTGTATGCAAACTTATCAGCCGGTCATCAAAAACTTGATGAGAAAAGCAATATTTTCTCGTGTAGTATGTGCTGTTGCACCGTCATGCTGGAAATAACCGTACCGAAGTTCACCATCGTTTAACTGTTGCACAAATTCAGCCAAAAAAATGTGTGCGTAGCGTTCTGCGTTGACGGTGAAATCAAAAAAAAATGGCTCAATTATTCTTCTGCGAGAAACTGCCATCCAAACACCGATTTTTTGAGCATTTAGTAGCGATTCAGTAAAAACATGAGGGTTATCATTGCTCCACATTCGCATATTTTGAGAATTGATGTATCCCAGAAGATCGTCATTCATTAAATTATTGACAAACCAATGGCAGTAAGCAAGACGTCTGGGGTGGTCTGCGGGCAGAAGAGCTTGATGTGCTTGCATCTTATATGGATGGATGTTCAAGTCTTTCTTTAAAATCTTCTGACATGTTCTATAAGAAAGTCCAATTTCCTGAGAAAGACGTTTCAAAGGTTTTGCAGGCTCCTCTTCCATACGTTGACGAACGTCATTGACAACTTCTTCTGTACGAACTCTTGGTCTACCTGCACCTTTTTTATGAGTCACACAACCAGTTTCGCGAAACACATCAACACAATTTGCAAGGCACGCATAAAAATTGTTCGGTAATATTGCCACGTTTGGGAAGTGCTCTCGAAAATTGTCCAAACACAAACGTTGACTGTATTGCCAATTTCCATTAACTAGCGCACCCGTTCGAAAATATGCTTCAATCTTGAAAATTTTGTGCTGTGTGGTAAGAGACATGATTCAAAAACTGGATTAGAAAATTTCTTCACAATGACTTAACAGATTCTGGCACAACAAAACATATTCAAAAATTTAAAGTAAGACACACGTTTTCGATTCCACAACCACCCTTGACCAAGATAATTTTTGATATCCCGGTATAAGGCTTTTCATATTCTCATATAGGGCTGCATAGATTTGCCCCCAAGAAGTCTCGACTTTCCCCTCCTCAGTTTTTGTTTTTGTGGCACTACCTCAAGTCCAGAATGTATGAGAATTTAGAAATCGCAGATGAAATAAACACTATTCCAAACCCGATGATAACAGTTGTATTCGACAATTTAAGGTCGCGAATCCGAGAGTGCATGACACATGAAGGCAGACAAACTTGATGATGTTGTATTTAGGAAATAAACATCAAGTAAATTTCCAGTGATAAAGCCATCCAATAAAACGAATTGCTAATATTTCACGCACTACCCATTCATCGTAACATATTTGGACATAACTGTTCTTCCTCTCCTTCACTGCCAGCAGCAGTTAGTATTCAAAAGCATTACGGCGAGGAAATTTACTTCGAGAATTTCTCATTAAACCGAAGGATAAGCGAAGCGTCACCGTTATTCTTAGCTCCGGAGTGGTTTTATCCACAGAATAAGATCTCTGAATTCAAGAACATGCATACTTCGTTTTATGAAATAAAATTTTATATCATACTTTATAAAGTGAAGTCTCAAAACGAATAACTGGAGGATCTTTGGAATATATGTAATGCCTCGCCTTCTAGCATCTTGAAATAGTAGCGATGTATAAGATTGCTTAATTTCTTTTACACTCCGAATATGCTTTTGACATAAGTTGAATTAAATTATTATTATGAATTGTCCTCATACGAGGGAAAGGTGAAAAGTTCCTGAAAAATGAAACAAGAAATGATTTATTTGGTGAAAACTTATTTGTTTTCTCAACATAATCTCCTTGTAGCCCAATGTTTTTCTCATTTTTCGGCCCCTTCCAATTAATACGATTTCGGCAATCCTTCAAAATAAGCGATTGTTTCAGCGATGACCTCATCGTTGGAGACAAATCTCTTGGGGGAAAATCTGGAGAATATGGTGGATGACGAACCAATTCGTAGCGCAATTCATGCAATTTTGCCATTATGACTGCGGCCTGTGCGCAGGTGCACTGTCCTGGTGGAAGAGCCTTTTTCCTTTGCCAAATACGGCCACTTTTGCTTCAAATCGTTCCAACAGCTCTGCATAATATACGCCGGTGATAGTTTTGCCCTTTTCAAGGTAATCGATATGGACAATATGTATATCCCAAAAAACTGTCTTATTACTCGATAAACCCACTCTGGCCTTTTTCCGTTTCGATTTGCCAGGCCAAGTCCACTGTTTCGACTGTTCTTTGGTCTCTGATGTGTTGTGATGGATCAATATTTCGTGCACGGTAAACGGCGCAGAAAGTCCTTTTATCGCGCTTCAACATCGTCAAACATTCCTTTGAAGTTTTTACACGGTCACGCTTGTTGTCAATATAGAGCAAATGCGGCACCCATCTGGCAGATAGCTTCCTCATATTCAAAAATTTATGCAAAATTTTCCATACCCGTCCTTTGTGGTCATACTACCACAACGAAAATCAGTAAACCACTTGTGAATCGTTCCAATCGATGGTGAAGAGTTCCCATAATGTTTAACAAGCGGTGCTTCGGTTTGCGTAATGTTTTTTCCACGCAAGAAATAATGTTTAAAGAAGACGCGAAATTCACTTTTTTCCACGTTTACAAAAATCTTCAAGCGCTTGCTATCGATGGGTGAGAATTGAATGACATATCAGTCTGAAAATTTTAATGCGTTTCTAGTTGAAGATGATATAGTACCGGGATATCAAAAATTATCTTGGTCAAGGGTGGTTGTGGAATCTAAAACGTGTGTCTTACTTTACTTTTGAAATAATCATGTCACTGTTACACTGACATCATCAATAACCTACAAGTTTCATACCTATTTATTTCAGTTGTAAAACAATAATGAACTACAAATTATGAAATAATTATGTGAACTTTGAACCTTTCCAGAGGTCGTGATAGCCACAATCCGGGTCAAAAACTGTTTTGAAATAGTTAATTTCCCGTAAATCGAATGACGTTCACGTGAGAAGCCCGTAGCACGCGAGGTAGAAAAGTGCAAACTGGTTGTACCTAATACGGCTTTACGACGACTTTTCGCGTGCCGTTTTCGCTCCATGTAGTTAGATTTAGTATCGGACCATGCCCGACGGCCCTTCTGTTTTCGATAAATGTCCATTAAATAGGAAAATTTAATTAAAACAGTTTGAGCTATTCTCAGATCTCAGCTACGCGCGTCTAACGTGTGACGTACCAAAGGGAATTTTCTCGCGACTAAAATATGCACGAAGCGGGTAAAAGCTAGCGGTCCATAGCCAAAAACACTTTATTACAACTTACACCGGTCGCACGGGGCAAGAAACGGCCCCAAATTAACAAGACCGAGGTAAAATGTATAAACTCCAACTTACGCGCAGCGAGCTCCTCGAGGCATATGTCAAAATGATTTCGTTCGTAGCTAATTACATAGGACGTCTAGCGTTCATGCAATAATGTTTTTAGATAATTCGAACCTTCTAATTTCGATAGGCCACGTGAAAATCTCGGAGTCCAAAGCGCTAAAGACCTCTGAGTGTTATAATATTCGTATAAAATTGCGAAATTTCGCACTTTTAGAAACTTCAAATTAATTATGACATAATTATTTCAAACGTAAAGTAAGACACACGTTTCAGATTCCACAACCACCCTTGACCAAGATAATTTTTTATATCCCGGTACAAATGTCACATAATTTCCGATTGTGGCGCCATCTGTTTTTTTATCAGGGACTTTCCACCTTGCGCTCGAGGACAGTTCATAATGATTCAGTCAGGAATCCCCGAAATTGTCGTTGAGCTCACGGTTGTCCAGAGGCGGATCCAGAAAATACCTTTTTTTGTAATTGGAATTCATACTTGCTAGGTTAAAAAGTTGAATAAACAGATTATGCTGGGACAAATTAGATAAACATCACATTAAATTATCAAAAGAAAACAGACTTTCATTTGAATGAATAGAAAACAATGTTCACGAAATTATGCAACATATTCTATTTCTCTATTTCCCTTAGTTTCCTTCTTTGTTGTTCCTCCGCCAATTTTTCATACTTTCTTAAGAAGGTGGCCACACATTTATGTTTCCCTAAGGACCTAGGATTATATTAAGACGGTACTGGATAGCCTGCATCCCGGGGACCCGACGTAAGGGGGTCCCCTCACAATGACAAAAATCTATCAGAAACTAGACTTGAAGCTTGTGGTATTCGAAAGAAGATAATGTTGGAGCTGTGAAACTGTTCTAACTGAAGAATGGAGTGTTATACTTTTCCAGTTCAACGGAATAAATGAGCTTTGTTATGCCTATTTTATTATCAGTGAACCTGTAAAACAAATCGGTTTTGTTTATTTAAATTTAATATATTATATGGAGGATCCCGCTACTTTGTGATAGTTTATTAACCCTGGTTTTAATTGGATAATGCGATGAGTCTCGAAACTGCAGTCACAAGTATTATTGTTTTAATAAAATGTTAGCAAAACGAGGAAAAAATCTCATTCTCATTAATTGCATTCCATTTTTATTTCATTTCCAGCTAACAGAAATATTTGTTGAGGACAGCATTAAAATATAGAACGTTCAATCACGCGACAAATGGGAGGCGTTAAAAATAGTATCACTTCCATCAAGCAATAATTGTTTTTGTTTTTGAAATTAAATAAAACGACTGTCATAACAACTGTCAAGAAGTTAAGATTTGTATTTCAGAAGTTCACGTATTATAATATTACTGAATTGTAATATTCAATAAAAACATATATTATCTACAGTCCAAAGAAATGGGTTTAAGTGAAAAATATGAGAAACTTAAAGTAAATAAATGTTGTTTCAATTGCTTACGAATCGGGCATAATGTGAAAAATTGTAAATTTGGCTCATGTACAAAATGCAACAAAAAACACAATACTTTGTTACATGTAGAAGAAAATACAAATGATCAGACTAATACCAAAATTAGTTTATCTTCTTCGAATATTATTGAACATGTTCTGTTATCGACAGCAGTCGTTCGGATTTTTGATAGCAATGATTGTTCTTACAATGTCAGACTATTACTTGATTCAGGTTCTCAGTCCAGTTTTATTTCAGAAAATGCATGCAAAAGATTGAAATTGAAAACCAGAAATGTTTCAGTTAAGATTTCCGGTCTAAACAATACAATTTCGAATTCCTATAAAGAATGTGATGTAACTATTCATTCAATTGTTTGTAAATTTAGTATTACAGTCAAATGTCTCGTTTTATCAGAAATTACTACTATATTGCCAAATATGGAATTAAATATTACTGAGTTGAATATTCCAAGGAATCTAAGTTTAGCTGATCCACAATTTAACAAACCTCAAAACATTGACATGTTGTTGGGAGCTAATGTTTTTTGGGAAATCATTTCTTCAGGACAATTTAAATTGGGATCTAATAAGCCGATTTTACAAGAATCAAAATTGGGATGGTTAATTTCAGGTCCGATTGGAAATTTAACATCACAGCATACACATTGCAATTTTAGTCATAATACTGAATTACAAGACCAATTGGCTCGTTTTTGGGAATTGGAAGAGGTAAACATTAAATCGATTATGTCGGTTGAAGAAAATAATTGTGAAAATCATTTCAAGAATACAACCAGAAGATTAGAAAATGGTCAATTTTTAGTTTCTATTCCTATTAAAGAATCTACAGATACGTTAGGTGATTCGTTTGAAATGGCAAACAGTAAATTTCTATCTCTAGAGCGAAGGCTCCAGAAAAATCCTAGTACTCTTAAAACATTTGTGAGCCATAGAGTTTCCGAAATTCAGGAACTTACAAGTTTATACGAATGGTTTCATGTTCAAACTAACTCAAATCCAGAGGATTTACTTACTCGAGGTGTGTGTCCAGGTTTATTAATGACCTCGAAATTATGGTTTCATGGACCAGAGTGGTTATCTTTCGATGACACTTCTTGGCCTATGTCAAAATACAATTCAGAAAATTTGCCTGACATTAAGATTAACGTTAATTCGTTACTATCGACTCAATTATCAGTAAGTTTTCCTTTCACACGGTTTTCGAAACTAACAAGACTTTATCGAGTCATGGCATATATTCTAAGGTTCAAATTCAATTGCACCTCCAATATGAACCACAAGAGAATTGTTGGTGAACTTAATTTAAGCGAAATGGATAATGCTCTAAAATTACTAATAAAATTGGCTCAAATCGAATCATTCCCAACTGAATATTTGATATTACTAAATGTGAAACCAATTAATAAAAAAAGTAAGATTCTAAGCTTGAATCCTTTTATGGATACGGAAGGGTTACTCAGAGTAGGGGGACGATTGTCAAATTCACAATTTGATTATAATAAGAAACATCCTTATCTTATTTCGTCAAGTCATCATTTAACAAAACTGATATTCGAACATGAACACCTTAGACTTATGCATGGTGGTCCTCAATTATTACTCAGTACTATTAGAGAAAAGTTTTGGCCTGTCTCTGGAAGAAATCTCGCTAAGCATACTGTTCACAAGTGTGTGACATGCTATCGATTCAAAACAAATGGAGTTGTTTCGACAATGGGAGATTTACCTGAGCATCGGTTTCAATTCGGTTCAATATTCCAAATAACAGGTTTAGACTACGCGGGCCCAATAATGATAAGAGATAAAAAGGGTCGAGGAGGGAAACTGATTAAAAGCTACATTTGTGTTTTTGTTTGTTTCGCCAGTAAAGCTTTACACCTGGAGTTAGTGTGTGATCTGTCTACCGAGGCTTTTTTATCTGCGCTGAAAAGATTTATTGGTAGGAGAGGAAAACCTAGCCATATTCACTCAGATAATAGGAAACATTTTATAGGCGCTGACGCGGAATTGAAAAAACTCCAAACTATTTTTTCTAATGAAAATAAAAATATTAACAATTTTTTTAATACTGAAGGAATTACTTGGCATTTCATTCCGGCATACGCTCCTCATTTTGGGGGTTTATGGGAGGCAGGAGTAAAGTCGGTTAAATTTCATTTAAAACGAACCTTAGGGAACGTTCATTTGACATATGAGTCCTTTAACACTGTTCTTGTTCAGATAGAGGCAATTCTTAATTCGCGTCCTTTATTTCCGTTATCGTCCGATCCGCAAGACCTTACACCAATTACCCCAGCTCACTTTATCATCGGAAAGCCGTTAACTGCATTACCAGAGCCTGACGTGACATACTTACCTGATTCGAGACTGTCGCATTATCAGTATTTTGAAAAATTACGACAAAATTTCTGGAAAAGCTGGAGCCGTGACTATCTTGCAGAACTTCAACAGAGAAAGAAGTGGTTACAATCGACAGGAAAGTTAGAAGCAGGAGACCTGGTGTTGTTGAAAGAAGACAACCTACCTCCATTGAACTGGCAGCTTGGGCGAATTCATGAAATTATACTGGGCCCTGATGGAATTGGTAGAGTTGCAACTGTTTTTACATCAAAAGGTTTAATCAAGAGAGCTTTTTCAAAAATATGTCCACTACCAAAGAATGATGTTGAAAGCCAAAGCTTCCAAGGCCGGGGGCATGTTGAGGACAGCATTAAAATATAGAACGTTCAATCACGCGACAAATGGGAGGCGTTAAAAATAGTATCACTTCCATCAAGCAATAATTGTTTTTGTTTTTGAAATTAAATAAAACGACTGTCATAACAACTGTCAAGAAGTTAAGATTTGTATTTCAGAAGTTCACGTATTATAATATTACTGAATTGTAATATTCAATAAAAACATATATTATCTACAGTCCATTTATACATATTCAACAATATTTGATAATCCGATTTTTGTGTTTGAGGATAATATACTTGTAAAAATATTTTAAAAATTTAAAAGGATACATTACCCAACTCTCTGTGAATCTAGAGCCATATTATATTTTCAATATGGCCTTGGTTGAACAATGTTACAAACAAATAATGATCATGACTAAAGACATAATCGATAATTTACCCAAAACGTAATTTGGTTTCTCTATCTCGACCAGACGCTGCATCTAATAGTTCCAGACATTCGTAACGCTCGCGCTCTCTCGAGTTCATCGGCGGAACGAGTAACCTGCATTGATCGATATCTCTAATCTATAAATATGAACATCCTAGAGAGATCAGGTCATCTAACGCCATCTACCCGAAGGTAGATGTCCCACTAAGATACAGCAACGCAATGTAAAACATTGACGAAATGGATATCTCATACTTCACTGAAATCTCTAAAGGCACCTGTACACTGTAGAGATAAATACAGCTAGATTTAGATCGCTCTAGCTAGACTGCACTAGAAGTGTGTTTACACTAGAGTGAAATGTGCTCTAATTAGAGCAGTCATAGAGAGCGCATAGATCAAATCTACCTAGATAAGTCTACGGATAGTTATCATTGAGAGAGCATTTTGGTTGTTAGTTCGTTTTCTTTGTACGAAAAATGTCGGACCGCAAACGCGTTGCAGCTGCAATTATAGTGTGTAGTTTGATTTAAAAAAAACAGAAAATAAAATCGAAAAAAACGAAGAGGTTGTGGGTGAGAAATTGGATATCAAAAAGAGATGACGAAGGAGTGCAATTGTTTCCATACATTTTGCCTTTAGCTGCCTGTCTCTGTATTCCTTCAGTGTACAATTCCACAGTTCAGGAGACGATTCAAGAAGCTCAATTAGTTTATAGGTTTTTTGCTTGTCCCACACAACATCGGCCATTGTACAAATAAATGCAGAAGAAAATGTATAAAAATGTATAATTAGGTACCTTTAACAAAACAATATCGAAAAAACTGTTCAAATATTTCTACGTGCTCTATTTGGTCTATTCAACTGAACAAATGGATCTAGACTGATCTAGCTATAGTGTCTATTTCCGTGTACATTGTAGATTTTCGTCTACTCTAGTTAGTCTACCTAGATCCTAGAGAGGCAACCGCTAGAGCGCTCTATATGTTGTGTACACTTCTAGACTAAATCTAGAGAGCTCTAGCTAGAGTAACTCTACGAGAAAAAATCTACAGTGTACACGTACCTTAAGAATGTTAGTCACTTACTGCCAAGATGGCGACATCAACCAAGCTCTTGGCACTTGGAGCAGTGAGTTTCACCTGATGAATATTTGTAATATATTCTTCATTCATGAAAATAATCTTTATAATTCAATATCGTCAACGTATTATCAAGGGACATAGATGATTGAACTATTCACCGTATGTCATAGAAAATGTTCACTATTCAATGCAACTTTTCTTCTTGCAGGGTCCACTCCTAATGTAAATTCTGTTGGTGAAACAACAGATAAAAGTTTTTTAACAAGCGAAAAGGCAGCAACTTATGGCGGAATGATCGTGGAAAAAATTCACGGATTCGGGGAAAAACTGTTAGGTCATCATAGATCAGACAGTGACTGCTCGGCTCGGGGAAAAACAGGTAAATTACAAATTAATATTATTGTGGATGTTTCTTGGCAGAGACCATTCCAACCTGGACAATCTTAATTTTCTTTCTATTATACTCTTCCGGTATTACTAGAATTAGTAGAACTTTGATATTAATCTGACCAAATGGTTGAATTAGAATTCCGAGAAGATTTCATTTAGATCGAATTTGTAACTTCTGGTCTTGATGTTATCCATGTAATCCTGGAATTCTGTCGATCGATATTGCAAAAAGATGATTCAAGGTAAATATCCCTCATGAAACAATACATTAAAGTCCAGGTACCCATCTCAAAGAGGATGAATTCTGATGTATTCAGTTTCAATAAATACATGTAGTAGTTGTATTCTCCCAATTATTTCCAGTAGATTTTCTCAAATCGATCGTGATACCAGCTCATTTCCTCACCATCGATGACAAACACGTCCTGCCACAATTTTTATATTCGTTCTTCTTGTGAACATCAAAATCTGCTTCACTCTCATCAATTCCTCCACAATTACTTGATTCACTGTCCTGTTCAATGCAAAACTTCCCTCAAAATTGTTGAGGAACATTTGAGGCTACGTCGTTTGCGAAAAAGAATGAGTTGGGTAAAGCGTGGTCTTGCGAGGAATAAGATATGCTGCACCTGGTGGATGGGAAATCTTAGATATTTATTCTGAACCCCCATAGACTGTACCTATCACAAGTGTTTTCCTTCGGGCTACTTTCCATCCAATTTCGAAAAAGTAGCGACTTGGGATAAACATTTTGATCGATCTTGACAGCTTATGATGTTGAAAAATTGCTTGAATATAAAACCTTAGGAAGGAGCATTGGGGAATAAGTATATCAGGATAGTCGTTGCTTATGGCGAACTCAAGTTTCCGGTTTAGCAATGACGTAACGTTTCCAAAGGTAGCAAACCATAATTATGTACATTCTTAGGAAAACTGAAAATTTATAGCCAAATATCAAATAGGGCAAGCATTTTTATCCAGTGCTTTTCAAAAGCTAAGTTGTATTTTACATGTTTCGATAAAAAACTTATTTATTACTGTTAAATCTTTCTAACATAATGCTTGTTACGCTTATGATCCGGGTAATCATAATCTGACATGACATGTCGTTTTCGAAATAATTATTAGTAATATTACCTATGAAATGTAATATTTTTGGTCTTTATTGTTTCTTGTCTTTGAACATCCACAAGTTGCACCACTAACCATAATTGCTGATTGATGTTTTAATGAACAGAACACTATTTATTGTTCAATTCACAGTTTGTTCACACACTACATGCTTGAATATTCATGAGCATTTGAAACACAAATAATGTAAATAAGACTAAACACTAAATTTCGCATAAAATAACCACAAAGTATCGAGAAACCAAAACGACTTCCCTCTCACTTATGTTATATATAGCCATTCCCTCTACAACTTCTTTCTAAGGTTGTATATTCTATTATAATTTGCACACATAAACTTGATCAATCGTATGTTGCCTTCACTGATTTTATTTGGGCTCTTTTTCTTTTCTCGCTATCATTCCTATTGCACATAGTATTTTGATATTCAAAGTAGGTACAAAGGGGCCATAGAATAGAACGATTCATAATAACCGGTTTCTTGGGGTTCGTAGTTGGTGATCATTAAGTCGTGAGGAATTATACCATACTGGATTTCAGAGTTTTATTACACTTACACATACTATATTAATAGCACCACATACAATTGATAACTTGTTAATACCTGTCTGAATAATGATGATCTGTTAATAATACTGATACTCAATGACTAACTCAATGATTTGAACTGGACATCTATTAATACCTCATTATAGAGAGATTCCAGATCGTCACTTTATTATTGCTTCGGTCAAAGCAATTCCATAAGGTTGTAACCTCGCCTTGACTTCAAGTATTATAACAATTCGACCCGGCAGATATTGCTTTTCATAATTATCACATTCTATATTTACTATTCGATATCGATATCGATATCGATACCTTGTTTACTAGGTTACAGTAATAAGTTTATTAAAATAATTACTTATAAGAAATTATAAAATATACCTTTAAAATTTGAAAGAATGAAAAATGTTCACTTAAATAAAACTTTAGTTACTAATAACAAACCATAAACATATATTTATTCATTGAAAAATTTTAATTAGTAAATATAAAAGAAAAAATTCATAAATTTAAATATAATTTTCAATAAAATTGTTTATAAATAAAATTTTTAATTTGAAGCTTATTACAAAAAAAGCTTATTAAAATTTCACCAAAAAAATTTTTGTAAATACAATTTCTTACATTAACAAAACTTTATTCGTTAAAGTAAAATTTATTTTTCAAAATTCATTTCAATACTAATAAAATATAATTAAATTAATAAAAATGATAAAAATCAAAATATTTCTCTTACATTAAAATCAAGACATTTTTTAGATAATTTTTCAAATTTCAATAATATATAATTCATTTGCTTAAACTATTTATTTATTCAATTAATAAAACGAAAATTGATAATAATTCCCTTCAAATTTATTTAAACTTTAATTCTTAATTAATAAATATCAATAAATTTGTTATATTCAAAAATCATAAATATTTTGTAAATTCATTATTGAAATTTCTTATAAAAAAAATAAAAATTACAAAAATATTCTTTTAAAATTTCATCTAAAAAACGATACGGATGAATTTTTACATAAGTAAAACTATTCACTAATAACAAATGGTAAATGTATATTTCATTTAAATTAAAACTTAAATTACACTAATGAATAGGAAAAATTTTTATATATTTAAGAAAATAGATGAATCAGCAATCTATAGAATTGAATAGTTTTAGGATTTCCCAGAGATAACTCCCTTGTTATTCCATTATAGCGTATTCAAAACTTATCGAATTATACTTTAAACCTACCTTTTGTTTCTTGCAGGTACCGTTCATCCTTTGCTCATGGTAACACATACGTCCTACTCATGTCATGAAGTACTCGGTAAGAAAAGTACAGATTCTTCACCTTCGCATAGTCAAATCTCAAGGAACTCATCAAAAAAATCGAATAATTCATTACTTGTTAATAACGGAAAACTAGAAGGTAATCAAAGTTATTTTTCCAATTATATTGGTGTTCCTATGTCTATTTCTTATTTGCCCAGTTATATACAATGATACAGAATCAAAGTAGTTTGGACTTCTTGGTCAAAATTAATGCTTCACAGGCCAGATTATTCAACCGGTAGCTGTGAAATTGATAAATTTATTTAAATTTTCAATGATTCTTGCAAATGCATGAACATCATATTTAATTATGTAGGAACTAATATTTTTCAACTGCTTAGTCCAGATTTTCATTTGACTATTCACGTGATCTCTGCTTAGATAGATTCCAGTTAAAACCGTTAGGACAGGCGCGCACTAGCTATTTGTAGTCGCGCGACAGTTTACTTCAATGAATGTAAAGCATTCCCAAAAAGTTTCAGTTTTATCCCTGTTAGATTTGGCTCGTTGACCAATTATCGAATACAATCCGTCTTTTCCTATGTTGTAGTAAAGCTACGACACAGGCAATTTCCACGAAATACGATTTTTGATCGCAGTGCGCGTTCCTTTTTTGCCACTTGAATATTACTGCGTCTAAGTAATGGCGCGACTACTAATCGCCAGTGGGCGCCTGGCCTTAGCTTGAATATGAAAATTGTCACCGCGACATAAAGAAAGATTTAACCTCAAAAATAGGAAAGGCAGGCGTCGGAAAATCAATAAGGGAAATTATAATTGCCACGTTTGGGGGTTCATTTTGATGGCAACACTGTATAATGAAATGGCGACATTTCTGCGTCTGCTTCGTATAGTCGCAGGTCTCAACAATGTTTGCTTTTAAATGCCTCGATAAGCAGATATTTAAGCATAACAACGAAATTCTTGAAATATTCTCTCATATACTTTTAAAATAAAGAACATCGTAACGAATCTGACAGCCGACCCACTTTAAATTTATAAGCGGTTTATTTATTCCCGTCCCGCCGAACAACTAAAATCTACATAGAATGAGAGAGGGTAGACTATGATGAAGCTACAATAAAATGTACACGAATGAATAGGTTAAAGGACAGGGAACTCGTCAAATAACAGGCTCATTATTTCGATAATGATGAATCGTCTTATCTGAAGATGTTTTACAAAAATACAACTTCTCCAAAATAATTGGAATTCAATAATAATATATAGTATAGAACAAGTAGGGGCTTATTCTTTGGGAAAATTAATCCCGGATATATATCTAAATTTGTTTGGCCTTTATGGAATTAATAACATCGGATACGTGATCTTGTCAAGATGAATTTCAAGGTATTATTTCATCTTCTTGAATAAGTTGATGTTCTCAGGAAACATGATGACAAATAGCCACACCGGAGCTCAAACTCCGGATATCTTTGTCATCAATTAGAACGAGAGATGGTAAAATGAACGATTAGGAAGAGGGAACGGGAGATCAAGATTTACTCATTCTCATTTCCAATAACGGCAACGGTGAACTTTGAGTTTGTGATTTCAGGATGTTTGTCTGCGTAACTTTTCCGAGCATTATCTAAAGTCTGAAGCGATAGGGTTAACAAACTTCGGGATTTATGTTAGTTATTGAAGATTCTAATTGTTTTCATTAACATAACAGAACTGTGAAGGCTATGCAATCTATATTATCTAGAATAAAATCCAGAGGATAAAGGGTATTGCTTCGAAAGTGAGCAATACTTTGGGGATTAAACTTCCGAGGGAAATTGAAACCCTCTTATATTCCCTCTATTTGTTGAAATGGTGTAAAAGTAGTTTGCCTTATATGAATTTATATCCCACAAGGAATTTTATTCCCGGTGTCGAAGGTATAAACACCTTATTATTCACCGTATGAAATACGAATAACTATCAGACGTATAAATTGTAAACGAAGCATTGTGGCGATGCTCACAAGCTGTTTGTTACCTTTGCATTCAGGAGGACTTGGGTTCGATTTCAACTCTCGTCTGCCTCATCGTGAGGTTATTAAACGCTGTTCACGTTAAGAAAGAAATGACATCATGGCTCAAGGTTAGTCATGGTTGTCAGATTGAGCAACTTTTCAATGTTTTTCAATACAACTAACCATTTGATTTGATAAACTGTGTTACAAACAAATTTAGGAATTCTTTACTTATTATGTCAAATAATTTGTAACGTAATTCATAAACTGGTTTAGTGTTTACTTAATGTGTGAAGAAAAAAATAATGTACCTACTTACTCGTTCTGCTTTGTACCAAAAATATATATTTTGATATTGAATGAAAATCAGAAGATATTATTTTTCAGGAGGTTCATCTTCGTTACAAAATTCTTTTTGGCAGTTTACTTCATCGATTATTAAAATAAAGCTGATCCTACACCTGAAACATTTATATAAAGATATGGAAAATTAACTTTTAGTTTCAAGTCAATATTTTACAAGAGGTATAAACGATATAAAAGTAAAACTATTTTGAAAGCTTATACAGGTATGAAATATTAAACTTCAGAAAAGGAAACGTGTAGCTTCAGATGGCTATGATTTATTTGTATTAACTTTACTGTTGTCAGCGTTAAAATTGCTGTTGAAGCTTGAAGTTGCACAGGATTCATTATATCAACTACAAATGTATTTCCTGCAAATTTTTTTCGAATAAATATAATTTTGGATAAGCCCTAACTTGAATAAAGTTGTTAACTTTCACGATTTGAATTCGTGATAATAATACGTATCCTGAGAAATCGGACATTTTCCGACGCCTATTCAACAAAAGGCGGGAAAGTTCGATGTCAAGACCAATCTGACTTACAGTAAGTTTTTTTAAGGTTTTCTTTGGGCATACAGGATCACTCACGGTTGATGAACTATTAGACGCTTACGGAAAACTACTGAAGATAGAGTTTTGAAAATTTTGATTACTATCATGAAACTCTATTTTTTTTAATATTTTTGGACGTACTATGTTGCAGTTTCTATTGTAAAATAGCAAATACTAATGCTATATTTAATTGATAAATGTCTATGTCTATGGTTTTAAGATATTAAATATTTATATTGACAAAACCCTACTTTAAATAAATCTTCATATCCAAGGCTTTATATCTCACATTTAAATAATTGTTCAGATCGAATGTCCTATATATTATTTGCTATTCGCGAAGGCATTCAAATTAGGTACTTCTTCTCTATGTATAGTGTGCCTATAGCTATCTTTAATTGTTATTGACTAATGAGCGTTCATTTGTTAGAAAAAATAATAAGCAACAATTATTTCAATTTTTGGAGACGGCTGGGGAAACAATTCCTTTATAAACTAAATTATCAGCAGCATATATTATTCAAAATAAGCCAGAACGTGTTTTTGGTTCTTCTCGTTACCAGTTCTTGATCAAGTTTCGAGGAACTTTCAATATGGAACCAAAACTGATGAAATTATTTTAAATCCGTCTACCTTTTCACCATTCATTTGTGTTAAATCTGAATACATTTCATTAAAGTACGACCATGTAAAATGAACATTCATAAGCAATGAAATTGAATAGCTGTTTTCTTCTATATTTTTTAAAATTAAATTGACACCTCAAAACTAAAAACGAAACTAAGGAACCGTCAAGATACAGAACGTCAGTAACTCGTATAAAATAATTGTTGCTCATTTTTAGAGCAAAGTCTGCATCTGTATCATACTTTTTCTTACGTTCCTCTTGCTGTAGTTTTCTGTAGATACACTGACAAAAATGGAAGAAGCATCCATGAACCCAACTTTCCGGAAGGTTTTAGTAGATGCTGCTTTTTCAAATGCAATCAGTATGTTGGTGGGTCTGGCGTTCGGAGATATCTTTCCATTTGTTGAGTAAGATTGTTCTTGTCCGGAAATAGTGCATACATCAGGGGAATTGAAATTTTTTCCTTTCATAAACCAGTTGGTACACTTTTCCAATAACCTTAGGTACTGTGCAGTTGCAAAAATCAATATTTGGTCTTCAGTAGGCCCTGAGTCATGCATAAAAAAAATCTTCACCTTTCATCGTTTGGGTATATAACTCGGATAGAATAAAACTGCTTCAGCATCGTTCCTTCTTCTTATGTTCCTTATTGTCCTCTTCATGCAACTTACGGATGGAATTTGTCCTGCAAAACTGCTGCTGACTGTGCCAGACAATAAAGACAGAATATAATGTAGAGTATCTCTTGAAGTGGCTGCTGTGACTCGTATACGCTCCATTAGTTTTGATACCTCTACAGTTGCAGCGTTTGCAGCGTGATTATGCACCCCAGTTTTCTTGTATAACTGGCCTCCGTCGGTAATAGCTTGACCTCTGCAACTCCTCTTCCTGGTTTCAAATTGCTCGCACTTCCAATAGATCCTTCTATCCACTTGTATGTCTTTTACAAATGGGTATCCGTCGAGGATCAATTTCGGGTTGCCTTTTTCGCTTGATACAAACTTCATCTTCAGCTTATTCTATGTCAACGGTGTGGCTCACAGGGAAACTATGAGGGGAACAATATTTGTATAGTCCCTTTCAGCCGACATTAATTACTCATTATCATCGGGGTAGATAATTCACTTGTTATTGAGAGACACAGGTATTTCCATAAATTAGTATTAATACTTACCTTTCATTATTCCCAACGTGTCCTTTTCAATAATTGAAGCAGAGCGATGATTGCTAATCACATTTGAGATATAAAGCAATTAAATTAAATAATTACTCATTGTCACCGGGGTAGATAATCCACTTGTTATTGACCCAGGTATTTCCATAAATTACTATTTATACTCACCTAAGAAGAAATTGACTATAAGTGTGCCCTTTATCTGAATGTTTCATATCAGAATTTTATCTTCGGTGAACTGTTCTTCGAAGAATAGATTTTCGAAGGACTGTTCTTCGAAAAAAAGATTTTCAAAGGACTGTTCTTCGAAGAATACTTTCTTCAAAGAAATGTTTTTTCGAAGAATTGCCTTTCGAAGAACAGCTTTCGGAGGATTGTTTTCGTAGAATTGTTTTAACCTACCAGGTTTCGAGATCAATTATTACACCTCATCCTCAGGTATATATAAAGCATGGCTCTGATAAAGAAATATTTATCAAAATTTGTTAAAACAGTTGTAAAAATATTTTTATTTCAAAAATATGATCAAAATATAGTTTTTTAATTTATAATAAATAAATAATTTGTTAATTTTTTATAACATGTACTTACATTCAATATATAAAATTATTTATAATCATATGGCTTCATTTCCAGATAATTAAAATGTATATGTAAAATTTAATTTTGGATTTATATAATATACATAGTGAACAGTTGAAAGTAGTTCCAGTTATTCTAATGGTGAGGAATATGTAACTTTAGATAACAAATTGGTTGTAAATTATTAAAAAATTTATTATAAAAAATGTTTTCTATGTTTAATGTTTATGCACTTAGAAGGAATTAATGACATATAGTGGTAAAGTGATAAAAAACCATATGATTTTAAATAGAGAGAACTTTCGACTTTCAGTAGAATAAATAGTTTCCTGTAACAAAATAATTATAATATTGAATATTGTTAAAACTTTGAATTAGATTGAAGAAAAAAAATTGGGTCGTAATTCAAAGCGATTTGTGTGTTTAGTGTTATTAATTCGTTGTTTTTAAAAAATGTATGTGTTTATAAAACAACTTAGAACTTTTATAAACCGATAAATCTTTTAAAAACAACGAATCAATAACACTAAACACACAAATCGCTTTGAATTATAACCCAAGTTTTTCATCCATAATCTAATTTAAAGCCTTAACAAAATTAATATTATTATTATCATTTTGTCATTTTACAGGAAGCTATATTCTACTTCTCTCTAATTAAAATCATATGGTTTCATCACTTCACCACTACATATCATTAATATTATTATTAATAATCCTTATAATTGCAGAAACATCAAACATTCAAAACGTATCCATTTTTTTATAAGTTACGTTTTTTAATAATTTTTTACCAATTTGCTATTTAAAGTTACATATTTCTCATCATTAGAATAATTACTTTCTAGCTTTCTGAATTTCAACTGTTCAACATTTTATTATATAAATCTAAAACGAATTTTACATATAAATTTTAATTATCTGGAAATGAAGCTATATGATTATAAATAATTTTATATATTGAATGTAGGTGAATCTTTTCAAAAGGTTTTACTATAAATTAACAATTTACAATATTATTAATTAAAAAATAATATTTCGATAAAATTTTTGAAATAAAAATATTTTTACAACTGTTTTAGCAAATTTTGATACATTTTTCTTCATCACAGCCATGCTTTATATATACCTGAGGATGAGGTGTAATAATTGACCTCGAAACCTGGTAGTACGAATCTACAAAAAAAAAACGGGCAGTCACCGATCACTGCTGACAGAAGTGAAAATTGACATTATGAAATAACCAATTTATTTTATGTTATCTTTGAATTATTGTAGCATCCGAAATTACAATTTTATTATTGTTAAATGAAAATTAATATAATTAGTTTTTCTTCAGTTTTCACAACTGTCAGCATTTCAATCAACAAGTATATACTTTTTTATATTTAATAATAAAAAACTTATAATGAGCGGTACAATCTCTGTAAAGAGTATGAATGTAACCCGATAGCCATTATTTTATTTTCAAAAAATATTATTTATTTATATTATATTCACATCGATGTAAATGAAAGTAATGTTAAACAGCATTTTCTTCATTTGCGGCGTCATTATCGGTAACTTCGACGATACTTAAATTATTAGATTAGATCCAAGCATGAAACATACTGTGGAATCAGGTGTGCTCATATATAAAAACAGGCTACTATTACCGATCACACATAATTTAATTATTACTCTTTACTCTGTAATAATTAAAGTATGAGTCCATTTTTTCAGTTAGCATAAAATATAACTTTCGTCTGCACGAGGACGGAGGATTGAGTCAATGAATAACGTCGAGTATATGCGTGCTGTTGTAGCTGTATACAGTTTATAGTGTGTATACGCAGTGTATACGTATACCTGTCCTGTATACCGTAATCGAGAGCACTGGCTCACACAGGCAGGCTCACCAACACCGACTCAGATATGCACACGTGTGTAAGCTTATAGAGAGACTGCCTGACTCCCGACCCGAGATCCGCACGGCCGCAGTTGCGCACGCGGCAGTATACATAATCCTTATATATAAAAATGTTATGTTGGTTTGTGTACGCTTCAAAAACTCAAAAAGTTCTGCACCGATCGAGCTGAAATTTTAGCATAATATATAATCCGCATCAAGGATTGTTTTTATTTATTTTTTGCATCAGTCACATATGTGCGACCGCGAAAAAACAGTTTTCTTAACGATCAGCTGTGTACCAGTGACCGCGCCATCTGCCGGAAGCGAGGAAATCACAGCTGATCGTTAAAAAAACTGTGATGACTGCTCAATTCATGCCAACTTTCAAAATCAAAGCGCAATTATATCACAAAGCTGTCTCCCCGCTCCCGTGTGCCACAGCGAAGCGTGGCAGGGTACAGCTAGTACCTAATATATATAGCTACAGTGTGACGGGACGTGACGGACTCATGGTTTTACCCCTCATCTGAAATAGACCAACGCGCCTAAAAAAGTTTTAACTATCAATTATTAACTGACACTGGAGTGAAACCAATTTTTTACCTAGAACCGTCCATTCACCGAGAATGACCCTGTAAAACACACTGTATCGTACTATCGCAAACCTGGTTATAGTAATGCAGAATCTGCAAAATCCTTAATTTCGTTCTAATACAAAATAACGTATTCTCATTCGCACAACTGGCTGATTCAAATAGGAAATTTGTCAATGTCACAGAGTAGAAACGTAAGATTTTAAATTACATGTTTAACATAAAAGAACGTCTCATTTTATTGCTCCCCATAATTCTTGACTACAGATTCCATGCATAAAATCTTATGAGAAACACTTCTATAGAAGACATCTTTCTGTTCTGGTTTCACCCCTATGACCGAAGTAATCATGCTAACAGCTAACAGGCTTAAATAAATCTTACTCGATAATGATATTTATCAGACTAATTCAATATTCTCGAACTATGGAAAATTTCAGGTTGTTCGCAAAAGTTACTTCAATCATGCAGAAAAATAGCCTCGTTAAACTGTCAAACTTTTCACCCGAATTCTACCACTTTTCCCGAAGTTTTATTGCTTTATACATGACCCTGATCTGTTCCTTCTCTTTTTTCAGAAGTAAGACATATCGTTAGGAAAGCAAGTACTTTAGATGTAAATACTGTGAAAGTATCTCTTAAGGATATCGTTTGTTATTTATCACTGCTAGAAGCTGGTCGACCAGAGGATAAATTAGAGTGTGAGTATAAAAAACTAGCTACTTGAAAGATTTATGATAACCTATATTCGATAAGTTATTGACATATATATGATCGCATTGTCCCAATCGGGAACGTTCAATTTGCCAACGGTTCTTTTTATACGAAAGAAAATTTGATTCTATTTTTGGCCTATAGGAAATATGAAACAAGCTCGTATCGAATCTGTTGCCGTCTGTTATATAATTATATATGAAGATACGTTCATATTTCTACTAGTCGGAACCAAGTAGCGATTCTTAATCTTTTCAATGTCCACTTTTATAGTGTAACCCCTGATTTGTTTCAATATTATGGTTTTGATGCAATGCAAATGGTAATTATTTCAAATAATATTTAATTGCTACAAAAAGTAATGTCAAAATTAACCATAAAGTTATTTAAACAAGATTTTTTTTGTCGACACATACAGGATGTTTAAGAAAAACGGTGGCCCCGTTGCTAGGATAGGTAGAACACTGATAGATAAGTGCTTAGCTTAGTAAAAACTTTTCGCAACCGCATCCGTATTCAAGATAAAAAAAATTGTAAAAAAAAACTTAAAGACATTTTTCCTATTACGTCGGAATTACTGGCAACATTGTAATGAAATTTGGTATGAATATGTTTTGGATACTGACACATCGCATGAACTTTTTTCTATATCTGACTCTCATAGAGGACGCTGATTACACGGTTCGTACAAAGTAATTTTAATCATAACTTTTTTGAGGTTGGATTTTCTAATTCAAATTTTACGTGAAATTAAACATCATTCAATTTTACACTAAAAAGGTACTCTTGGTAAAACTCGATACTGTGTATCGTTTTCGGAATATTTTGATTTGAAAATAATAAAGTAATAACTGATGTTGGTATAAAGTAAAAAACAATTACCAATAATTTGAATAAAAACATGAAATATTCAGTTGGAGTAAGTGTTCAACATGTTCTCAGTTTTCACGAATACACAATTCTATCCTTTTTTCTAAAGGTTACTAAACGATTCTAAATGGTTGAGGATCAGTTATGAGGTCATTAAAGTGTCGTTCAATTCTGTCTTGCAACTCATGATGTAGAATAGACCTTTTCCTTAACATATGACCAAACTGTGTAGTCCAAAGGATTGAAATCGCATGATCGGGGGGGGGTCAATGAATCGAAGCTTCTGCACCTCTACTAATCCATCGATTTGGATAATGGTTACTTAACCAATTACGACACCTTCTATCAAAATACGGGGGAGCTTCATCGTGCATAAAAAAGAGAGACCTTCGACGTTACCATGAAATATTTCTAGAAAGAATTTGATAACCAATTAATTTTGTTACCTAAAGTTGCTGCCCAAACATTAATTTCAAACGAGTGTTAGTAATGTGGATTGGAACTGAGGACTGTCCTTCCTTGTAACGTTTCACAAAAATCCACTCCAACCGGTAGATCGTCTGGCAAGAGCTCTTGAACTTGTCTGTAGTGATAAGGATGTAGCTGAAGCTCCTTAAGAACACTCCAAGTACTTGCAGAATATGTATTTGTTTGTCGTGTCATATTCCAACTAAATCTGAAATGATATTCTCTTTCTGAATGGTTCTTGTTGTTCTAGGCATACCAGAATTATTTTTTTCTGGTGTCACATTCCCAGTTTCTCAACAACGTCGTTCCACGGCTCTAAACGTTTTTTCATTTAGTATGTTTCTTTTGGGAAACTTTCCTGCATAACACGTAACAGCTGCACTTGTTGATGGGGTAGTCGGGAAATTTCCATACTTTGCTGACAAATAGACTGTTGACTCGCTGGATTGCAGATGTTGCACTTTTCATTGAGATCGGAATTCTTAGTCAAGAAGTGGTTATATTGTTATATTTACCATAATAACATCTTCCGGCCTTTCCGGCTTTGTAAGATATTTTAGGGTAATTAGGGAAGCCGTGGATATAAATGACAGAAATACAGTCTTAAGTGATAATTACTAGCTTGTCATTTAACAAACTGCTTTGAAATTGTGCATTGTTTATTAATTTAAACACTCAAATACTAATGAACATTTGAAAATCGACTGAAATCTCTGTTGATGTTTTGAATGGAAATTTTGAACATTTATTACAAAATTAATTGATTTAATAAAAGTTTTGTCTTAATAACTCTCTCATTCCCTCCCCAACCTGAGTGACCAGGAGTCCAGGTCAGGTTGAATCTGTCTCCACCGGCTAGCCTGTTAAGGAACTCCTTGGTATCCCTGACAAGTCTCAAGGACATAGTCGGGCTTTCCAGAGCGTTGATTGCCGCTTGACTGTCCGAAGAGATCCAGGTGGTTTCGTTCTTACCATAGCCGAGTAGCTTCTCCGCAAATTTGTAGATGGCAAGCATCACGGAGTATCCATCAATATATCTAGGACCGCAAAAACCTGCTCCGACTCTTGTGTTTGTTCTAGACCCATCCGTATACCAAATTGTGCCGTGCTTTGGCGTTCGGCTATTTTCCCATTCGTTCCTCGACGGAATGACGACACTGAAATGATGCTCCGCTAACCACAAGATTTTGATTTTGTCCTGCGGTTCTAGTCGCAGTCTTTCAGGCTGCACCCTAAATAGACGTGCTTAGTCTGCACTCCATCTCTTTGGGGAGCCATTGCAGCTAAGCCTGTAGACCGCCATCCTTTTGAGATTCCTTATCGTCATTGATAGACATGGTACGCCGAGCAAGGCCCTCAATGCTGCAGTCAATGTACTCTTCCTCGTGGATGTAATGCCTGTCATGGGATGATAATTGGTGAGTAGATCCACATCAGCTGCTTAGACCCCAAACCCCACTTCATGTCAATTGCTCTCTTACACTGCCAAAATATTATCATATCATTTTGGCACTTAGTCTCCAGTTGCTTCTGCCAGAGACAATACAACGTGTTTGATTGGATAGTCTACGTCGAGATTGATGTATCTTAAGAAATAGTTTTCATTGTCAAATGAAATGAATTATTTTTGTATATCTCTTCTAAAATTGTATTTTTTTAAAACCGGCCAGAAATTAGTACTTTCCGGTTTATTTTTAGGTCAGAAAATCTCATTTTGTCGGACCGAGCCAGAAAATTATTGTGATAGTCCTGTAAAAGCTTTTACCGGACTCATTTTTATTTACTTTCCGGCCTATCTAATGAAAAAAATAATAAAATAGTTAGTCTAAGATAGCGGTCAATTGGTTTCTATAGTAACCGAGTTTTGTATTATTTAAAACTATAAAATAACTTGACATATTTTGACGTTTAGTTGAAAACGTGACATTTATTATAAAATGGATATTCAAAATGATTGTGAATTAATGGAAGATGAAATTATACCAGATGAATTGTTAAGGCGGCCACCCAAGCAACGTTTGATTTATTACCGTCGAAGTCCCGGATACGATATGAACAAACATACCAAATTTTTGAAAAGTAAATTGATAAAGAGTTCTTGTTATAAAAATATAAACTGAATAATATGAAGTTTATGGTACAACAATGTCTGTTTTAAAAAAAATATTGTACGTAATACGTCCCAAAAGTGCTTTTACTGGACTCGCAGGCTTGCAGGACTCGCCTGCGGCTCGCCCTGCAATTTGCTCACTCGTCCAGTAAAAGACCACTTTCGGGACTTGTTACGTAAACTACTATTACAAATATGTAGTTTCGAAGCCAGAGTGCGGACGTTGTGCCCAATATTTTTGCATAAACTACCGAATAACAGACTTGAATATGAATTTTCCTTGGAATATACGTTATCTACATACATCTATGCATATATTCTCGTTCGATAAAGTTTAAAGGTCACACCCTTGCATTAGATGAGGGTATGATTGATTAAATCGAACTGACGAAGACTAATGGCTAATAAATCATAAAAGCGAGCAAGTGTCTGCTCAGAATATTTAATATTACGTTGAGATGCAAACATCAAATGTTAGAACTTAGAACTGTTTACATACATTAAAAAATATTTTTACACCTCGCTTTCAGAAAATCTAGTCCTACCTAAGATTGCGATTATGGTGGAATTTTCTCTTACATTATACTTATTTTTGATTTATCATTACTACCTTAAATATTTAAACTTATGGAAACATGGTTCAACTTCATTTCTCTCCATCAGTATACATCTCAGCATGGGTGCGTTCTTCCACAACGGTGTGTTCCACTTCACACCTCTGAATATAATCGTAGAACAGGTTTCACGTGTCTACCGGAAAATGTTGCATTTTGTTCATTTATGTAATGTTCCCCTTGATCTATAGATTTTCCTAATGATTTACCAAACACTGAGTAGTGTGTTCAGACCTCATCATAAATTGGACATAGAAGGTTTAAGATTTAAGTTGTTACTTGGAAAATCAAATACTCAATTCAAAATTCCAGGACATGTTTGTATATTGGTATGTTGACGACGTATTGCTTCCTTTACTGGTATTACACGATAAATAAATTAATTTCTTACCCATATTAACCACTTACATCTCAATATAGAATTCACCTTAGGGATAGAAAACAAAAACTCCTTTTACTTTTTAGATCTGACAATTTTACGAACAAAAACCACCCACCCACACTGATATCACTGATATGAGCCAATTCAATGCTCCAAACTACCCTACTCAAGCTACAGCTCCGGTTTCATTCTTTTACAATACTACAAGCAAAATTTAACGTAGGTTGAATTTAAATAATTTCTTCGTTGATTTATATGAACACAAATTAGATGGATAGACTTGATAAATCAATTAAACTCAACCTGTCTAATTGACTTTAATCTGTTAATAAACAGGATTAATTGATTTCGAAAAAATATGATCCTTAGGAACAAAAATTAATTTGGATTATGGTTCTACTTGACTTGACTGGAAAATTACTTCACTACTTTATAGAGACATTATCTCAACAACAATAAAACGAAATTAAAAATATTTTAACTATCTAAGTAAAATTTATATGACTCGAATTAATGCAAACAATGTTTTATACCTTTGGACATAGACTGGCTGGACTTACCGAACGAATAGGTGGTGAAAAACTCTCCTTTTTTCTCAAAGTAATTAGATTTTATGAAGACATTGAAGCGGGGGCAACCCCACAAGCAAAGCTTGAAAAGTATGTTTAATTTAGAATACTGGGGGCACACCCCGCCCATACATCATCAAAACTACCTATAGGAATCTGACTAGGCGCAAGAACAGTCCGTGATGGTTCTTTTCAACTCCACGTTCATTTCTCCTGACTCAGGGAAAAAGGAGTACCACTGGCCTCATGCTGTGCTTACGTTTGCTAAGCATCATTCCTTGCTGGCCTAGAAGTCGATGTTCCGGAAAAAGAGATATCGAATTACGAACGTCGCTACATATTGTATGTTCTATCAAGATATACAAATTTATAAACTTTCAATTTGAATTAAATTAAATTATTCAAAAGACCCAAAATTAATAATCTCGGACTATTACAATATATTTTTAAGTTGTTTATTGGTTAAAGGAATTTACGGTTTTAATTGTATTTAATGGTTAAACTGAACTAACGTTATCATCAACAGAACATACTGTAGTCTAGTTTAAATTGTATGCGCCCTCTGCATCAAGCTGTTAGGAAGCTTAGATCATAATCACGCCTTAATGAATTTACAACCAGATAGCATGCATTATAAACTCAAGCCACAATTTCCAATCTAAAAGGCTACACATATCTCTATGAATTAGAAATGAGTGATATGGATTAAGTTGGAGGCAGTAATTAACAATGCAAAGCACAGCATCTATTTTACAATGTCGCGCCGCTTTGAATACATTATTCCATAACGGGTAAAGTCGTATATATCGTAGTATTCTATTGTTCTATCCGACAATTTGTTATAGTTATACGTAGAGATTTGGGTTGCATGGAGCGACCGTATCTTCAGACTCTGTTCTTGATAATGGACATGAAATGTCGCCATCCAATCCATTTCTATAGCATTTCACGCTTTTCACGTTTGTCAATTTAGATTATATTTACGTTGGCGTAAGTGTGAAACTTCCGTAGGAAATCTTATTATTTTTCGACATTTAATTTCTTCGATACCAGTTTTCAATTTTACATCGCCTGCTTCTTGAACCAATTTTATCTCACTCGCCTCTAATTCCATCAGTTATATATCCACCATAAAAGGCATTCGACCCCACATTCCTGAATGTCTAGTCCAGCGTGTTAAGCAATTGCACTTTGGTCCCGTCAGAGTCCCATATTTTTGTAAATACAAACCTGATGAATACAATGCGATCAGATCAACTATTCACGCACATTCATCTAAAGTTTTGAATTGAGGAGTGTAGGTATGAGTATTACTTTGGTTAGCAATTATTCTGACAGTACTCATTCAATGACAGCATCCCGGTTTTTATATATTTAAGTAGGACTGACTGATAAATGTGCTGTGTAAGTATAAACAAGCTTAAGGTTTCTTTGCCTTATTGGCCACAATTCCGTGTAAGTACATCAAGTTTTACAGAATTAAAATTTCTGAATTATGAAGATAACTTAGATAATTTAACATAGGATTATCAAGATGATTAAAAATAAAACATTGAGCTATGAGTGTTAACGAATTGCACCACTTTGGTCCCATCAGAGTCTCATATTTTTGTAAATATAAACCTCTGAAAGAATAGTAGATCATTGAGGAATACAATGCGATTCGATTCCTTGCCATAGATGACCTTTCCACGCACATTTATCTAAAGTTCAATCGTTTTGAAATGAGGGGTGCAGATTTGAGTATCACTATGGTTGGCAATTACTCTTGACAGCACTCATTCAATGACAGCACCCCGGTTTTTATATATTTGAATACAACTCAATTCAAAACGATTGAACTTTAGATGAATGTGCGTGAATAGTTTCTATGACCGGGCATGTTCATCAATGATGTACTATCCTTTCAGAGGTTTGTATTTACAAAAACATGAGAATCTGACGGGTTAACATCGTGGACTAAACATCTAGGAATGTGAGTTCGAATCCCGCTTATGGTTCAATGTTTTACGTTTATTCATCTTGATAAGCCTATCAGGTCCTGAAGTTACCCTCAGCTGGGGATCAATCGGAATTTAAATCAATTGCTTCTTCGTTTATACATTTCCATCCCTTCTAAATTACCTAGATATTTGTCTCAAGAAAGTTTATCACTTTTGAAACACAATACAGACAAATAACTAGGTAATTTATGAGGAATGGAAATGTATAAGCAAATAAGCAACTTATTAAATTCCGATATATCTCCAGCTGAGGGTAACCCATTGTTTACATTATTATCCCCAAATAGTATTTAATCAGACACATTTCGATTTAGTTTACTCTGATGATGGCTACTTGGTAGCCGAAAGGTTCTCAGTACTTTAATAGTATTTTTAGTGGATATGGGTGATTATTTCTTATCAATAGTGTTATAATTTATCCACAGTGTTCATTAGTTGATAATGCTATGTTAAATCATCTAATTTATCTTCACTATTCAGAAAAAGTAATTCTATATCTTTTAATGTAGGTACTTACATGGAATTATGGCCAATGAGGCAAAGAAACCTATATAATATAAATAAATTTGCTTGTTGTTTTACAAAGAACAGAGTTATTCAAATCAATTTAATTTCACAATAAATTGTTCAAATGAATGTTCTTTTAAGAGAGGCATCATAGTATGGTTGGAGAGAAAGACCTACTATTCAAAATTGGAAATTGTAAAAATTTATTTTGTATGTCTGCTAATTTATTTGTAAATATAATGAATATTCATTACTATAGTTCACTGTTCTGCATTATTTTATTGTTTTGCATTCAAACCGTATTTGAATCTCTAAATAAATTGAATTTTGACTTCCCTCACTATAATATGTAGTGTAAAGGAAGTATTATAAAAGACCAGGAAATTTTTTTCCGCATTATCGCGCAAAAAAAGCCGTTTTGAAGACGATTTTTTTGTATTACTATATTTTGCTGCTAGGTAAACTCTCAAAATAGTTGAAACAATCTTTAAAATAAGAAGTTACAACCCCTCAAAACAATACAGTTCATATTTTCACCACTTTACAACGATTTGCAAAATTTTGAATGCTTACGATCAATAGGAACGGCATCATCGTCTCCACGAATGCACGCAGACACTGAGATCATCAAAAAAAAACTGTGCTCAATTGATCACGTAACTTTTCTCACTTTTGTTAGCAAAATAGCTTTCGGATGTTCCTGCGGGTCAAATTTGAATGATTGTAGGAACAGAAAATATATAGGGAATGATCTAATCAAAAAAAACTGTGATCAATTGATCACGTGACTTCTCTCACTTTTGATAGCAGAATAGCTTTCGGAAGTTTCTGCGGGTCAAATTTAAATGATTGTAGGAACAGAAAATATATAGGGAATGATCTAGAAACCGCTAATGAAAGACGTTGAATTATGCTCTATGTTACATTAAAATTTTATCCAAATGGTCCACATAATGTATTTGACAACTCTATGTTTCATATTGACACCCACGTCTAATTGCAATTATTATACTATAATATAACCTTCTCTAATACTGACACTTGCTGTCACATGAACTATCAAATTGTACCACAGAATCAATAAATCTAGTACATCTGGCACAAAATGAAGACATAAAATAGATCGTGACGTCACATCGATTGGAATTTTTGATTCTTCTGCAGAAAAACACGGTTGTCCTCACGGTTCAATAAAATACGATAAATCCATTTTAAAAAATGAAGATGCATGTCAGAAACATCACTCGAAACGGAGCTACCGCGCCCAAAAAATGAAATGATATTTTTGCGAAAATGGAGATGAAAAATCTCAAGACAATTACAATTCTACTTACAGTGAGAGATGTTAAAATGAATAACAAGCGTTTGAAATAATTTCAGTTATGTTTCGTCTATATGACACTGATGGAAATGGTGTATTAGATACAAACGAAATGGATTCTATTATCAACCAAATGATGACAGTAGCTGAGTACTTAGGTTGGGATGTTTCAGAACTGAAACCGGTGAGCAACACAATCACTTATTCCTCGAATACTTCGTAATCAAAAAGTTTAGTGAAATATCACTCTAACTCAGAAAATATTCAGGTACACACATTCACAAAGTCTAAAGATATTTTTTTAATCATGTTGAACGTTAATAGGACCTCATTTTCTGTATTACACTCAAAAACTTGTGACTTTTTATTTTTAATTAATGCTGGCAAAACATATTCAAGGGTGGAGTTTAATCCTCCAACTTTAGAAAGTTTTTTTCATTTGTAGTCGGCTATTTTCTTTTCATATATAAGTTAGAATTAGTTTCAAATATCAAATGATCTTTTATACAGAGCGAAAATGTTAATTTTAGTTATAACAAAGTAAAAATTATAATAATGTTGAGTCTGTCGAGTATCTAACTGATTATTTCTAGTATGTGTGAACTAGCAGAAAAGACGCATTTATCATTTGATGATATGTATAGGGCTGTAGGTCGCTTAGAAAATGTCAAGTCGATGTGCGAATGGTGTTAGCCAAAGCGTAATTAGTCGACAGTGGCGTCGGTATCAAACGACATATAATCCTGCAGAAAACCACCCACGCAGAAATGACATTACCACTCCATTTCAAGACCTGTTTCTACATTTACAAGCCAGACGTCATCCACTGATGACAGTTGGGAATTGGTTTCAGAGTTTAGAATTACACAGAATGTGAATATAAATGCTCAAACCATCAGGAATTGGTTGAGAGAACATTATCTACGCTCTAGACGGTCATGTACTACTGTTTTGTTCACAGACGATTCTCGTTTTGAATTTCATCCCGACAGTAGAAAAACTCGAGTTTGGAGACGACCTGGTAATATGGAAAGGCTGTGATATATACAGGAAGTGCTATAAATAAATTCTCCGGAAATAGGTCACACTAACACATATACTTATTATTTTCGTCCTCAGGTACTTTCGGTCTCGCAACCATCCATCAGAAGGCGTATTATGTCTAAAACGGGATTTCATAAAACAAGTTATATCAGCACAAAGCGTCCTTATACGATTAATCGAAACTGTAACACATTAATGTTTTAAGTATATGTATATGTATCAAGAATTCACTGTTTAGCAATTTTCTTATAACACACGAACTCCTGTCAAACAAAGTCTGTATAACAAAAAAAAACGCTCAAGTATCTACTATCGAACCAGATGTTAAAGATTTATGTCCCACCCAGAGGACCGTCCCAAAAATTGTGTTTAAAAAAGTATGGTATAAATGTTGCGCATAAACCTACTACAACTTTTTTTTTTGTGGAGAAGAAATGCTTTATGCACACCAGCAGCTTCGATCTATCACTATTGGTAGTGCCAGGACTCGCTCTAAGTTACAGCATACCTGCTAAAACCTATCCGTTCTTCATCCATATCCCGGGACCGCTTATCGCATTACTTACAGGGTATAGACTGTCTTGCATATGTTTTCTTCTTAGGTTTCGCAAGTTGTTTCTGACTTTTTATTATCCTAGGACAAGTGGCTTGTCTGTCATCGGAGGAACTTAGCCCAGAAGTTTCTTTAATACGTCTTCATCATAGTATATTGGTCTATTCGTATTCGTGTTCTTCCTCTTCTTTGATCTTTATGATCCGTCTTATGAGGTTTGCGTACTTGATCCATGTCTGTTTATCCATGATCATGTTGTTAACTATGGTTTTTAAATCATTCTGTATGTCGTTTATTCCGCTTCGCTCTGCTGTCCATATCATACCATTATAGAATGTTCTAGACATTCTATAATGGTATGATATGGAGTGTCTATAGCTCCACAATATACACATCTATCGTCTTCGGATATTTTAAAGAGGTATAAATACTTCCTGAAGCATCCATGGCCCGGCAGTATCTGTGTGAGGTAATAATCCACTTGACCATATTTCCTTTTACACCACGTTTCTATGTTAGGTATAAGCTCTCGTGTATGAGTGGCTTTTGGGATGGTATCCCACCTTTCCTGCCATATACTCATCAATGTCTTGTGGGCCTCTAATTTTGGGGTTCCTTCGTATGTTTCTTTACGTTCCAACGCCTTCAAGTGTAGTGGAGGTGAGTCTGCCAATCTTTTATACCTAAAGATAAACAAACCCACACAGAATTCAAATTAAATTGTTTAGATTGCGATGGGAATTATACAGGAATCTTTAAAAAATATTTACAAAAGATAATGTATAGTCATAAGTATAGTACTAGAAGCAAAAATTTCCACCACCCCTTGCTAAATTCAGATATTCAGTCATTAAGTCAGATTTATACTAATTTAATTAATTGGACCCTTGCAAATTCCTGCATGCGTTTTTATAATGTGAAAAGTATATTTTAGGTAGAATGCTCAAATTTCAATATTCCTAATAAGGTCTGACAAACCTTTTTCTATTACCTCATAAATCTTCAACATCTGGTTCGAACGTAGATACTTGGGCGTTATATTTTCTGGTTTCAGTCGAATACAGACTTCGTTTGACATGAGTTCGTATAATACAAGAAAATTGCTAAGCAGTGGATTCTCGATACATATACATATATTTCAAACATTAATGTGTTGACAGTTTCGATTATTCGTGTTCTGTTCGTTGCGGCGACATGAGCATTTTTAGTTGAAATTGGTGCGATAAGGATGCTTTGTGCTGAATTAGTTTTAAGAAATCCCGATTTAGACATAATACGTCTTCGGATGATGGTCGTGAGACCGAAACGTACGTAATACTACGAAAATAATAAGCATATGTGTTAATGTGACCTATTTCCCTAAAATGTATATATTATTCATAATACAAGAAGTACTCTAATGGTTTGGGATGGCATCTCTATTGGCGGTAGAACTGACCTAGTTCTGTCGTATGGTTTTTCATATGCCAATATGTACCTGAATAGAATTCTCCAACCGATTGGGATTTCCTTGCTGCACAAGCTAGACAAAATTTTGTCATATGCATGATAATGCCAGGTCCCATGTTGCGCTAAATCACCGGATGCAAGGAACATACTACAAAGAACTTTTCTACCAGATTTGGCTAGGGTTCTTAATGCAACGTAATCAGCCTCACTGTTATCTAGATAAACCAAGAACGTTTCGACAACCTAATTTTGTCGATGCCCAGAAGATGTGAAGCAGTTATTCGATCAACAGGGGGTAACACTAGTTCACAAGGAACAGATTAAAAAAATATTAAAACGTTATATAATCATTTTGAATTCTCCATATATCAAGAATTATTTTTTTAGAAAATAAGAAATCATTTTAATTTTTTCAAATATACTGTATACTTTGATAAAGTGAAGTAAGTAAAGTAAATTTATTATTCAATATTAGAAATACATTATCCTAAGGTACAACATGTGATATTAAAGGGAACACGTCAAAAGATGATTTTTGTTCGTTTTGTTCGTTAATATGTAATTGAAAAATAAGCAACATTTAAAAAATATCCTTAGATCGTGTGTAGATCTTCAAAGTTAAAGTAGGTAAATGTTCCATCAGACGCTTAAATGTAAAATAATTAATAAGAATAATGGTTTCTAGAGGATTTTCGGAATAATTGTCCATTACGGAACTGATGATTTTGAACAATTTCATGGATGGTAATACGATTTTCAATTCAATTTGTTTAAAATTTTAATAGCTATTAATAATACTTAACTTAACTCTATAAACATTCTTAACCAACATTTGTACATTACAGATCCTCCAAGATATGATGACAGAAATCGACTATGACGCCGATGGAACGATATCCCTGGAAGAATGGAAACGGGGAGGATTAACGACAATTCCCCTTTTGGTTCTTCTCGGTTTAGATACAAACGTCAAAGAAGACGGGAATCATGTATGGAGGCTCAAGCATTTCAACAGACCTGCTTACTGCAATCTTTGTTTGAATATGTTGGTGGGCCTTGGGAAAAAGGGCTTGTGTTGTACTTGTAAGTAAATAAAGTAATTAACTTATTGGGCAAATCCAGCTTCTGAGTGTATGAAACAGGAAGGAACGCTTTGCAATGTCAAAAGTTTCTACCATTGGGGAATTATGCATAATGATAAAAGCTTATTGCGTATCATAGAGACAATGTGTAGAGATATAAGTTGCAAAAATGTTTTCCAATTTGATACTAGAAATGAAAAATTTACAATATAGTTTATGATGCATTACAGAATTTGATGACCTAATGGTAGTTCTCCACTTTCTGTTCACTCGCAAAAGTAAGCATAATCGTAATAGAACATCAACAATAAAAGTAAAGCAGTGAGAAAATCCGATCTCAAAATAGATACAAATCAATAACGAACATCAAAAATATAAAATACTTGATCGGTAAATAAAACATATTCAGTTTTATTCCAGTCAAAAATGTGAGAAAAACTTGGTTACTTCTAAAATTTGAGATACAAACCCGATGTGAAAAATTCTTTTTGCAGTCAAAATCTCTATTTCGTACTGACTGAACTTAATTTGAGGAACATTGAGAAATAAACAGATGCTAGGTCTTAGGAAGTGTGAGGAGGCAGGAGAAAAGACACGTATTTGTTTTACCTTGACCTAATAATCATAGGCAGCTATGAGTTTCAAACGCTAAAGTTCTGGCATCTTTAGCAAGACCCTCATCATAATCATCATCATCAAAACAATGCAGAGGAGTGAATCCCTGTAGCACGTAGGTAGGTCAATTGTGTCCATTGTGCGCTCCTTGATCAGTGGCCTATTTAATTTAGGTTTGTGGTTTATAGACACCCAGAATGTTGCAGACGCTGACTTCCATAACTTCTTTCGGAAACAGTTCTGCTTCACTAGAGTAACGAAAACGGTAGGGTGCGTAAGTTATCTGGGCTTTCTATTACGATGTTAGAGGCAGTTTCTTCTCCACCTCTCGACATTTCCTAAATACAGGGCCATCTACTATGCCTATAATGTGTAGGTATTTATTAAGACGCCAAAAACAATTTTCCACCAATTATCCAGAATTTTCTTCATTTTAGTGAAATTTGTACCTAGAACCATCACGGTACCTTAATATTCCAATAACACTGACTAAATTTTTTCGAAAAACAAAATAATTGAAGCTTGTCGTGTAGAAATGGTGAATTTTCTTTTTCCGAAGTTTTCCTGAACACTATCGTCGGGTTTGATTTTATGATCATAAAATAATACTCCGCGACGACGGAAACATATAATTAGACCGAGATAGGAATATGAAGGAAAAACGACGCAATTTTCCACCAATCTTCCAGAATCTTCCTTCTTTTGACATTTGTACCGAGACATCTCACGGCTTCTTATTATTTCAATATCACAAGTTTGAGAAAAAATTTGTTTGTTGCTAAGATTTGTTAACATTTTCCGGGTTTTCCAGCAAACGGACCGGATTTTTCATTCTCCGACTCTAGATTCGGGTTCAGCAGACCTAAAACCCCCCGATACCGAATTTCATAAGCATCCTGAGATATTCCATTTGTTATATACATTGTCAAATGAAAATGGTTTTTCCTTGTTTATTAATAGGAATAGTCATGAGCGCGCTTATTCACCAGCCCACAAATAATCTAGAAGCCAACCCAAGACAATGCAAAAAAAAATTTCTATTAGATTTTGTACCTCAAATTTTAGAAGTTATTTACATTTTTGACTGAACCATTTGTTTCGTGGCGTACCTACATATAATGTTCAATGAATTGTTCTTATTCGTGACTTCTTCAGAACGTTGTTGTGTAGAATTAATAATGAATGCAGAACTATCAAAAAAAGGAGAGTAACAACATATTTGATGTTCCGGGTATTTTAGATCAATAATTTCCGTTCAAACCAGCAATTATAAATGAAGCTTATAGTTGATATCCTATAACATACGCATGAAGTTCTTCTCTATTATCTTTCATCTCTCCATTTCGCTTCGGGAGGCTTTCACTTTTAAGGTGGGTAGGTGCATGTTTGCGAATTGAAGCCTTGTAAAAACTTTCCTCCGGTGAATTGAGTCGGGAACGTAGCTTAAAACCTAATAAACAGTTTGCTTGCTAACAAAGCGATTTCCAACCCTTACGAGAGCTTGACAGAAAAGCGTCCGCCAACGCGCTTCCTTTATTGCAGGTATTTTAATAATGTTGTTATTTCTGGTGTAAGCTTACAATCTCTATTTACAAAAGTTTATTCAGTATTGCCAACCTACTACGCGCATTGAAAACTCTGTCAGATACAAAGAAAAATTCTGGGTAAAATGTGAATAAGATGGAACAAAATTTTGTTTACCGGACCGTAATGTAATTCAATGAAAAATTAACTTAACACTTGCCAGCGAGATAAACTTTGACCAGTTAGTTTTATTTAAAACTCCCATCGTCACCTCGTCTATGAAACAACAACAAATATTGTCGCTTTTCAAGATTTTAGCATTGAAGATCTCTTCCAAGCTGCATTTATTATCTATTGCAGAAATAATATTGCTCTGAAAATTCGGGATATATGTTAAAATTATTATTACATCATGATCGGTCATCATCAAGCTCTATGATTTTGGCAATACTGTTACCAAAATATTCATTAAAATTATTAACAATTTATAAATCATCGTGAGCAACTACCATTTCATCCTCATTTTGGAATTTAATATATTTAGGAAACTCCCGAAACTTCGTATCAACTAGTTTTTTAAGTGTTTTCCACATTTGCTGCCCATTGTTCTTAAACCTGTCTACTTTTCCGTAGTAATATTCGTTTTTTTTATTTTTCAATAACTGAACCACTTCATTTCTTTGTTTTTTAAATAGTTTGTTTGTTTTCTCTATCAATATCAAATTTCGATTATTCAAATCCCAAAGGCAGTGAAGTGTTCAATAAATGAACATTGGATCTCATGGAATCTTTATTATTCCAGTTTGTAAATATACAGTCCATGAAAGATGTGTTCATCGTGCTCCAGCAAGTTGTATAGCAACATACGTGAAAAGTAAAAAGTCTTCACAAACATTAAACCATCATTGGGTAGAAGGAAATTGTCAAGGAAAATGTGCGAGATGTCGGAAACCTGTCAAAGGTGGAATTACAGGCCTGCATTGTCGTTGGTGCCAAATTACAGTGAGTATTTCAACATTGGAGAAAAAACACTAAATCGATTAGAAATAAGTCTTCTGAATTACTTGAGCGATGCAAAACACTCTAACCCACTGATTCTATTCAAGGTCAAACCAAAACCTAATGTCAATGAGCTCAAGACTTATGTATTTGAGAATTATTGATTTTGATCTAATTTTTTTGTTTAGTCTTGATAAACCAAAACTATTCTAGCTGCATAACAAATGCGTTTCTCAAGTTAAAGCAGAATGTGGTTTGGGTGAACACACCGTTCACATATTGCCACCAACGGCAATATGTCCCATAGTTCTGGATAGACAAAGATCTCTACAAAAAAGGGGTTCGAAATATGGTTACGATAATGTGAGTATAGTGAGTATTATTTCTGATATTTATTCTCCTTTAGAATAGTGCTTAACATTCAAAATATTCATGTTTAACTAAGGCCAATATTCTGTCAGTTCCATTCCGAAACCAAATTTTTATTCGTTTGTTGATAAATGTTTTCGTCTTAACAAATAACATTACATTATCAATGCCAATATTTTGACGAATGATATTATGGACCCTAATCGGCTCTAAACTGAGGCAAAATTAAAATACATATAATAATAGGGATCTTCAAACGAGCAGGGGTCAACTTCAACGTTAAGTTGCTTAACGCATCGTTTAAATTAAGGCATTCAGTTGGAAACTCAAAATGCAATTTCCAAGACAATTAATGGCTCATATTGTTCGCAGAATATCGGTTCAATCCCATGCAAAAGTGAAGAGATGGCCTATTTCACATGGTGAACAAACTTAATTTTCTCCATTTCAATCTACGGATTGGTTTTTTGGAATGTTTTTGACAGCTCTGGGGGGTCGTTTTTTAATTTTAATTATTTTTTTACCCCTTATCAATCAATCAATCAATCAGAACGGGGGCGAACGAGTCCGGAGCACTTAGACCGCTTGATTGGGTCCATTGTGCGCCCCTTGATACGAGAATCAATCCAGCAGGCCCAAGGCCGTGCCAAAAGCTAAGATTTTGCCTGGACTGATATCTCTTATTGCTTCAGGCAGCATATATGTACTGCCGAGGTGTTGTAGCCTGAGAGAAGCCAGTGCTGGACATTCTGCTAGGATATGAGAGGCAGTTTCATCCGCCTCCCCACATCTACTACAAATTGAGTCTTCGACAATGCCCATTGTGTGTAGATGTTTATTCAGATGACAGTGTCCTGTGAGGAGTCCTGTCACCAGTTTTAGGCCTCTCCTGCTCATAGAGAGTAGGGTTTTAGAGAGTTTAGGCGAGAATTCTTTGATGTGGAGCTTCGCCTGCCTCATGCCTGGGGAACCACGCCAGATCGAGAGCCACTGTCTGTCCAGCAGCTCCTTGAGGGCGTGGAGCCCGGTGGTCGATGAAATTCCGATCGTGGAGTCGGGGCCAGGGGCGCTCAAGGAGCCCCGTTTGGCCAATTCATCGGCCACTTCGTTTCCCTTCACACCAGAATGGGCAGGTACCCACACTAGCTGAAGTTTGTTTCTTCTGGCTAATTCAACCAGAGTTTCCCTGCACTCCAAGACAAGCCTAGAAGTCATTCTGTGGGCGCGAAGTGCGCCCAGGGCCGCTCGGCTGTCAGTGCAGATGTAAATCCGTCTACCTCGGTAGTTTAGTCTAAGGTTTTCCAGGGCACATGTCCGTATTGCACAGACCTCAGCCTGAAAAACGGTTGCGTGGCCACCTAGGGAAACTGAAATCTCTCTTCTGGGTGTGCGCGAGTAGACTCCGGCTCCGCTGAACCCGCCAGTCTTAGACCCGTCCGTGAACCACACGAGTCCCCCTGGCGGAAGCGGCCCAGAGTCCTTGTTCTCCCAGTCCGTCCTCTGAGTTATGAGAATGTCTGGTGTTTGAAACCTGACCGCCGGCGCTATCGCATCCTGCTTCTGTCGGAGGATCGGGCAGTTCTCGGCTGCCCAATCCCAGATTTTGCCCCTTAAGACTCCTAGCTAAGATACAAAAATGTAACCATTTCATTGTCAATGTCTAAAGAACCTACTGTTAAATTTTTGTGAGGTTATGTTCACCCCCCCTCCCGAAATATCTATATATATATATACGTTTTTTTAAACAAAACTTCAAATTCAGCTAACTTGGACAAATCCCAACCGATTTTGATAAAATTTTCAGTGAAGGTTGCTTTCATTGTGTGAAAACTATTGTCCAAATTCCAGCTCAAGATATGGAATAGCTTGGCCGCAAAATTTATTTGACTACAACAATACAAACATTTTATGTATTGAAAAGAATAATAATAAACGATTGCGTTAATGACAAAATAGATTCCAGTCTTTTAAAACTTTATAATAATCTAAATCAAACATAACCAAATTCAGTTATTTTGAAGTACCACTTTCTATGTCTATTCACTTCAACCTAAAAAAGTATTGTATTATCTGTTATTGAATGTAGTTTTGAGGTTAGATTCCATAGAATTATTTTAAACTTGATTAGTTGTTAGTGATAGAAATGAAATGTGAATCATAGAATAGCTAATTCATAAAATAATTATAGATATTTAGAATTGTGTAATCTTAAAATAATGTTTTAAGTGTTTAATTAACTATATTCAATCCATTTCAAATTGATAATTAGCCATACATTACTCTTTCACACACAACCGATCCAATGTTTTCTGCAGTTTTAATTGGATTTTAAAAATACAAGTTGGTTGCAGACACATTGCATTAATCGAAATCATCTATTCTTTTCTGAATTACATGGAAACACTAACTGACAAAACAATTTTTGATAAAGATAATAATATATTGTCGCAACGTCAAAAAATAGAATTTTTTTTCATTTCCAATCATATTGAAGAACCAGAATACAAAGAAAACGTAACACACAGTCTAAAGAGGTAAAAAAAATGTTATGGAAAAGAACCTCTATATTGCAAATAAAAGAAGGTTGCACCAAATTTTCGAGGGAGGAAACTGAGGGTTTGTTATTCGCATCATTACAAACATTTTCCGCTAGGTCACTAGTCGCATTCAAAAAAATTCCCAACTTAGCCCTAAATTGTAGATTGACTCTACTAATGCGCAATTCCAGATTAACTAAGCCTTCTCCTAGAGGAAACCGATCTATTGTTTGCTTTCAGAATGAACGCCATATAAAGATATTATTGATTCAACAAATAGTTTCCAAGGTTGCGTAATAATGGCTAAAAATAGCTTTTGTCATGGATAATGGAAGGAACTGTCCGCGATAAATGTGAATTATTTCGTTAGTGGTAGTATTAAACATAACGGAATAAAATTTGTAGGCAGAATGGAACTGACCGGAAACTATTATTAGCGAAATTTGCAATTTCTTTACCTTGTCTGCATGTCTGCTTTTTATTCAGGAGTGATTTGATTCATATCACGCAGTTGGCTCATTTATTATACTTTCATAAATAAGGAATTTATAATTTCTTCCTCCCTCTATTGCCTCTTTAGCCTAAATTATATTTACAATTAGCTGGCGCATATTCTGATGTTTTTTAATACGAAATAAAGACTCTAGGAATGGCCAATTTACGTGGTGAAACCAATGACTATAAATATTAATGGACACAGGATCGCCTATAACGTTACGAAAGCGGTGTTGTTGCCAACATCGTGAGGATACATGGAAGAGAAGAATGAGGTGGATACACTCTTTGCCACCAGTTTTAACCAGAAGTGTATTCATTTATGTGGCAACTTGACGACTCGCACTTTCATGTAAACAACTGTGTCTATTTTATTTTATAGTCAATGGGTGAAGCGATGTAGGAGATAATTTATTCCTGTACATTTGCAAACAATTGCAATTAGGTCCTTCTAACTGCCATATTCATTGAGCAGCAAAGTTTGATTTCACTTTCACGAATTATATGAATTAGGATGACAAAGTTTCAACAAAAATGATAATGAGCTGAAACCTGCCGCCTCCTAAAGATGTATAAAATTTTCGTTTCGTTCCAGGGAAGCTTTACATCAAATACGAACAAACAACCAGCGATGTCGTTTCAATTGTCACCAACACCCAATTCTATTCCATTGTTAGTGTTTATTAATCCAAAATCTGGAGGTCGGCAAGGTTCCAGAATTCTTAGGAAGTTTCAGTACATATTGAATCCGAGACAAGTTCATAATTTAGCTACAGGTGGTCCTATGCAAGGACTTAGTATGTTCAAAGATGTTCCTCAGTTCAAAGTGATTTGCTGCGGAGGTGATGGTACTGTCGGATGGGTCTTGGAGACGATGGGTGAGTAGGTAGTTCAAATTCTACTTATATTTAATATACAGGATGTCCTCGAACTGCGTGGCAAAAATAAAACCGAAGATTCTTTGATTAGAAAAAAATTTGATGAGGCTTTTTACTTTTGCCTCAAGTGTCTTGTTTAGCCGGTAGAGGGCTTCAAAGTTGCAAAAATAATTTTGTTTTTTCGGTATAACTTGAAAACGTGATGGAGGACTTTTACAATATTTGGCAGGTGAGTTACTGTCAATAATAGCCGTTTTTGAGAGCGGAGCATAGAGCCTTAGAGACCATAGAAATGGCTCAAACTTGAGGATGTAACGGGAAAAGTGTCCAGAACTTTTTTGTGGTCAATGTAATTCACTCGATATTTTTTATGTAGATAGCTTATCTAATTTGAAAACTTTTCTTACTCTTAGAAAATTTTGATAAAATCAACGGATTAGCTTGAAAAAAATAATTTTCGAGTCTCTGCAATTTTGGCTTACTAATTTTACTTGATTAAAATACCTTAGTTGCCTTTGCTTTTCTAATGTCATTTTGGCATTTGGAGAATTTATTCTCAAAACTGTCAGTTTTTACTTTGCTTTCCGTAAAAATTTTATAAAATTATGGCTCAAAATTTCACTAACACTGAAATGGTTAATATCTCGGTAAAACACGAATAATAAAAACAATAGAAATGGGGAAACGATGTGATTATTTAGGAAAAACAAATGCTAAATTAAAAGAAACAACAAAACTTTTTGGGAAATCGCTAAGGCATCAATTGTTCGAAATGTTGCCCATTTTCCTGAATACACAAATTAATTCGTTTCAAGAAATTGGATTGAACTCTGGCTAGTACTTCAGGATCATTCTTCAATAAATCCGCTTCATGATTAATTCGTTGCAACAATTCCTCCCGTGTGTTTACTGGAGCTGCATAAACTTTCGACTTCAAAGCGCCCCATAGAAAGAAGTCGCAGGGCGTCAAATCAGGGGAGCGGGCCGGCCAGTTCACAGTTGCATCGTGTCCTCTACCTACCCAGCGATCTGGATATTCCGCATTCAAATGTCACCTCACAGCTAATGTGAAATGAGGAGGTGCACCATCATGGATAAACCAGCCCACGACGAATGTGTAAGGGCAAGTCTCCCAACAGTTCAAGTAGCCTTTGTTCCAAAAAGTTTAAGTAGTTCTCCCCGTTCAATCGATCGGGTATAACGGTAGGGCCAATAATAAAGTTATCCACAATTCCAACCCAAACATTGATTTTAGTTTGATTCTGAAAATATGTAACTTCCGTTTCATGAGGATTTTCATCAGCATAGAAATGTTCATTATGGAGGTTAAAAAGACCACATCTCGTGAAAGTATCTTCGTCCGTGAACAGAATTCTTCTACAAAAATTGGGGTTTGCGTTTTGTCTTTGGACAATAAGCCGACAGAAATCTAGCCGATGACCTGGATCCATGGGCAATAAGTCTTGAACTGTTTTAATATAATAGGGATACAACAGTTCTTCTTTCAGTACATTATGAACTAATGATTTTGAGGCTCCAATACGAAGTCCCAAACGTAGTGTGCTTATCCCAGGTTCAGTTTCAACCGCTTCCAGTATCGCTTCTTCGAGCTCTAGCGTCCTTCTTGTCCGTCTGCGTCCAATTTCTCTGCGATTTGCTTCAAATTTGCCAGTTTCGCGAAGGTTTGCCGATTTGGAATTCTGCGATGCGGATATCTTTCCCTTCTCCGGCCATTGCAACTACAAAGTCCATGAATCAATAACATATCAACCATTTCAGTGTTAGTGAAATTTTGAGCCATAATTTTATAAAATTTTTACGGAAAGCAAAGTAAAAACTGACAGTTTTGAGAATAAATTCTTCAAATGCCTAAATGACATTAGAAAAGCAAAGGCAACTAAGGTATTTTAATCAAGTAAAATTAGTAAGCCAAAATTGCAGACTCGAAAATTAATTTTTTCAAGCTAATCCGTTGATTTTATCAAAATTTTCTAAGAGTAAGAAAAGTTTTCAAATTAGATAAGCTATCTATATGAAAAATATCGAGTGAATTACATTGACCACAAAAAAGTTCTGGACACTTTTCCCGTTACATCCTCAAGTTTGAGCATTTCTATGGTCTCTAAGGCTCTGTGCTCCACTCTCAAAAATGGCCATTATTGACTGTAACTCACCTGCCAAATATTGTAGAAGTTCTTAATCACGTTCTCAAGTTATACCGAAAAAACAAAATTATTTTTGCAATTTTGAAGCCCTCTACCGGGTAAACAAGACACTTGAGGCAAATGTGAAAAGGCTCATCAAATTTTGTTCGAATCAAAGAATCTTCGGTTTTATTTTTGCCACGCAGTTCGAGGACATCCTGTATATACACTATACCAAATTACCATAGATGTGGGATATGTATCAGAATACGAGATTATTTAAAATAAAATTAGCGAACAGAATATAATTTACTTTGTCAATATCATATAATAGTTCAATTTCAAGAGCGTACAATGAGGAAGGAGATTGAAACGTTCCTTCTTGTAGTCAAACCACCATCTGCTACCAGACAAACTGGAAGCATGGGGATACGAGACCCAGTCGTAAATTGGGTACGCTCGTTACGGAAATGAACGGAGTTAGATCAGATACGCAAGAAGTTAAGGTGGGCATACCACAGGGCTCATGCTTATCTCCTACTCTTTTCAATGTATATGTTACACTCAAACACCGAAAACGCTCACTGAGCGAAATAAACGACCACAACGCGTTGTGGACAGTTCTCAATAACCAAACACCGAAATATCATCATTAATCGCGTTGTGGCCGGCCCATTGCGTCCACAACGCGTTCTGGACAATCTTTAAACAGCCAGAACGCGTTCTGGCAATATTCAAACAACCACAACGTGTCTGAAAGCTTGGGGAGGGGTTCACGAACGACGTGTTCCAGTCCAGACTTGTCAGTGTGATCCCAACTGTTATCGAGTAAGGTGCGTTTTATGTTCCTAGGTTCCTAGTATACCTATCATAACCTAAAGGCTAAAATGAGAGATGCGTTTATTGAAAAAATTAAAACTATCGTCGACAACAGCAATAATCGAAGCGATTATTTCACAAACGAACGGTATGAAGAGGTCGTCCGAGAGGTAAAAGAAGCCAAACGTTTGAGAGACAGCAAAATGCCGTTGTCTGCCAAGCAATATAGAAGGCTAAAGAGATACGATATCATAACAATTGGGGAACATGAAAAATTAATTGCTAAAAACAAAGGAACACGAGATGAAAGCTTTCGATATTACTGTAAAACAGAGGATCTTTTTGGCATTATTGAAGCTGCACACATAGCAACTGGACACAAACGAACTAGAGGTAAGTATAATCATCTAATTTCATTAGTGATGTCGGAAAACCCAACCTAATTTTAATGTAATCCTTATGGAACACACATAGTATTTGCGGACACCGGTTATGATAAAATAAAACAACTTGTTTATTTGTTTTTTAGTCGTGGAGGCTGAAATCAACAAAAAATACTGCAATGTTACTAGAACAGCTATACAAATTTATTTGTCTCTTTGCGAACAATGTCAAGGAAAAAAGAAATTAAGGAAAAAGGGGTTAGTTGTCGCACCAATTTTATCAGATCACATGAACTCCAGATGTCAAGTGGATTTGATCGATATGCAGAGTGAACCCGATCGAGACTACCGTTTTATATTAAACTATCAAGACCACCTCACAAAATTTACCATTTTGAAACCACTTAAATCAAAAACCGCTGAAGAAGTTGCGTATGTCGTGGTAGACATTTTTTGCATGTTCGGTGCTCCGTGTATTCTACAAAGCGACAACGGAAGAGAATTTTCCAATAGGATTATAGAAGAGTTAAAGGATTTGTGGCCAGGTCTTAAACTTGTACACGGAAAGCCCCGTCATTCACAAAGCCAAGGATCTGTAGAACGATCTAATCAGGATGTAAGAGATATGTTGGTAGCTTGGATGCTTGACAATAATACCAAACAGTGGTCAGACGGTTTAGTCAGAGTAAAAAAAATCGAGCCCTACACGAAGGGATTAAAAAAAGCCCTTACGAAGCTATGTTTGGTAGCAAGCAAAGAATCGGACTGGCAGACTCCTCCCTGGAAAGTGAAGTATATGATTCTTTGAAAACTGAAGAAGATTTGGAGAAAATGTTAGAAGGGATGACATGTGAAACAGAACAGCAGAATGAAGAGATAGTGACAAATGCAGAACCCAATCCTGTTGCGACAAATGCAGAACCCAATCCCGTTGCATGTTACACTTGCGAAGAATTTGGAATTACCCAACCCTGTACAATATGCGGTTTAAATGTACACATAAAGTGAGGTCTTGAAAATGAAGGAGAAGTCACATGCAGCCTTTGCTTTCGAAGTGATACAATCAAAGTGCAACGCGAGGACGCAAAAGCCGGATTGGAAAAGCAAGCTGAAAAAATGCTGACTTTGTCCCGGGAAAAACTACCCCCTGCTGAAATTGGTCAAAATGTTGTAGTAAAAGTTCCGGATGTCGACAGGGGGCGTCTTGCTCCTAGAAGTGTTCTAGCTGTGGTCTTAAACGTTAATGAGTCCAGCTTGTATAAGTTGGGAACCAAAGACGGTGCACTGGAAAGACTTTATAGTCGTAATGAATTTATCTTTGCGGATTCAAATTTTATAAATTTATCAGATGTCCCGAGTTGCTCTATAAATTTGAGAAAAGCTTCCGCTCTTTCGTCTGGATCAAGACAAGGTTTTGTTAAGTGCAATTGTAAGCGTTATTGTAACACAAAAAGGTGCAACTGCAAGGCCAATAAGGTGTTGTGCAATTCGAAATGTCATGATAATAGTGCCTGCAAAAATAAGTAAATAGACAATTATAATGTCCTTTTAACTAGGTATCTGTTTCGCGTTTAATCTGGTATACCTATATTCGACCTTTTAAATATTTTAAAATTTTCTTTCATTTGTGTTTTATGTTTGTACTTAGGTTTCCAACTTAGATCATATTATATTATATTATTATTATAGTATATTATATTATTATATTATATGATCTAAGGTTTCCAACCCTTTGATTATTTTTTCTTTGTTAACCCTGTTCCATATTCAAATATAATCGGTTTACATGCGTCTTTTATTCTAAATGCGTTGTGGTTGTTTGAATATTGCCAGAACGCGTTCTGGCTGTTTAAAGATTGTCCAGAACGCGTTGTGGACGCAATGGACCGGCCACAACGCGATTAATGATGATATTTCGGTGTTTGGTTATTGAGAACCGTCCACAACGCGTTGTGGCCGTTTATTTCGCTCAGTGAGCGTTTTCGGTGTTTGAGTGTAACATATACATTAACGATCTACCAAAATACGTCATACTAGCCGGAAAACCAGTACAGTAAGCCGATGACAGTACTGTTATCGTCACAGCCCATAACAATAAAGAACTCAATGAAAAAAAAGATAATCCGCCGTGAGATTAATGTCGACATGGTGCGATTTGAATGGGCTCAAGCTAAATACAACTAAATCATATACAATGCAATTTGCCTGAAAAAACAAATCACTGGACTATAATATACTCATCCAAACTGAAAATAAATCATTGGAAAACATAACAAACATAAGATTTTTGAGAGTTCATATCGATCAAAAGCTAACTTGGAGGGTTCATGTGGAAAGTATATTACCAAGATTGAGTTCCTGCTGTTTCATGATAAAAAATATTAGGGACACCGTCTCTCATAATGTGCTAAAATTACTTCATTTTGGCTTATTCCAGTCCATTATAGCATACGGCATTATATACTGGGGCCGGACACATGATGCAATTTCGGTATTCAAAATGGAAAAAAAAAATTATCAGAAGCATGATGAAGATAACGCAATTACATTCTTGCAGAAAGCATTTCCGATCATTAACCATAATGACATATACTCAATAACATTATACCCGATAGAAAACATAGGTAATGCACATCGGAGGCAGAACATTCACACTTATGACGCAAGGATCAAAAATGACCTTCATTTACCGTTTTCCAGACTATCTGTTGGCCAACATAATCGCAATTGAACGGGTGAGAAATGCCTAAAAAAATTGAAATTTCGCAGATATTAAATTAAACTCCCGTTACAAACTGAAAAAATGTTTCATACAAAAATGTTATTACTCGGTACACGAATTTTTAGAAGATACCGAACGAACAAGCTAATATACAAACAATTAAATTATAACATGTGGAAAATTTTGTATCGTAAAAGCTAATATTATAACAGTGCATCCGACATTATCAAGCCAAAAATCTGTTTTTTTAACTGAAATTTTGCTCTGTTTTGTTTTAATTAATAGTCGTAATTTTCACCTTTACGATTAAATGAGTTAATTGTTATTATTACGAAAACAAAATCTTTAATATACAATTTACTTACACATCAATAGCCAACTATGATTTCCATTTGAAAAAATAGAACCTCAGGTCTTAACTCGAAATTGCATCTTTTGTTTCAAATTTCCTCGACGCCATTGGATCATACAGAAGAAAGTATCTCCAGAATGTAAAAGTTATTTTCTCCAACTTTACAAACAACCACGATCTTCACATGTGTCTAAAAGTCGAAACTTTTGTTTTTTCCTCTAAAACAAAAGACGATAGCAAATTTTTGTTTCCTTCAGTGAATGTGACTTTTTGTGTATCTCCAATAGTTACCGAGTTACCTTAACAAACATCGAAATTTGCCCACCCTGTACATGATATGGAAGAGCAACCACAACAAAATTCGGAAAACAAATTTATGCTAATTTGACTCGGAATGATTACACAATGAACTTCAAAATTACTTAATTTGTCCACAGATAAAGTAGAGTTAGATTGCCAACCAGCTGTGGGCGTAATTCCATTAGGAACAGGAAATGACTTGGCCAGATGCCTTCGCTGGGGCGGCGGTTACGAAGGAGAATCAATTCACAAATTACTTCATAAGATAGCTAGGGCTTCAACTGTTTTGCTGGATAGATGGCTGATTGAATTATACGATACTACGCCACCTGAACCTGACCTGACTCAAGCAGATACCAGAATTCCCTACAATATTATCAACAATTACTTTTCGGTCGGCGTGGTAAGTCCCTTAGTGATAAGTCATTCATTTTCAAATCTACATTTATATTATATTGAAGATGATAGACACGCTAGTTGTCGAAACTTTAGTCATGTTAGTGTTTCTATAATATAAGTTATGAAAAACTTTTTATTCTGTTCTTTTATTATATCAATAGTTCAATTAACTCATATAGTGATGTATTGATGTCGTCATACCATTCACTGTCATAAGAATTGCACTTGCACAAATTACCACTTTCTCATCCCCAAAGGCTTGGAAAATCTCTCGCCAGAGTCTACACGGACAGAACAAAAGACCCGATCCGAGGTTTATCATTACCCTCTATTATAATAATGTTGCAGAGGGTATTGGGTTTATACGTCTCGCCTCGAGTGATCTCGCATTCGGGTCGCCTCGGCGAGCGTGTACAGCCTCAACCCCAAAGTATATCCTACTTCAATCACAATTTTCTCGTCTCCTATAGGGATTTCGGTAGCTTTTGTTGTGGTATTCGATCCTCATCCTCATGATTTCAATCATCTTCAGATAACGATTTTTTATCATTAATAAACCTCATTTAAAAACATTAACTGTGCAGATATACTTCAGCAAGTCATTAAATCGTTTCAGGATGCAGCAATATGTGTCAAATTCCACCTTGAAAGAGAGAAAAATCCGGAAAAATTCAATAGCAGAATGAAAAACAAACTATGGTACTTTGAATATGCAACTTCTGAGCAGTTTGCAGCGTCTTGCAAGAACCTTCACGAGCACATTGAGATAACAGTGAGTATTTGAACAAATTCCTGTAATTGCTTCAAAGTTATTTTCGATTATTTCAGTGCGATGACGTATCTTTAGATTTAGCCAATGGGTCTCCATTACAAGGTATTGCATTGTTGAATATTCCATATACGCATGGTGGTTCGAATCTATGGGGTGAACATCTGTCGGGTTCGAGGAGAAAAAACAAGAAAAAGAAAAAGCAGAAGGAATTAAGCACAAGCAGTTTCAATTCTGTAGATCTCAAATTAGCTGTTCAAGGTCAGTGCAATTTTTATTATGTCGCGAAAATACTAAGCCCAAAATATCACTTTTTGAGTTTTCATATTCAAGTCAACTTCATATCCATATATTATTTAGATATTGGAGATGGTTTAATCGAGGTTATAGGATTAGAAAATTGTTTGCACATGGGTCAAGTTAGAACTGGATTGAGGGCAAGTGGACGAAGATTGGCCCAATGTTCGTCTATTGTTATCAAAACTAAGAAAACATTCCCAATGCAAATCGATGGAGAACCCTGGATGCAGCCTCCTACTACGGTATGTAAATATTCTTACCTATTTTTTACCTCAAAATAATGAAAATGAGTTTATTCGAATGTCTTCTACTTTGATTCTTTACATTTTCTATATTTTCCTAGCTTTCTACTAAATTTTCACTTTTCTATAACTTTTTCATTTATCTTGTCCAGTTTCTTCGGGTTGGTCTGTCATCTTGGAAAATGACGAACAAAAAAGGATTTTTTCAAATAGGTATCGTTCAGATACCAACAACAACAGAGAATGTTCAACCTCCCAACCGCTATCATATAAAAAGAATGCCTTGTTATTGATCATCAATATTTTTAAAATATACAGCTTAAATTATATTATTACATTGCAGATAAAGATCACCCACAAAAACCAAGTACCTATGTTGATCGCTCCTCCACCAGAAAAAGGAAGAGGATTTTTTAATTTTTTCCGAAGATAGACTATTTTCAGTGATTCGAAACTCACGTATTCCTTACTTCTAGTCTTCTGCTAATTTAATTCGAGAATGACAATAATCCCTTTTGGTTTCATACAGGTTTAGTCAGTATTATTACGTACAATTATTCTTATTAACAATTTCTAGGTTTCTAGGTTGAAAAGGAAATCTTCCACGAACTCAAACTATTGTTGTTATATCAAAGATTAAAATTGTATAGGCAGCATTTTATGAGCTTTAGAGCAGATTTGCATAGAAGCCAGAATAGTTCTATTGAACTATCGTACACACAAACAGATATATCGCATTAGAGATCGCTAATACATGAATAGGGCGCACATGAATGAATCCTGGGGCGATATACCCTTCTTATTCGAAACAATTGTTCAGAATCGAAGCATCCTTCGGCGCATTCATTTTTCTTTTTATACAGCTTTCATCCAATGATATCTCAAACACAGAGAGTGCGGTCTCTCTGTTTCATAAGACGTAGAACTTCGAAAACCCATCATCCATTTATAGAGCTACATGCTCTCTGATAATAACAAAATAGTCAATCTCTATTGGAACATTTTTTAGGATGATTTAACAATCCATCTACAACGGTTTCTATTGCCAGGCAATCTCTAAAACTATAAAGCGGGCAGGCTTGTAACTTGGCAGATATGTTTGTTCCTTATACGACGTAGGCAGCCGTCAAAATCAAATTTTTCTAAACTCAATCTCAGAATGGGTAAAAGGAATCCCACCAAGAACATTCTGTAAAAAACTAGCCAAGTCTCGATGGAGCTGCTTGTTTATCTATAAAAAGTAATGAAATCTAGACAAAGTCGTACCAAGTCTAAGGTTCCTTGCTGCGATTTCTTTATTATTATAGTTAATGTTGTGTAACTTGGCCGTTGAACATTCTTCATACGTTAGTGGGTACAAGTCAATTTTGTTTACACGTAATGTTATCTGTTGTAACTACCTATGTTTGTTAAGCGAGATAATAGCCCATACTGGTATTGGTAATTGGACGCTAGTCTCATTTTAGGCTGTTGTTGATTGTGCAACACATGCATTCAGCATTGACAATGCTGACTTCTGCTCTCTTCTTTTTGGAGCGTCAAATCGACCACCGATCTAACATAAAATAGACGTACAGACAGATTTCTATCAATGATTAGAAGTCCGTCTGTACTGGAAATAATTTTTATACTGTTTGTTTCAGGCTCGCCTACACATAAATATTATTGAAATACGCAGCTTTGTCAAGCCTACAATTGACTGGTTATTGAACCAACGTTTTCCAAGTAGCAATTTTCCATCGTCAATGGGTAGCGGTTCTGGCGACAGATTGGTGCAATGGTGTCATGGAGCACCTGGTTTTGTACCCTTGTGTACCCTTCAACGGCCAAGTAACACAACATTGACTATAATAATAAAGAAATCGCAGTAAGGAACCTTAGACTTGGTACGACTTTGTCTAGATTTCATTACTTTTTAGAGATAAACAAGCAGCTCCATCGAGATTTGGCTAGTTTTTTACAGAATGTTTTTGGTGGGATTTCACTTCTTTTTGTAGAAACGTGGGCATATTGATTTATTTCACCATAAGCATTACACGTGTACACTTGCATTTCGTCCCAATGTTCAGCAACGTATGCAACTATAGCAGATCTGATACTGCAAGTTGAGTCAGTTCTACCATACACCAAGAAAGATATTGAATGGAAGAGACAAGACCCGTCTTTGGGCATACCAACTACTTGGTAGCCACTAAGTTCATCGTCGTTTTTTAATATTATCGACATTTTTTACGATATTATCTTGCGAAATCAAACACGTAACGTTTATGTTTATATGACAGACAGCTGATACATTGATAGACACATATACGACCGTGGTCACATATAATGTCCGTGGCAGACCATTTCATACCATAGATATTATTAAGGACACAAATGGGCTCTTGTGTTTTCAAATAAGGGTCACCAGGTACTCCAGATCTTCGATTATCCTAGTTTTTATAGTTTTCCCTTTATGTGGCCATTAAACCCTAACTCTGTACCAAATTTCAGCTCTCTGAGTTTATGAGAAGTACTAGTTCTATTATGATGATCATGAGTGAGTGAGTGAATGAGTGAGTGTCATAAATGTGAAACTTTGCTTTCGCTCAACTTCGGAACTAAATGACCTACAGACTTGAATTTTTTATTTTAAGTATGTGATTTTATAGCTTACTAGATGACGGATTTCTGCGTTCTGGTCTTATCCAGAGGCTCAAATAGGGGCCTGAAAATGCGGCGAAATGGTTCCAGAAAAGGATGGTACGGCAGTGTTTGCTTCGCCCCCTGATTCGATATATTTTGACTTTTTTGACAGCTAATATAATCACGTACAATTCACATGACAGACAGATCCATAGATTAATGGATCACTATCATAGTTCTGACTGTCTATGTTATGACGGACAACATACGAGGGCGAAGTGAAAAGTCCCTGAAAAATGAAACAAGAAATGATATTTGGACAAAACTTATTTTATTTCTCAACACTTGTAACCCGATACACTTGGTCCAACGTTTTTCAAATTTTTCGATCCCTTCCAAATAATACGATTTCGGCAAGCCAAATCTCTTTCCGCTGAGCAATTTCTTTAAGTTTGGAAATCGATAATAATTGCAAGAAGCGAAATCCATAGAATATGGTGGATAACAAACCAATTCGTAGCACGGACCTGTGTGCCGGTGCGTTGTCCTGGTGGAAGAGCAGTTTTTTCTTTGCCAAATGCAACCGCTTTCGCTTCAAATCGGCGTCGAATCAATCCAACAGCTCTGCACAAAATACGCCAGTAATCGAGTAATCGATATGGACGATGCCGTATACATCACAAAAACTGTCATGCCATGATTTTGTTGGCCGATAAACCCACTTTGGTCTTTTTCGGCTTTGATTAGCCAGAACAAGTCCACTATTTCGACTGTTCTTTGGTCTCTGGTGTGTTGAGATGGATCCATGTTTCGTCCACGGTTACGAAATGGCGCAAAAAGTCCTTCTTATGGCGCTTGAACATCGTCAAACATTCCTTCGAAGTTTTCACATAGTCGCGCTTGTTCTCAACAGAGAGTAAATGCGGCACCCATCCGGGAGATGCTTTCTCATATTCAAAAATTTATGCAAAATGTTCCGTACCCGTTCGGTTGAGATACCCATAGTCTCAGCAATCTCGTGTACTTTAACTCTCCGATCGTCCAATATCATACCATGGATTTTATCGAGGCAAATCAGTAAACCACTTGTGAATCGTTCCAATCGATGGTGAGGCTCCATAATTTTAACATGCGATGTTTTGGTTTGCGTAATGTTTTTTCCAGCTAAGTAATAATGTTTAGTCAAGACGCGGAATTCACACTTTTTTCCATGTTTACAAAAATCTTCAAGGCTGCTTGCTTTCGATGGGTGTCAAACAGAACTGAATGACATATGTCTGAAAATTTTAATGCGTTCAGGTTAAAGGTGGTACATCACAAATGTCACATGGACTTTTCGAATGTGGCGCCATCAGCTTTAGTTTTCTGGGACTTTTTAACTTGCTCTCGTATAACCCATCAATAAGACACGACAGACAGCTGTTATATTGACAGTTACGTAATGTCCGTGACAGACCATTCCATAACATAGATGTCGCTGTTAATTCGAATAAACTTTTACATGACATAGAGCACAATTTAATGTATTTTCATGCCACTAGCTGTTTCTACTCATTTGAAACATGCATTAAGTCTTGAAACTTCGTGAATGACAACGCCGCGCCGGAGCTGTTTCTGCGTGCTTATCCCGCTGACAACTACTAGTTACAAAGGCGATCGACTTGAATTTCGGTAGTTAGTTTTTTGAAATTCAACCCCAAAAGGAGAAAAAGAAATTGACGTTTTTGACAGCTAATATAATCACGTACAATTTACATGACATACAGTTCCATAGTTTATCATTATCACAGTTCAGACTGTTTATGACAGACAACAAGACTGGTAACGGTTACATGACAGATAGCTGATACATTGACAGTCATATAATCTTCCCATTCCATAACATAGAAATCCCTTTCATTTCAAATAAACTTTCACATCAATTTTACTTCTTTCCACGCCTTTAGCTACTACCACGGTCGTATATACAGGTCTGGGAACTCGAGGCTGTTTCCTATGTGAGAAGTGACTCCGCTAAGCGTCATCTGTTGCATAGTACCAAAAGGGCGGCGCATGATTCGAGGAATGATCTCTGGCACATATACTACCGTGTTCCCTGGCAACTGTCATTGTTGACTTGTAAACACAAGGAATACCAGCGTTTTTAGAAAAAAATTGCGAAACCGTGCATTGTGTGTAATGCAAAACGGGGTACAAAAGTGTAAAGCAAGAAACTTCTGTTTTTAAAGTGCCGAAAGATGCGGAAATGCGAAAAAAGTGGATGCTTGCGATTCCGGAAAGAAATCATTTTAACGAGGTCTTTTATGTGTGCGAGCATGTATAACGAAAAAGGGGAAGTTATTTTCAAGGTTAGTAATAGATTTTGACAAGAGTAACAGTTCTATTCCTCTCTCAAATCAGAATAGTAAATATTGCGTTACGAGAAAAATAATTTTATTTAATAATGTGATTGTTGCCATACTTCAATCTGGTGGCTGAGCGAGGGACTACGAGTATGGCGGCATGTAAGAGACTCATGTCAAACATAGAGTTCCCAGACCTGTATGTACGACCGTGGCTACTACTCATTCAAAAAGTCTACAATTCCAGACTGCTTGTATTATGTATTAAGCCTTGAAACTTGGAGAATGATATCATTGAGTAATCTACTTGCCCATTAAATAAAACTCATCAGCAAGCTCCCTTAAAATTAAAATAAATTATCATTAATTCACAAGTATTTCCCCATAAATAACTACCAGCTTAATCAAATGAAACTGAGTAGAAAACCGTTGTAGCTCGATTATAGATAGGGCACGTCTCAAAAAAACTATTTTTTTATGGAAAATCAAGCATTTTTGCAAATTTGTGATTTCGGAAGTGAAACTGGACAAATGTACAAAATTGGAATCACAAATTTGTAATCTTTTCCTAATCATTGCAACTTGGGTCAAAACCGATGACTACAGTTTGAAAAAATATTGTTCTAATAAACGAAAATTCATGATTTCTCATTCATGTAGACATTATTTCTCAAAACCTTCACCGTCCTGACGTTCAGTATGTAATTTTCACAATAAACTGGTTTTGTTATTGCTTTTCTGACAGTGATGATAACTGGTTCAAAATATATGACTGTGGAAACAAACGATCGTTGAATAAAGATATTCTCGCTTCTCAAAAAACTGCCCATATAAGAATATGTCACACACATATTCAGATGTTAAAAATAGTGTTTATCCGGCATTGCGTTCGTTAATGCAGCTGTTATACAATAATGAAACTGTAGAGGATATAGGGACCATATGCTTAACAAAATCCCGCCAAAAAAGTACCTATGCGTTAAAAATGAATTAATGAATTGCGATGTAGATATAGCTTTAAGACTAAAATTACAGTTTTATCATCATTGTAATGAAAATATTAGCTAGTTCAGAATTTTTTAAAATATTAAACACGTCCATATTTATCAATTCATACTGCGCTCGAATGTTTGATAGGAAATCGTCAACAAAATACTAACCTTTGATTACGAAATCCCTGTAAATTCTAAACGAACATTATAGTCTAGGAGCCAGAGCGATATTGATTGTCTGAACATTAACCCGATGGCACTTTGGTTTATCGTTAGAGGATGGTTCAATGATCAATTCATCTCACAGACTAAATTTTCGCCGGCTGCTAGATCTCGAGATACAGCTCCGCTTTTTTTTACTGGAGGTTAACCCTTTCCAAATTGCGGTTACTTGAAAAGCATGCCATTCTTATACACTTCCACCATGAGCCATCATTTTTTATCGTGTCCGTTTATCAGGCCGACCAGTTCAAATTGGACCGAAAATGGACTGCAAGTTAACCCTCCCAAACCTGGTGGAAAATGTTCATTGGTGTTGACAATTGTTACCATACCCTTTGCCATCAAAAGTTATCGGTCCATTTCCGAGTAATTGACCATTATTTGGACCAACAATGGTTTTTTCTCATTTTGTGGATAAAACTTGCGGGTTACAAGGTAACATGATGACACCATGTTAAATAACTTTATTAGAGGTCAAATGAAGATTTAAAATTATTGTCATCACTCCTTGCCTATTTCAACCCCCCAAAACTCCCTAAGATCATCCGTCAAAATGAAAAAAAAATGAAAAGATCCGTTTTGATTTTAAACCCAGCCAGAGTCTCAATAATTGACTAATTTATCATATCCAATTGGTCATATTATCCATATTATTCATCTTTTTTTGGGGGTGGTTTTAGGGGGTGTTGGGGGGTTGAAATAGACAAGGAGTGATGGCAATAATTTTAAATCTTTATTTGACCTCCAATAAAGTTATTTAACATGGTGTCATCGTGTTACTTTGTAATCCGCAAGGATTAGCCACAAAATGAAAAAAAAAACATATTTGGTCCAAATAATGGCCAATTACTCGGAAATAGACCGATAACTTTTGATGGCAAAGGGTATGTTAACAATTGCCAACACCAATGAACATTTTCCAACAGGTTTGGGAGGGTTAACTTGCAGTCTATTTTCGGTCCAATTTGAATTGGTCGGCCTGATAAACGGACCCGATAAAAACTGATGGCACATGGTGGAAGTGTATAAGAATGGCATGCTTATCAAGTAACCGCAACTTGGAAATAGTTAACCTTCAGTCAAAAAAAAAAAAGCTGTGTTGTATCTCGAGATCTAGCAACCGGCGAAAATTCGGTCTGTGAGATAAACGATAAACCATGGTGCCATCGGGTTGATGTTCAGACCATCAATATCGCTCTGGCTCCTAGACTATGTTGTATTGCATGAATGAAACTCTGCAAAGTTTGTGTTTATGTAAACATGTTTTTAATTGGTCTATCGCAATATTAACTAAATGGTGAATGCTGATTTCCTCACCACGTTGAGGAGTCTATCTTCAATCTATATTACTCCTGCACAACCTCTGATGTTCAGTTCGCATGCCATCCTTCAGTAATAGAAATGAATAATTATTTTTTGTGTAAGAACTGTGAATAATTATGACAAAAACTAAATTTACTGAAATATTGTAATTTATATTTTCTCAGTTTGACCGAAATTCTCCAAACTATTCGAACGCATCGTATGATAAGTAGTCCATCTGGATTTAAGTAATCTTGAGAGCTCTTTTATAAATATTTATAATTTAGAATAGAGAAATTATCATGGGATGAATTGTACATTGAAGTTATATTGTTGTTTGACTTATTTTACTAATCAAAACTTGTTATTATTGATGAAATCTGACTTTGATGATTGTGCTCTAACGTAATCAGTTTTTCGGGAAAAAATGTTCATGGTAAACAAGTTAATTATACTTGTGTTGTAGAACGTATTTCGAAAACTGATGTCCTGCATTTTCTGTATTTGCTATTCCCGCAAATAGATCAACATAATTTTATTCAGTTTACATTTGAATGAAATGTAGATATCCGCGTTGATTTGATATGATGGTTATCTTTGCTGCTTATGGATACTAAAAATTTAACCAATGACAGGGTAATTACTCCATTCTGCCTGTAATCAATGTATCATGATTAATTTATAACTTCTTCAGATGACAAAAATGTAAAGGAATTTGATCCAGCAAGGTAAATGTATAAAATAAAAGGGATTGTATGTGATACATGAAATGTATAAGTCGATTAATTTTTCGAATTTAAATAAAGATTGGAGCTGTAGTGTTGTCAGCCAATTCCAGACGCCTTTTTTGCCAGGGCAATAATATCATAGATATTATATTAGTCGAGGAAATAAAGGACTAAAATGGCATTCACAATGTTCTGCAAATTACCTGCGGGTAATTTGTTACATTTTATGAAGAAAAATTAACAAATTCTTAGAAGATGATGTAGATACAGAGGGCTCCAGGGACCCGGAAACACCCCCAAGTAATTTGCAGAAAATTGCGAGTGTCATAGTCGTGATCGGCGACTTTGAAAACCCCCGAGAGCCAGAATTTGTTACCTTTTATGAAGAAAAACTAACAAATTCCTAGAAGATGACGTGGTTATCCGGACTCAGGGTACACCAAGTATTGCTGAAGAGTTTTTCCACGTCGTAATCATTACTAGCAACCTTTATATCACCTCTTGAACAGAAAAATAATTTTTTTATTAATTTCATCGATATCTAGGGCGTCAGGACGTCCGGAGGAGGCCCAAGGGGACCTCAGGGAATTTTCTTGATAGCATATTCGTGTTCAGCGACCCCAAAAACCCCCGAGAAACCAAATCGAGTTCGTTTTTTTTATTCACCCCACAAAGTGCACTCAGAAAAATGCATTTTTTGACTGTAGAAATGCAATCAATTTTTTCCGCAAAAAAAATACCGGACAAATTTTCTAAATCACTTTCTGAATCGAATGCAGAAAACCGCATCTCAATCCATCCAACTGCGCCGGGTTCGCAATGTGGAATGCTTTATTTCCTCGACAATATAATATATGTATGTACATATAATATCTATGAACAATATCAAAACATATCCTCTTGATATTTCAAGCTGATGTTCCTGGTTCAACAGTCATTGATGAAAACTCTTCAACAATAATTCCAAAACTGTTAACAATTCCACTAGTTAGCACTTGAACACTTCGAATCAATCCATTTTGGTTGCTGACCTCTCTGAATTAAAAGATATGTGATTCCACGTGAATGATAATTTGTTCTTTATTGTCACAAACGGAAGCCAGAACCATGAACAAGCTGCTGTTTTATTATTATAGTTACAAAATATTGTGGTGTCATTAGGAACATTACATTAGAGCCACTAGTATATCGACATTTGAAAACAAAATATTACCTAAAATGGTTCTTAACAGCGCCACCAGCGACGATATCCGGAAATAAGCATAGTAGACTGATTTCACCATAAGCAAATTGTATATGCATTTTTGCAAATAATACAGTTGATGAGAAATTAGATGATGGGAAAATATTTTTAATTTCAGGGGTTTTAGAATCTTTAAATGCCTATACAATTAAAAAAACAACTTTCGTTAGCAATTACAAATTTTAGAAGCACGTCAAAAATTATGATCTTAATTTTCCAAAGAGTCCTCACTTGTTAAGATAGATTTTCAAATTTTACTCACACCTCCAAGACTATAACGAAGTAACAATGAAATAATATGTTACTACAAATTAATATACATATCATAAATACATGGAACGTTCACTAATATTTATTTGTTGATCAAATAAATACCTAGAATCGTAATTCACTATTTTAATTACTTATATCACAACATGTTCACCCTGAAATATGTATTGTTGGCACATCCTGTTAATTAGTTTACTTTTCTACTGACTAAAGCAAAAAAAACTTCTCCAGTGTATTGCTCTGCTTATATTCTTGGGATTGGCACTATCAAATATTTAGAGTAATCAGTGAGGAGTGAGAAAACATTTATTATTTTCCTCAAATAATGTTGATCTATTCATGGGAATTATCAAATATTTTCAATACTGTAATTTGGAATCGACGTAGAAATATCTGCGACGTTCCTTTAGAACAATCGTGTTGCCTCTAAGGTTCAACAGATAACTTACGATTCTGGATATTTTATGTAATACATGTTGTAACCATGTAACATTCTGAGTGTAATAATTTGCATTTATGTATTAAAGATTATGAATTAATTACGTCAAACTTAGAAATAAATATTTAGATAATATTTACAACATGGCTTGATTCTTGTGTTGTGATAAGAAGGTAGTTTATCGAGTTCAGTAACTAAACATGACTCATTCACGTGAGAAATAAATTTTAAAGCATCAATTGTTACAGTGGTGTATTTTGACATTGACATAATTATACTTGTCTTGTATGCAATGTCAGTTTTCTATACTTGCATATTTATATTCACTTCTTAAATTAAAAATAACTTCTACAATTACAACAAAAATATACTCAAGAAGTATATCATTAGTTTCAATTTACTTTGTATTTATTGATTTTTTTAATCATATACTCGTACATACGTGAATTAATTCCACTTATCCAGATTCAACTAGTTTCAACATGAGGTGCTTGAATAATTTTGATTAACTACTATAGATGAGGATAAGGCAATAGTTGTTTTATTTAAATTTATAATGGATTTTCATCATGGCTGATACTATTCAATTTTGTAAAGCACCACTATTTTCAATTTGACAATGACAAAGGGTAAATTCTAATATCTTACGATAATACTTCCCAGCTCCCTAAACCACCTTTATACCTAAGAACAACAATAATCGCATATTTGTACTTATAGGACCTACTTGAAAATATTCTTATTGGAGATATATTATATTTGAAATTGTATGGTTATGTTATAATAAGTATTGTTTATAACGATGAATTTATATCAAATAGAACTGCCACTTTAATGAAAATGTGGAACGTTTAACTTGCTGTTGAGCTTTAACTGTAATATAAAAAACTTTGTATATTGTAGGATAAAATGGTCTTGCCTTTGTACAATTATTGCTTTAAACGTCCCAACTAATCTAGTTTTTATAATAAAAGACTACAAAACAATTCTAGTTTAGTGATTATAAATTATATTTTATATTTCTTCCTAAATAGGATATTTTTAGTAATTTTCTTGATGCTACAATTACATTGTGAAGTCACTAGAAAAATAAATCATATAAATTACTTACTTATGGATTTTATTCTATCCCTTTTGAGGTCTATGAGAATTTTATGAATGAGCTAGTGATATTATAAAGGTAATAAGAAAAAATTATCAAGATAATAGCAGTATTTATTGTGGAGAAAATGGTTCCACGTGTTGCATTGGTTTCAAATTTAATCTATTTGTACAGACCTGTTGCATCTTATCAACTTGGTTTAAATAAAGCATAGAAATAGTCCTATTTCTATGAAATAAAGTGTATGTATTCAGAGAATAGTAATAAGTTGGTATTAAGAACCATAAAGTTTGACACCGATGGTTTATCCCACGGTCGTACAGGTCTGGAAACTCGAGGCTGTTTCCTATGTAAGAAGTGAGTCCGCTAAGCGTCAACTGTCGCGTAGTACCACACGGGTGGCGCATGAGTTGAGGGATGTTCTCAGGCAATCTTTGTATTGCGGGGCTTGAAATTTGAGCGATATGGCGCCTACCTGATAACATACTTCAATCCATGCGCCAGCTGGTGGCTGAGCGAAGGACTACGAGTTTAGCGACATGTAAGAGGTTCATGTCAAACAATAGAGTTTCCAGACCTGTGAATACGACCGTGGTTTATTCTTTTTCATTCGCTCTATAGAAGACTGTAACCTCAATTACCGGGTGCTGCATAGTTCAGCTACTGCTTCAAAGATGTCGCTCGCTTTTAGCAATTAGTAGTGATTCTATGTTACAGTGAACTGTATATTATAGCTTTCAGCAATCAGTAGTGATTCTATGTTACAGTATTATCTACATTTCAGGCAATGACCTTTGATATATTTGCTTTAATTTAAAACTCCAAATCGGATTCCTTCAATAGAGAAATAAAGATTTTCCTAATAATAACTACTTTTGTAGAGGGAATACTTGACATCTATAGACCATTTATTTTACTGAATTTATTTATATTTTATATATTGTTATAAAATTGTGGTTGATATCTTGGTATTGGAACAACAAAGATAGTCGGTAAACAATCACATTTTAAAATAAAATAAAATCGTATATTCAATTAATATGAAATTGGAATTTTTAAACATTACAAGATGGATTTAAAAATTGAACTTAACCTAAACCAATATTTATATCTTACATACAATAATCTTAAAGTAGGTACATTATGAAATAATAAATTGTTTGAAGCAGTCTTATTTAATTAATTATTCTTCAGTAAAAAAATTAAGTAAATATTATTCAATCTGTCATAACTACAGTTCTCAAGCTATCTTCAGGACACATTTCAAAAATTGCTGTTGTGCCATCATTAAAAGAATATGCAATACCACCATCTATAACTAAGTAAGCTTCATAACAATTTGATTTAAGTTCCATTTTCGTGATGAAACCCCTAGATTTAATCCCTTTTGGATGAGGCCATACCCCTGCAGAAATTATATCCCTAATAGTATAACCCATTCGTTTGTCATCTGGAAAATTAAATTAATTCACTATTTTTTCTAAATGATATGTAATAAGACTTACCAGGTGGAAAAATTAGATTTTTGTTATAAATATCCGATAAAACTGTGGCTAAACTATTTTTATCCTCAGTAGGATCGATATCCAGTAATCGTAACAACTCAGCAACACTCTGAACTGGCAATCGATTCATACTTAAATGCCACGATGTAGAACCAGTTCCAGTAGATAAACATATCCCTGAACATTTGAGATGCGTGATATTAGGACATTCATTGAATTTCACAGTAAGATGTGATACTCTCGCAGAAAGGGTTTCTCCAATGAACACCTGCAACATAATATATATCCTAATAGTTTGAAAAAGACTCCAACATAACCTCTATACAATTTTTTGGTAAATGTGTGGACATTTTTTAAATAAAAAGACTGGGTCAGTCAAACTACAACGGAAATAGCGAAGGTATAATTTATCGACATTTATAATTTCCTTACCTCATTAAGTGCAAGTGTAGGTAATATTCTTCCGCCACCTCCCTCTCTTATCTCGCCTACTAGTTTATAAATATCGCAATCGGATTTCTCATGTAGAAGTTGTGGTGCTATTTCCGAGTTGCCCATTATTTTCGTTCGTATTCGGTTCCTCAACATCCAACGGAATTTACCCTGAAAAGCTATCGGTACTGGAAATGAGGAAACTTGGGCTTTTAAGCGTTACAAATTCAACAGGAGCTAATAATATTGACATCTAAGCATATTACTTTCATGAACTTATTTTTAAAACTCAATCTGAAACCCTGGATCAACTTTTAATTTTCAGAAATACTAATGTGAGTGGATTCCAATTCCATTTTTTTTTTCATATTTTGCCTACACGAGAGGATACCTATAATGTTAGAAAGAACATTGTGTGAGCCAGCGGTGGCATGTTGGAAAACTATGGGCCAAAATCAATATCTCAAAATAAATAAAATTCACAAAAAAAAGCACATGCCGTGAATTAATGTTTCCCATGTTTTATCGTCATCGATAATTTTGTTAAAAGAAACCGTGTTCGTTACAACAGTAAAGATTCAAAAAATTTTAAATTGGAAAATCTTTTCAGTCAGTCTTTATTGAATACAAAAACTCAAAATTAAGGGTACCTACTGCAAGTAGGTAATTAGTTTTTGTCGAACATCTTAATAATTCTCATCTTATTCTAACTAGACACAAAAGAAAACTATAAAACGCAAATCTTGGTTCTAGTCATTAGTTTTAATAATAGTTATCTGAAGTGTCAATTTCTAGATTTTTCAATAGTTCATGGTAGGTGTTTTATTCTTAATACCATTCTAATTGCAAATAAAAAAAGGTTATTCCTTCCTTAAATTAATAGAGTTGAGCAACACTGACGAAAGATTTAGAAGAAAATTACAGTTCGAGACATTGAAGATCGCCTAGCAGATGAATGTGAGTCGAGTTCTTGATATCTCAATATCTGTCGAGCGGTAAATGTTCTTTTAACAACTCTGTTTACTGAAATTATTGTTAATGCAACCACTAGAATATATTATCCTGATTAGCGATGATAGAATGTTATCTCCCTTGCCGCACTGGCGAACTTTAAAGTTGTTCTGTGCTGGCAAACTCTCATGTCTCGCACTATACCTACCCAAGAACGATATAATTCGAAATGAGGAATACTATGGTAAACAGTTTAAGTATGCCATAGCATTCCATATGGAAGCGCTTTCTTCTGCCTTGGAAAGTAACATTCCACCAGCGTGTTTCTTGTTATAATCAGTAAGTGGAAAAAAAATATAGATAATTTGGGATTTTGTTTACCATTTGGAGTTTTTCAAATGCTCCTTTGATGTTTGCAGAATACTTTTTAGGAAGACACAAGTATCCTTCCGATCTAGATGGATCAGAATTTATGCCAGCCACAGGCTTTAAATTATTTCTAACTTTACTAGCCGCTAACAAAAAGGTACCATCTCCTCCTACGGGTACTACAAGGTCGGCCCAATGGACATTGTCCTCTTCATACGAAAATCTACAAAAATGAAATTAGCAATTTTATAACTGACATTCTAGGGTTATTTGATATGAAATTGGATTAAAGTACCGCTAGGAAAGTCATACATAGCACAGCATATCCTTAAAATAAATGTAAGGAATCTCTAACTCAACAGGCGTTAGTGTATTTATTCCAAGACCTGCGAGTACCTCTACTCAACTGGTCAAAGTTATGAGGGTAAAATTTGTCCCAAAATTACGATAGGTAGGTACTTTAGTGATTTAATATGAATAAATAATGAATTCGGTGTTCATCAGTTTTTACATTACAATATTGTACCTGTTTACCACTCTTATTTCGCTACCCATATTCGATAAGGTATCTGCCACATGTGCTACAACTGTTTTCTGTAAAGTGTGATGATGAACCAGTTTTTCGAAATTGGTGCCCCTATTCCTAAGTTCCTTTTCGAACTCATAATCGCTGTAGCCTTGAAGTTTTCTTCTTTCATGTTCATATCTTGTCATTTTAGAGATAATCAATATCTTATCCATCTTAATGTGATTGCTAGACGATGGCAGGGTTCTTCCTTTTGATATCTGGATGACTTCATTTTTGATTCCTGAAATGAGTTTTTTTTAACAAGCAAATCTACCATGGATTTTTGATATTAAATCGTCTCATGCAGAATTACCAAATCAGATTAATTTCTGAAAATTTACAAAGCTGTTCTTATACGAATTATATTGATAGGTCCAAAATGCTAAAGTAAAAAACATTTTTATGTGTATTTTTAGACCAGCTCATAAGCTCTTCTTCATTCCGATAATCAAATTTCACATGGTTAAAGTCTCTTAGTATGTTAGCTCATTTTATCAATTAAATAGTTTTTACTATCAGAAAAACGTTAATAATGGTCGGATTCTATCGCTACTCAAATAATCTACATATAATAACTGGTCTACCATATCTTAATTCATGGGCATCGAGTTGTTATGGTACATAATTGCCATGAGTTGCTTATTTTTGCCAAATATTGTGAAATTTGATCGATTACGACAATGATCTTCGTGAATATACAACTTTCTAGTTTTCTTTTTGAACACTAGGTGTCATCTCAGCAGATTTTACCACTTATTCTATGAAACATTTGTATTACTAGCGATGTCAGTCTATCTAGCGGTGAGAATCTGTGACTGAAAATAATTCCTATGGTCAGCGACGATTCGATTCGATTCGATTTACGAACTGTATGTAAAACTGAAACTGTCAAATTATCAAGTAAGTTGTATAATTAACGCGTAAATTAAGCAAGTAAATAGATGGACTTACCTAAAAGTATATTTTTACTCGATCTGCTTGCTCTATACATTGAAATAAAGAAGAAACGTTACAAATAAATACATTTAAAAACTATTGTTGCCGCGAAATCCTAATTGTACAGGTTAGACATTAATTCTGCACTTTGAACTTACAAAAAAAGTGAGCTCGCTTATCCACATAGATACAGTTAAGAAATTTCATGCGTAATCATGTTAGGAAGTTACGCTAGCTTAATATTCAAAACACTTCACATTTTTACGTATATACATCACGGTCACTTCACACTTCTGGATAAACGATAGCTAGCTAACTGACAGCGTGACAGCTATCTTTCTCCTTTATAGGTTAAAAAGTTCCGTGAACGATTACAACTGGATTGATTCAAACGCAGTAAATTTCTAATATTTATTTTACATTAAAATTACGTAAGGTCAAGTAACAATGATAGTATCTACAATCAACATTTATTTATTTCTAAAATTACCAAACTTTCGAGTTAACGGCATATTGCACAATGTTTAAAGTTTTTAATTTTAAATGTAACCACAAACCATCGAGCACTATGTCGTTTCATTACAAAAATTTGGTCATGTACTATGACGTAAATAACGTTGCGGCCAGTTTTCTTCTGTGAGGATAAACTCAAAATTTATTTTAATTAGGCATTCGAACATGCAAATAGTGGGTGTACTAATTCGACCAACGGCACGGCACGTTAATCTTTCAAGCTTATTAAATGCAATTTCTTAAATACAAATTTCTAATGCACGACATTCTTTTTCAAATTTCACTTGTATATGTAGATACTCAAAAACTGGTTTTAGGTAGTACATGTCTCAGACTGATTCAATTTTCAAACACTTCGTACTCATGCAGTATCCTCCAATGGTCTAATGAAATTAGAAAGAACTTCCGGAAATGAAACTTGCAGTCATTTTATCTTGTACTATACAGAATGTTAGGTGAGGCGCCGTGAGGCTGAGGATTATCCAGTATCCACCAATGTGTCTGTCTACTGCAATTAGAACTTCCAGAAATGAAACTTACAGTCATTTTATCTTAAATTATACAGAATGTTAGGCGAGGCCCTGAAGCTGAGGATTCTATGAATAACAACTTGAGTGAAATGCAAAACAACTGTATTGTATCAGATTTCCATTTGAATGATGAATTTCTAAAGAAGTTTCAGTTCAATGAATGACTTAACCATGAATTATCTTTTCATTAAAAACACGTTGCTCGTAGATCTATTCGGGATGATTTCTCATTATCACTATTTCTTCATTTCTTACGATTCTGTTGTTCAAAAATGCATGCATACTTCTCCGATATTTTGTTGTTTATCAAAATATCAGTCGTTCATACTTCATGCCATATCATTGACGTAAAATAATACTTTTCTCACGCAGTGTTGTGAGCAATGACCAAAACATTCAACATGTGGGTTTTAATCTACAAATTACAGATGCATTTAAAAACTTCATGCCATTGACTTTTCCAGCATGCAAACATGCTTGAAATAACACGTTTATAGTAATCTTGAGATAATTTGATATAATACATATCATTTCAAGCATGTTAAAATAGATTGAGCAATCATAATAAGTATTTACATCTTATATCAAACTGGCAAATTCGGTTATACATTCTATAAGTGAGATATTTTCAAATACTTTGAAGAACTCAACATTATTACTGTTGTAATTGTAAAGTTAATTATAATTCGTTCTAATGATTATTAAAACCCTGTAATAACATATTGCTCCTTGTGATATGAAGAATTGTTTTCCTCCACAACTCTCATCATCAGAATATCGCTATGTTCCTCGTCCTGATATAAGTATTGTTATTCCAAATTATGGCAATGGTTTCGAACTGAATTATTAGCAAACTACCAGCTGGTAGTTTAGATAGTTTGGAAGAGAAGCGTACGGGTCTTGGTATTCATTATACCGGGATATCAAAAATTATCTTGGTCAAGGGTGGTTGTGGAATCTAAAACGTGTGTCTTACCTTACGTTTGGAATAATTATGTCACTGTCACACTGACATCATCAATAACCTACAAATTTCATACCTATTTATTTTACCTTCGTAGCTAATGACATAGGACGTCTGGCGTTCATGCAATTGTGTTTTTATACAATTCGAACCTTCTTATTTCGATAGGCCAAGTGAAAATCCCGGAGTCTAAAGCGCTAGAGACTTCTGAGTGTTATAACATTCGTATAAAATTGCGAAATTTCGCACTTTTAGAAACTTCAAATTAATTAATTTGACACAAGTAAAGTAAGACACACGTTTTTGATTCCACAACCACCCTTGACCAAGATAATTTTTGATATCCCGACACAAACAATATGCTGGATGCGTGCGGGAACGTATACGTTTCGGTAATAAATATATTGAACTGATGAAACTTTTCGAATATAGAATAAGAAAAAATTCATAATTAACTTTATTTCAGAACACAAATTTGAATATCTCGCAACAATATGATATGGAAAGATGTTACTATAATGTAATAATAATTATTGTTTCAGTTGATATGAAATACAATACAATAATACAAACAGTATAACAATTATAGATATCAACGTACATGAACTTCTTAATCCTAATGTATTTTCATTCTTCACATTAAATCGGAAATAATTGAATTGTGCACGATAATTTTAGAAGATGTCAGGAGCTAAAAGTAATTATTGAAATAGGGAAAACAGTTCCTGCGAAAATGCTCATTTTTTGCGGTGCTAAAGATACCTAAGAGGCCTAATTTTGTGTTTATCTTTTGAAAAGGTTCGTTGAAGTAAATTATATTTTGGTATTCATGTCTTTTTCGATTGCTATTTTAACATACTTGAAACTGTTTCTCCCTATTTTATTACCATCTTAAGGCTTCTGAAATTTAACCATTTTTTGTTGATCCCCTGTATTATTTACAAATTGGAATTTGCCAAATAATGAAGATGACGTTAAGGCGATATATGTATCAATTATTATTTTTATTATCTATGCGATTTGCTAAAATAACGACTTTACCAAAATCGATCACTTTATACGTTCTTCTTCCAATTATAATCTGAATTCTCATTCTGGTCGAGGAAATATGGCCGTAAAAAGGCCAAATGATCGAATTTTTTACTGGCAACCTGTATCGAGATGCGGTTTTCGCCATTTGCTTCAGAAACACAATAGAAAAAAATTTGCCATATTTGTTTTACCAGGAAACGCTTGGTTGCACTTGTGCATGCAAAAAATGCATCTAAATAATGCGATTTGCGGAACTGTATTGTTGCTCACCAAATATTAACCAAAATTGGCCAAAATTTGTTACTCAGGGGTTTTTGGGGTCCCTGATTACGAATTTGATGTTTACAAAAAGCCACGATGCATTCTGGGGCCGATTTCGGGCTTGGGGGGTATTTGCAGTATAAAGCGCAAATCCTCAAATTTTCTCAATCATTCGGTATTTTATGGCAATTTTGGGATTTTTAAACACAAACTAAATGATGTTCGTTAACTCAAGTGCCCGGAGCAAAGTGGGGCAATGGGGAGCACTTGGGACTATTATCGAATTTCAAACATCAAACCTAAAAACCTTGTTCTCTGGGGGTTTTTGTGGTCGCTCAACACGATTTCAAGGTGCATTCTCAGCTCAGATGTACTTGTTACATAAGATTCACTCGAACAATAATGAACAGTGGAAATGTTATGCTTTTCTACGACAACATATAATTATTTTCAAATTTACATTATAATTAATTCCTAACTTTTCAATTAGCTTGTGTTTCTATTGTGTTTCTGAAGCAAATGGCGAAAACCGTATCTCGATACAGGTTGCCAGTAAAAAATTCGATCACTTTGGCTATAATTCCTCGACTATTCCTATTATAATTGCTTCTTTGAAAGTAAGTTTAATATAATTAGAATAATATGGAAGTTTTTTGCTAAAATTGTAGGACAGAAATACGTGCTTTTCCCCAGCATTATTGGGAACAATTATATTTTGTTAACGCTATAAATTGACGCTTATTCGATATTGAGCTTCTTTATTTCTTCAGATTACAACAATTTTATACCATTCTCTAGACATTCTCTTCCCAGAAATAATTACGTCTCAGAAGTTGTAATTTGCCAAAGAGTCAATGGCTCTTAAAATAAACGCAGTGGCTTTATTTCTTTTACCATTGGCGAATGTGAAGAAAACTCCTCAAACTAAAATATACGGATGAAAATAAGTTTTAAACCCATAAAAAATAGAAAGTTCTTCGGTACAATCCTGACTGAAACTTGATTTTAGTTACTTCTCGATATTCCAACAATTAAAACACTATTATCTTATTTACTGGTGTTTGCACGTTCAAATTTTTCATTTCATTTTCAATATATACAATAAAAGTTTTTTGACTGATTTAAATTTTCTATTGGAATATTGAGTTTATATCCTCTTTCCTGAATCTATGATTGAGGGTGAAATTATGATTGTTTCAAAAGGATATGTGTCAAGATAATAAATAAAAAATTCAAAATAAACTTAATAAAGAAGCCCTAAACCTAATATATCCTCAGATTACTAATAATACCAACTCAACGCAACATATTTAGGTAAACATTGGCAAAAAATATCTCAATTTCTTAAAAACCGAAATAAAAACATCGCCTTTAAAACAAATAATCTATACCCATATATTAATAATTTAAAATCAGATAAATTTTAGAAATGTGGAGCTTAGGCTGAGGTGTGATGTCTAGAGCTTTGTACATAGGAAGAACTGGACGCAGTTTCAGTGTAAGGTTCCACGAACGTTTGAGAAGTTCCAAGCTCAAAAAAGTGAACTCTAATTTCGCGAAAAAGGACATAAAGTCAATATATAATATCCATTAGAAATTTTAAAAATTACAAAAAAAAAACAATAGTAATATAACATTATGGCAAAACCGATACAATTCAATACTCTTCAACAATTTTGTGAATAAACTGGCACCCAAATCATTGTTTACCCCCATGCTCAAATTTGTACTACATTCAGATTGACTACTAATATTTAAGGACATATTTTTACGTTTATATAGTTTATAACTCCAAGCTTTAAGAATGCCACAGTGTGGTGAGATATTAGATTATTTAAAATTGTATCAAATCTGTAAATTACCATTTCTTTGAATTCATATTATAACGTTTAAATCCTATCCGTCTTATTGTATATTTTGACAATGAAGTGTAGATTCGTAATGAATGCAGTGATATTAGATGAAGTATTTTGTTTTATATGTGGCTCCATATTAAAGTTATCATAGGTAGAAGTAATCTCTTCTGGGCATAATTATGGTATAAATTATACGGACACTTAGATACCATTCGACAAAATCATCTGCCTTGGAAATCAACAATGTAATAATGTAAACAATTTTGTAAACATAACATTTGTATTTTAAATCTATGAAAGCAATATAAAACATGCACCGAAACCCTTTACATTTTAGAGGAACGTGAACATAAGTTCGTTACTCTCTCACTTTTTAAATTATTCAACAACTGATTGGGCTTTTCAAATTTACATAAACAAACATGCTTCCTGCCTTGAAGGACCTATTTCGAATGTTAAATTAAGAATCGGTAGATATTATTATTTTCTCGAATCGCAAATAACCCACAAATCAGCTACATAAATAAATATTTGCTTAGAATTATTTTAGATAGAGTGAACCTGATATTGCTACATCTTTATATGAATCCTTTATTGTTCCAGATATTTGTATACAAGTCTTAAAAATAAATTTGAGATAAGGTGAACGTCGTTGAACTCATTAATCCCACAAATAGAATTTTACTATCACCTATCTAGCTGAATAACATCTCAGCTTTTGAAAAAAAATTAGATTTCCATCCAACATTCGCAATTTCTGAATAATGATGGCATTAGTTGAATATTTGATTTAGAATAGTAGTTAAATTCGTGTACAATAAATTAATGTTAAAAGATGAAATATCTAAATTGAATATAGATACAGCCTTCTGCAGTATGCTTTACTTGTCAAATTCTACATCAGAGGTACCCTTTAAAGAAATATATTTTATATCTTGTTGAGCTGAGATTGATCAACATGATGTTTAGTTTCTGGGTGTTGTATAGTTTTCTATTTTAATATATGCATTAGATTTAACATTACTATATCTATGTTTATTTTATATTTATCGTACATATTAAATGTTTAAAATTATTGTCCTCTTTTGTATATACCTAGTCTTGCCTTGCCTCGTCTCCATATCCATGTCCAATTGTTTTTAATTGCCATAACCTAAAATTGTTACCATATCCTCAATTTGGTGCACTAGTAAAAACCATCAAAATTACTTCGTTTTTGGCAACTAACGTTGTCAAAAATGAGGATATCGTGTCCCAGAAACGTTAATACGACACAATTATTGATTCCTTGGTTCGAAAATAAACGATAATATCCCAAACTAATTATCTTGTGTTCTACTTCAATTTAGTTTCAATAAAATCAGATTGAAAAAGACGGAAATCCTGAAAGTCTTATGATCGAAATATGGGATGTGTCAATATTATATTGGGGACCGATTGCGTTTAACCTTGACTCTTCGAACTCAACTGCGTGCGGTGCATGGATATTATCGAACTGGAGCATAACCCATAAAACTATGCAACCTTGATGATGATAAGTTTTCTATCAAATCATCAAATCCAAATGTTATGATATGAAGGTTCTACATATATATACAGGGTTATGCAAGTTATTCTGTTCAAATTCAAGTAAAGTATTAGCGATTTCAAGTAATATAGTTGAGAGCAAACTTTGAGAATAAATGAATATAACGGGATATCAAAAATAATCTTGGTCAAGGGTGGTTGTGGAATCTAAAACGTGTGTCTTAGTTTACGTTTGAAATAATTATGTCACTGTCACACTGACATCATCAATAACCTACAAATTTCATACCTATTTATTTCAGTTGTAAAACAGTAATGAACTACAAATTAAAAATTATCTTGGTCAAGGGTAGTTGTGGAATGTAAAACGTATGCCTTACTTTAAATTTTTGAATATGTTTTGTTGTGTCAGAATCTGTTAAGTCATTGTGCTGAAATTTTCTAATCCAGTTTTTGAATCATGCCTCTTACCACACAGCACAAAATTTTCATGATTGAAGCCTATTTTCGAACGGGTGCGCTAGTTAACGTCAGTCAACGTTTGTGTTTGGACAATTTTCGAGAGCACTTCCCAAACGTGGCAATATTACCGGACAATTTTTATGCGAGCCTTACAAATTGTGTTGAAGTGTTTCGCGAAACTGGTTGTGTGACTCAGTAGTGGAAGAGGAGCCTGCAAAACCTTTGAAACGTCTTTCTCCGGAAATTGGACTTTCTTATGGAACATGTCTGAAGATTTTAAAGAAAGATTTGAACATCCATCCATATAAGATGCAAGCACATCAAGTTCTTCTGCCTGCAGACCACCCCAGACGCCTTACTTACTGCCATTGGTTTGTCAATAATTTAATGAATGACGATCTTCTGGACTTAACTTTTTTTTCTGACGAAGCGTGGTTCCACCTTTCGGGATACATCAATTCTCAAAATATCCGAATGTGGAGCAATGATAACCCTCATGTTTTTACTGAATCGCCAGAAGAATAATTGGGCCAATTTTTTTCGATTTCACCGTCAACGCAGAAAGGTACAGACACAATTTTTGCCTGAATTTGTGCAACAGTTAAACGATGATGAACTTCGGTACGGTTATTTCCAGCATGACGGTGCAACAGCACACACTACACGAGAAAATATTGCTTTTCTCCGCGAGTTTTTTGATGACCGGCTGATGTTTGCATACACAAGTTGAGTTTCCTCCGATATCACCTTGTTCGACAATTATGGACTATTTTATATTTCCTTACTTAAAAAAACAAGATTTTCGCAACTCCGGTAAATAATTTGCAAGAACTTCAACAAAGAATAATTCAGCAATGTGCAACCATAACACCAGAAATGCTGCAAAACGGTTTTCACAGCATGAGGATGCGCGTCTAACTTGTGCATCGAACAAAACATTTCCAACAATTACTGTAATTTAGTTTTTCTTGTTACTAAAACCGTTATTTCATAATTTGTAGTTCATTATTGTTTTACAACTGAAATAAACAGGTATGAAATTTGTAGGTTATTGATGATGTCAGTGTGACAGTGACATGATTATTTCAAACGTAAAGTAAGACACACGTTTTAGATTCCACAACCACCCTTGACCAAGATAATTTTTGATATCCCGGTAGTAAAGGTTCTTCGATATCATGATTCAAATTTGTCAATTTGACAAGCTGACCCAGGTTCACAAAGTGTCAGATCTATGCTCTGTCTACTCGATTGTATCCCTCCCCCTATATTTTCTAATTACCATGTTTGCAATGTGACAATTTGTGTAATAATGACTTCAGCAAATATACATTTGGTAAGGCGGGAATTGACAACTTCTCCAGATTCTGCTTATATGTAGTGGGTTGTCTTCGTTCAAGTAGATAACGTAAGAACAGGTCCTCCACTTTGGCAAAGTTAGTCCAGTGGTGCAACGTAAGAGGCAGGCTACTCCAGAAGACAACTGACCTACACTCAGAATTGTTGAAGATGAACCACTATGATAGTTTTCCAGATTTTGACTAAATATACTCGCCATTCGAAAAAGGAAAGAGCTGAAAATGTTATATTTTTCTCCATAGTCCATAGTAAAATAAATTTGAGTTGTTTGGTAATTAACACAAACTTCGATTTGGATGGTTTAATGTTGAGAAAACGAACAAGAAACGTTGGATACTGTGATGAAACTTCAGATTTCCTACAACTTATATCTAGAACTAATTCTGATTTGAACCCATACAGTGTGTCTCGTGAAATGTTGCCCATAGCTTAAGGTCGTATTCCTTGGACAATTTTAAGTCGAAAGTGCCTCATAAACTTTTGTCCAAAACTCAATAGTTGAAGAGTTATGAGCAATTTTAATTTTACAGTAAATTAACCTGGTAGGTCATGTAATTGTCATATTGTAGTTTCGGGCAATATTTCAGCAATGTACATCATTTGGCAGAAAGGGGTAATTTTCTTAAAGTTACTGCAGAAGACGCTATTCTTAAAATGGTCGAAAATAGTCTCTCTACTAGCGTACCAAGAATATCTAATCGTGATCATGTTAGTCGTGTGAAAGTGTGAAGAACATTACACAATTTTGGTTTGTACCCATATCACATACAATCTGACCAACATTTACAACTAGCAGACTGTGCAGCGCTTGCTGACTTTTGTCGTTGGTTGATTGCACACCAACAGCTTTGTGGGCAAATTCTGTTTACGGATGAAGCCATGTTTACTAGAGATGGAATTACGAATACCAGAGATTCATATTCATGGGCACTTTAAAACCCTTTTGAAACCATGGAAACGCATTATCAATATAGCTATTCGGTGAATATTTTGTGTGGTGTTATTAATAACCTTCTTATTGGGGCATTCGTAGATCAACAACGTTGAAGGCCCGAGCATTAACCAAATTTCTTACAAAACGGGTTGCCACGATTAATGGAAAATGTTCCACTTGAGAACCGCCGCACCTCCTCATTTTGGTATAAGTTTAAGAGCATATGTAAATAACATTTTTGCTAACGGGTGGTTTGAAAGAAGAGGTCCAGTTCTCTGGCCTCCGAGGCCATCAGGCCTAACGCCTCTCGACTATTATCTTTTGGGATAAATGAAAAGTCTAGTGACCCAGATACTCCTCAAAGAGCTACGTCTTCAATTATTACAAGAGCAAGAATATTGAGAGAAACCAGGGGTCATATTGTCATTTGTGTTAGTGAAAAAAAATTCTTAATTAATAAAACACTGTTGAGTTTTAGACAAAAGTGTATAAGTCACTTTCGACTTAACATTCTCAAAGGAATACGCTCTTAAGCTATGGGCATCGAGTTACGAGACACCTCTATAAATCAAGGCTATGTTAGAATCCTAGATAAGAGGGGAATGAAGAATCATTTCTTGGAAGCTCGCCATTTAGGAGAAGAATTTATGGTTAAGGAATACAATAGACTATGCTAAAGGCAGAATGTCAAATTAATAACTACGTATCTTCAAATCCGTTTCCTCCTAGCATGATTTTGCACTGCAATTGAAGGAAGTATTAATACCATTTTAGTTTATTTTAAATAGAATAAAGCTGTTGTAACTTATGTATTTTGAGGCCCAATTTAATAATTAATCGATAACAAGAGTAATGTATATTACAGTTTTCTCAAACTGATGATGATATGTAAAGAATCAATTCATAATATCGTTATAATAAGAATTTGCTGATGGTATGTTCTCCATTAATTGTAATTATTTGAAATCCGCCATTGTGATTTATATATTAAGGATAATTGTCTGTATCTTATTCCGCAAGCTGTACTACTTAGACTGGTACCCAAGACAGGGTAGAGTGTCGAGATCTAACCATCGTGGTTCAAAGCAAAACGGTTGGTGAACTACCTACAACTTGTAATAATGTTCCACTAGGTCATTGTCTACTTAGCATGCACAGGCTCACGAGCAGTACTACAAGGGGCAGGCAAAAAATATTGGAACCCAACTTTGGGCTCCCGTTACACATGTCTTCCTCACAGAAGCACATATGACCAGTTCCGCTACTTTCCATCATGCACACGTGATCTACCATGAATAAATTAATTTGTAGCTGCGATGTACACGTCCTCCGTACCACTTCGTATGCTGCAACAAGAATGATAATTCAGTTGGAGATGAAAAATCAGTATGGGTTAGAAAAGAATCATGAAATCCGCTGGTGAAAGGGCTAAAGGCATATGATACGGGGATAAATATAACTTCATAAAGATATAATATGCTGGTAACTCTTTAATACAAAACTCCTTTTCGAAAATAGTACATTGTGTGTCTAGTGGTAAAAGCAATACATTCCTGGACGACAATGTAAATTGCTGGCCGAGGCGTGAAGCCGAGGCCAACAAGCATTGAAGTCTAGGAATCTGCTTTTACTACGAGGTACACATACTATTTGTTCTGAAATCGCAATCAACATTATCATCATAAATTAAGGAATTTTTATAAAATAACAATTTTTGATTACCATCTTATTACCTATGAAATCGTTTCCTTGACAATCACTGTCTGTTTATTGTTGTGACAAAAGTCAGAGATTCACTACTTATTTCGGTTTAACACATACAAATTTTAAATGGTCAGTGATGATGAGGTACAGGTGTGCGGGACACCACCAGAGTTAGTAAATGCTGCTGAAAATGTCATCTTAAATTTATTGCCAAATAAATCCAAGGCAAAATATGAATACGCTTACAAACGTTTTATGAATTATTGCCAAGAAAAAAAACGACCCCCCGATCTGGAAATGTCATGATTGCATACTTTTCCGATTTATCTACGAAGTTGAAGGCATCTACGTTATGGTCAAATCACTTCATGCTGAGAGCTACAATTAGTACAAAAGAAGATATTACAAAATATTCGAAATGACGTGCTTTCCTGAAACGTCAAATTTACTATAAACCAAAGATGTCAAAAGTTTGTCAGATTTACAAATTGAAACGTTTATTACTCAAGCACTAGATTATACACACATCAAAAAAATGTGGGGGTCAGCGATATTTTTGGGGTTTCATCACTTGGTAATGGGAAATTCAATACAATTTTTGTTATCCACGTAGAACATAATCTTTTCATACAAAGTTTGCAAATCAATTGAAAGCTTTAATCTAACTGAAAAGAGTGAAAAATTCGAATTCAATGCACTTAGGATTCTGAGCAAAAAAATTGTCACTGGTCAATGTCTAATATAGAGTGTGTCCACCGCGATTGTTCAAAACTGCCCTACATCGATTTGGTAAGCTGAGAATAAGGTTATCGATGCTTTCCTGATCAATCGCATTCCATTCTTCAACCAGAGTATGGAACAATTGATTTCGTGTCTGGAAGAGAATGTTACGCCTTAAAATTCTTCTGCCAAGCAAATCCCACACATGCTCAATCGGATTCAGGTTTGGCGATTGAGCAGGCCAATCCAAAACACTTATACCACTCTCATCCAAGTAATCTCTTACGATCGCGGCAGTATGAGGGCGCGCATTGTCATGCATGAAGATGAAGTTTTCACCTACTGCAGCTGCATACGGAATGACAAATGGTTCTAACATGAGGTCCCTATATCTAAGAGCATTTACAAACGTCTCCAGCAATACGAGGCCGCTTCTTCCGCCAATGCTGATACCACCCCAAACCATCACCGTTCCGCGCCTTGGTAGCTGTGAACTTCCTGTGCAGTCCTAAGTCTCCAAACATTTCCAGGTTGTCTCCATACACGAGTACGTCTAGTATCTGGACGTAAACCGAATCTCGATTCATCACTAAACAACACAGGAGTCCATTCTTGCACGTCCCATTCGATGTGATTTCTAGCCCAGACTATTCGGGCCTCACGATTTCCTCTGGATAATGGTGGAGCTCTCCATGGACGCCTGGCACGTAAATTGGACTCGTGTAGTCTATTTCTCACAGTTTGGTCACTTATCCGTATATGGTGAGCGTTTCTGAGTTCCAAACTTAGTTGACCTGCCGTATGGGTTGGATTTCTCAGAGCTTGAATTCTCAGACATCTGTCCTGTGCCGCCGTTGTTATTCTGGTACGGCCAGTATGTTGCTCTCTAACATCACCAGTTTGATTTTAACGAATCCATAAACGAATTATAGTGGACTGGTTAGTCCCTAATTCATTGGCAACAACCATCTGCGACATTCCAGCTTGAAGCATTCCAATGGCCCTTAAGTGCACGTCTCTCTGAAGGTGATTACGTTCCATAATCTACACAAACAACACTACTCAAAATTACCAATAATTACCATTCGCTGGTCGGATAACATCTGATTTGATCTGATGAATGAAACAAGGAACGACATGAAGGAAATGAATAGTCGTTGGAAAAAAGAGGAACACATGCCATGATGTTCAAAATGATAAAAAAGTATTGTGTCAATAACAAACAAATATCTGCAACGCGATAATGCCACGTGGATCTCCGAGAATTAACAAACAATCCCAAAATATGCTTGACCCTTAGATTCTTTTAATGTGTGTATATACTTAATGAATAAGGTATGTTTAGAATATAGGAATTTTAAAATTACTTAGATATTTATGTTTCCTTAATATTTGGTGTTGCCGGTGCATGTCGCCGTGATGAACTATATCAATTAAATTTGAATGATGTTGTGATACTGTTATTCTTACGATATAGTATATAGATCAGGGAGTGAAAATACTGTAGCTGACACCTTCTCTAGAATTTGTAGTTCTGTCAGTGAGAAAACGCTATTTGATCTTCATCAAGCTCTTTGTCACTCTGGTATGACCCGTATGATGCACAGGATAAAGTCAAGAAATTTACCATACTCAATAGAGAAATCCGTAAAATGACAAATTCATGCCCTATATGCGCTGAGATCAAACCCAAACTTATAAAGATACAAGGAAAGTTAATTAAAGCTACACATCCATTTGAGAGACTCAATGTTGATTTTAGGGACCTTTGTCCCTGTCGAACGGAAACAAGCACCTGTTGACAATAGTGGATGAATTTTCCAGATTTCCTTTTGCTTTTGCCTACGCTGATATGACATCAAATACTGTAATAAAATGTGTTGACCAACTCTTTGCACTTTTTGGCATGCCTTGCATTCAGATCAAGGAACAAGTTTCATGTCTAAAGATTTAAAGGACTACCTACAATCAAGAGGAATTGCTACTAGTAGGAGTTCTCCATATAACCCGGAAGGAAATGGTCAAATCGAGCGTTATTATGTTATTTTTTGGAAAACCATCACATTAGCTTTAAAAACGCGACAGTTAAACATTAATAAATGGGGGGAAGTGTTAGGTGAGTCTTTGCATTATATCCGTTCACTGCTCTGCACAGCAATCAATTGCACTCCTCATGAAAGAATGTTCAATCACATTAGAAAATCTACATTTGGTAGAGCAATACCAACGTGGTTATCCAATCCTGGGCCAGTGTTGATTAAAAAGCATGTCAGGAATAATAAGTATGAACAGCTTGTAGAAGAGACTGATTTGATTGAAGCTAATCCTGAGTATGCTTTAGTCAAACTGGCAGATGGCCAAGAAAGAAATATTTCTTTGAAAACATATTGCACCTAGAGGATAAATTCACCTTTTAGATAAATCCGTAAACCCTAGTTTGAATAAAGCAGCAAACCCCACTATGTCTGAAGATGATGACCAATCTCAACACTCGACTGATATTGAAGATGATGACAAAACTAATAAATTATCAAATTAAATACCCGAAATTGAAAGCTGTCAGAATAAAATAGTTGAACTATCCCAGCATTTAAGACCAAGACGAAATCAGAAAATACCTAAATATTTAGAGGACTACGTAAGAAAATAGAAGATGGGGGAAATGTTGTGATATTCATTATATTGTTATGCTTGAAGTCTTGTCAATGTCAGTTTATTTATTGTCAAAACTAGCTAGATAGGAACTTGTAACTAAATACGAAATAATGAAAGTTTCCAAATATCATCCCAGATATTCAGTCGTTGGACTTTTCCGTACACTCTGTATATAAAAAATATTTCTATTTTCTTTAATATATTTTACATTTACATTCAACCATCTGAGCTGATGTGCGGGATGAGAACACCCCCACTGTTCTAATGCTATCAGGTACTTTACCGTCTCAGTTCATGTCCGCCCAAACAATCACTTATCACTTGTCAGGATGGCCTGTCTGCAATAAAATACCAGATGTGTGTCCCAGCCCCTTGTAAAAACAGCTAAATAAAGGTTATTTAGTCAAGAGTTATTCATATTTCTCATTCTCACACATAATTGTGGAAATATTTATTCTGATAAGCGCAAACATATATTTCGTCACCATACTATTGCGTTTAGTTATTTTCTTGTATAGCTTATCAAATAAAATCGTCAATTTGTTCCGATAAGTAGTAATGTTTGATAGTTTGGTTTATTCTTGATATTTGCTTAGAACGTATTACTTAACCTTGATCCTATTTATGTTAATTTTAATCATTCAGAATTTATGCATGCAAATTTAATGTTTTATTTTCATATAATAAGATTCTTGACCCAGTATGAATTATATAAAAAATTCTCGGGAATTAGGTCACATTAACACTCTGTTATAAATGTTCGTCTTTACGTACGTTTCGGTCTCACGACCATCATCAGAAGACTTATTTTGTTAAAAAGGGGTTAACTAAAACTAATTAGCACAAGCGTCCATATCGCACAATCTTCAATCAAAAAGCTCACGCCGTCGAAACGAACGATACAATTTTCGATTATTCGTGGTTCTGTTCGTTTCGACGGCGTGAGCTTTTTGATTGAAGATTGTGCGATATGGACGCTTGTGCTAATTAGTTTTAGTTAACCCCTTTTTAACAAAATAAGTCTTCTGATGATGGTCGTGAGACCGAAACGTACGTAAAGACGAACATTTATAACAGAGTGTTAATGTGACCTAATTCCCGAGAATTTTTTATATAATGTTTTATTTTCGGTACTATTTAATTTTTATTTGCAAATGATATAACATCGGCATTAAGAATTTGTTGACCCATTTGTTATTTCAAGTATCTTCAACAGTTATTGACTTAAGAGCGTTTATTTGGAAAAAAAGGCAATAAGCAATAATTAATTAGATTTTTCGAGTGCACTATTGAAACAACTTTGATATCAGAGTTATTAATGTTCTGTATCTTGACTTTTCCTTAGTTTGAATAATATAGAAGAAAACAGCTATTCAATTTTACATGAACAATGTGATAAAATTATTAGTCATACTTGAAGAAGATTCAATGAAATGTATCCAGATATAACACCAATGAAAGAATGGTAGAAAATTTAGACGAATTCAAAATAATTTCGTCAATTTTAATTAATTTACCATTAATTACAACTAATGGAACATTACCTTAAAATAAATAGTAAGTAATAGTGTAAGTATCTATAAAAAAGGACTAATTGATTTTCAATAAAAATTCAAAACGGTTAAGCCTAAATTCTCAGCAACAGGTATTATTGAAGAGATGAAAATACGCTAAAATATTTATTTTTACTTAGACACTAAGATTGCTCGGAATTCGATGCAAAAAAAGCGAAAAACACAAGATGAAATGGGTTCGCTGCGTCTCAGACGTTTTTACCGAAATCTGACGTCACTAGTCTCTTGATTGGTGAGCGTTTTCGCTCACCTTGTTATATTTAATATAATATATAATTACTGATTAACGATACAGTTTAGAGGGGTTTTACGTATAGAAATATACTATTTATTGCTAAACATTAACTAGATTTTACATCTGAAGAACATTTTTTCCTTCCTTATTGTCAATATAATTGTTATTCAAATGTAAATTGTTATTCAAATGTAAAATTATATTTTATTGACTTTATTCGAAAGATAATATTCAGAACAATAATACAATGAAACATCTTACTTAATTTGGCTGAAGGTACTGGGAAACTTATTGTTTAACATCAAGAGTTGCAATAAGAAACCATGTCTGTACTACAGTAAAACTTTAATAGTATTAAGTACTTAATTTATTAAGAAAAGAAGTCCTCGAAGTGTTCTAACTTAATTGAATTTACTAGGAACTAAGACTTACATGATTTTGAATTTCGGACCATTTTAACACAACATCCGTTACATGTCATGAGGGGTGGCTGGTCCCGTGGAAGAGCTGTATAGTTGAACGGGTCCTTACATCGGAAATCTGACCAACTATCACACTCATAGCAATAAATTTGTCGAGCTGGAAAATTAATTCTTTTTGAGTACTAAGTCGGTCAGGCATTGTGCTATTTTTATGATCGTCTTTACGTACGTTTCGTTCCCACGACCATCATCAGAAATTTTTTGAAAACTAAAGCGCGGCATGGCTCAAACTACTTGCACTAAGCACTAATTAATTTTTATTATAAATGTAACACATTAATGTGTAAAATATCTTAATATGAATTAAAAAACCATTACACAGTAATGTTTCTACAGTTGAAGACATCGAGAAAGAGGCAAAACGGTCTGAACATCCTGACCTGACAAACAGATGTTTTTATTGTGAAAGATCTATCCTGGAGATGATACTCATAAAACGATATGCTAATTCTGAAAATCACAGAACTGATGTACAATCATTGAGCTAGATTTATACAAATTTAATCAATTAAACACTTGCAAATTTCTCCATATTTCTTTATAATGTTTAAAATTGTGTTTATGTAGAAGCCTGATACAATAAATCAGTAATACCCGTGCAACAAGAATATTTTCTATCGTAGTCTAAAATTTTAAGCACATATGTTTAACATTGTATCAATTTGGCGTAAAGGGATTTTTGCTGTTAGGTCAGAGTGGTCTGACTGTTTTACCTCTTTCTCGAGAGATGACGTCTTCAACTATAGAAACATTACTGTGTAGTGGTTTTCTAATACATATTTATATATTTTACACATTAATGTTCAATTATTAGTGTTTTGTAGTTGCGAGGTAGACATTTCGAATTTAAATTAATGCGATAAAGACATTCTGTGCTTAGTGCAATTAGTTTTAGGAATCCCTCGCCTTAGTGACGTGAATTAGTTTTCAAACGTTATCTGATGATGGTCGTGAGACCGAAACGTACGTAAAGACGAAAATATAGTTGACATAAATGTGTTGATGTGACCTATTTCCCAAGAATTTACATAGAGTACATAATTTCTTCAAACTCCTTGGTGCACTCTAAATCATCTATCATGCATTTGGAATAAGAAATGAGAACCTTCAGATGTTATTTCCATTTCTTGATTAGACAGAATCACAGAAGTCACAATGGTGTTTCGGAAAGGATGCCAAATGATTGTGGATTTGTTAATCATTCTGAATGATTTAGAAACATCTTTAAATTTGTTATTTTTTTCTTCATATTGACCAAAAAATATATTCGTATTATACAATTCTAAATTTATTCTTTTCAATTGTGTTTTGACAATTTTTTCTACTTTCTACTGCTTTGGAAATGACTGATGCCTCATAATTATTTGAATAAAAGTTTTCACCAGAAGTAAATTAAATTTCCCAAATTTTTAATTTCACGTTAAATGTAAGTATTTAAATTATTTTCAATTGACGAACACCACGCGTTCAACTATTTTCAGTACAGCATCATCCATAGCAATTAAAACGTGGTAGATATTTCTAAAAAAACGTGAAATTATATGAATGTTAAATAAAATCTTGAGATTTAGGATTACGAAAGGTACATTGTACTTACTTTGACATTCGGCTCCAACGTATGACTTGCATATTAATATCACAATCACTGTAAAATAAGCACAAATCACTATTCAATAAAAAAAAAATTTTTTTTTTTCTTCATAAATCCAATCTGTGATCGAATGAAAATAACATGAATTTGGAAACAAAATTATTTACACCAAAAACGATAATTAAATAATCAAGTATTACCTATTAAACATAGTAAATATTTTAACATAATTATTGGAAACTTTCAATATTATTCTGAACACATCACACACCAAAATGCTTGTTAAGTTCTTTTAATAATCATTTCCATTTCGTGAGTACGGCGCATTTTTTTGATATCATTTTATTAAACTATGAAATTGCTCATTTACATTGTCTGTGAACCGATATGTTCTTGAAAATAGGTGAATGTTGCTTCTGCAGGCAACGCTCAACCCTTATTGATCTATCCCTCTTTGGATATACTTGTCTCTTTTTAGTATCAACTCGCTTTCGCGAGTTCTTCGCAAATAATCTGGTTTCTTATTATTTATTACTTCGTAATTGCCTTTATTTTATTACATGTTCCATTATTGAAAGTATATTCAGAGCTTTTATATTATTTCCACGGATGTTCCTTTCTTATCATGCTTTAGGGGTTGCGCATGCACGTTACGGGCTGCATTCATTTATTTCATCAATGAATTTATGGATACCTGTTACGCAGAAGCTAATTTAGAATTTATATTGCAATTATCCAATTTTATTGGAATTCTTTATTAATTTCTTATCTCATCCATATAGTAAATAATATCGCCTGGGCCAAATTTTGTAGAAGGAAGATAATTTGAACAAACAATGAAGCTGTGAGGGAAATAAAAACCATATGACTGGAATACAGAGTGCAAAAATCATTTCGCTTACATAATTAATTCTAATTTCGGTTTGATTTTCTAGAAAATCTTTAATCTAATACATAGTGAACCCTGGAAATAGAGTGCTACATCGTCCATTTTATTTTGTGAAAAAAATAATAGGGAAGCCTATTGACTCAAATAGGAAGCTGTCTATTAAATTTGGTGATGCCACTATGATTTCAAAAATCGCCACATTGATGTGATGTGTTTCTTGGAATTTAGTGTCGCTGCAATCGCTCTTTCTGATGCCTTGTAGTGGGTGGATAGTACCATTGGGTAAAATATTTCAAGTTGAAATAATAAAATAAAATACTTTTACTTTGTGTTTTATGAATAATTTTGGCTATTTATGGTACAATATAAGACACAGGTAACAAGTGGGTAGTCCAGGCTATGAACCGAAAAAAAAACATGTAAGTTCGAATACATTTTTTTTTCTGCATTAGCTTCAGGGGGTCTCAGGATCATTCATACACCTTAAAACCTCTTGGGAACCCCAACACCACCCATTGGGGGTGAAAATGGTCAATTTTTTCGATTTTATCACCCCAACGATGGATTGCAAGTAAATCTAGCTTCGTATTCGTGTTCAGCGACCCAAGAAACCTACTTGGTGCACTCGAAATGACAAAAACACGTAAATTGCAAAATGACATATAAGGGGTGCAAAATTGGCCAATTTTGTCGATTTCACCACCCCAACGATGAATTTTAAGTAAATTTGACTTCGGAATCGTATTCAGCAACCCAAAAATCCTACTTGGTGCACTCGAAATGACAAAAACACGTAAATTGCAAAATTCCCCTAAAATGGATAGCAAGTAAACTATCACCGGATTCGTGTTCAGCGACCCAAAAAAACCCCTCGGTGCATTCGAAATGCCAAAATACCTTTTTTTGTAGAAAATACAATTCAAGACAACAAGGCATGTTGCAAATTTGGGGGAGATTTCGGGCCATTTTCACCCCCAATGGGTGGGGTTGGGGTTCCCAAGAGGTTTTAAGGTGTAGGAATGATCCTGAAAACCTCCTGAAGCTAATGTAAAAAAAATATTTTGATTCGAACTTACATGTTTTTTTTTATTATAGTTAAAATCCCGGTTCACAGTTTGGATTATGGGGTTCCGGTTGGGGAAATACATTGTTAGAATAGTATAATTGAAATTGAATAATGAGGTAGAGATAATATTGTGATAAAAATTTTTTAATGCGGAGGTATACAGGAAGGCACAAGAAGATTATGAGAAATCTTCCATTATCAAGACATCAAACAGAATACATCTAATTGATTATTTAAAATTGTATTGTCATTATTTTTAATGCCATTGAAATTTTCTATTGATTCTAGTGTATTTAATTTTAAATCTCTACTCTGGTTATGTAAAATTTTAACTCCATCTAAATTTGGAAAATTGTGCCCTGTTTCTAAAATATGGTTCGAAAAAGATGGATCTGCTTTATTAACTTTAAAAGATCGAAAATTTTCCTTACATCTAATTACTATATAATGACTAGTTCTGCCGATGTAAAAGTTATCACACTCTTAATAGGTTAATTTATATACTCTAGGTTTATTAAACTTATTTGTATTATCTTTAACATCATTGAACAGAAAATAGGACAATTTATTTTGAGGTTTGAAGCTAACTTTTACATTATGTTTCGATAAAATGTCTGCAATTCTTTCACTTACGGTACCAAAATATGTCAGGGAAACGTATTTTGATGAAGAATCAGATTTTTTTTATAAAAGGATAGACAGTTGAGTACCTAAGTTAATTTCTGTTTTTTTCTGTGTATTAATTTGGATACAAGTTGAGGTTGAAAGCGATTGTTAATGGCTATAACCTATAACCTTGACTATATTCAATTCTTCATTCAGGTTTTCTGAAGAAAGAGGAAGGGAAAAGGCTCTATGTCTTTGAGACTAAAAGATGAATTGGCAATAGTTGCATCTGTGAAAGTAGGTTTTTTATAAACTTTGAAAGTAATGATATTATTATGGTGCATGAGGGTAAGGTCTAGAAAATTTATTTTGTTATCTTTCTCAGTTTCTAGAGTAAACTTAATGTTATTATTAGTGAAGCTGTTTTTTAGCTAGCTCATTATAGTTTCTTCAATATAAAACATGAAAATATCTATCAAAGAGAACTTAATGGGGATCCCATAGCTAATCCATTATTTTGTGTGAAAAAGTCGTTATGAAATTGACAATAATTTTGGCTAAGGCAAAAATCAAGAGCTTGTTCTATCTCGGATTTTAATACGGAATTTGTATGTGATTTACAGTTAATTAAACTACTCTTTTCAAATTTACTATTAAATAAAGCTATTTTCTACAAATTGGTTAGTTTTTAATTGGAATTGGTTTGTAGTATCTTTCTTGATTCAATGTATTCATTTTATAATCTATTTTATCTAAGATGAGTTTAGTTAGTACCTGGTTTTTCCAATATTTTGTTCAAAAAATCTTTCACATATTCTGCATGCCACTTGAACCATGGGATCCCTATGAACATCAGACTGACTTCTTTTCCAAAATTTAAGAAACAAATATCACAATACCTAGCAGCAGTACAGACACGAATGTGATCTACAAACTACGCAAGCTAAAATCTCTGTAATTGATATATGATTAACATATCTTTATTGACTCATACTTTTTTTAAATTTACACTTTGTGAATATATATTTAAACATGTAATCAAAGTATTGTAAAAACTCTGTAAAATTAGTGAGGTTGAGTGGAAGAACACCACACTGTTGGTGAACTCCGCCTGATAAAGCCGGTATTACATAGTTGCATTAGATTCATCGGCTTTCGTAAGCACTAAATTGTTGGTTTTTATTTAATGTTTGATAGATTTTACAGAGGACCACTCAGTGTTATTTAAATCAGTGTTTTTATGATAATGAAGGTGTTTATTTATATATGTTTTAGTATTATTTGAATTAGGTACATTCTTTAAGCAACTTGTATTTCGGCAATAGCGGTTAATGAACTTGAGTTATTTTTAATATGAGGTTAACTTTGTTTAAAATGTTTACCTTGTTATTGGAAATATTAACGTTTGAATAGTTAATGATTGTATCACTGAATTCTACATTGGTAATATTGATATGGGTTTTACTACTAGGTTTTGATTTAGAAAGATTTTCTAACTTGTTTGATTGTGTAATGAATTTTGAATGAATGAAAGTGGTTACGTTATCTTTTACATAATCAACAAATAAATCAAATTCAGCGGGATGGAGCTTAAAAGTAAGTTCAGAGTGTGATAATACCTTTAAGTAATGAATGATAACAGCGTTTCTGATAAAGGATCTTGTTTTCTTCTTTCAACCACATGGTCATGGCTGCTTTCAGAACGGATATAGATCTTGATTTGAGATTAATATATTTTGGAGTAACATCTCGGTGAATACTGTTGATTGAATCATATATTTTGACTTGTAGTTTGTCGTTTTTTGATTAGTTTGTGGTATTGTTTTGCTTAAGTTGCTGTAACTATAGTCACGATTTGTTTCTATAATATATGTGATAAAAAACGATGTAAAAGTGTTTGTCCACGACTATTGTATAAAATATGCATAATGAATGTGTTTCCTCAAGCATAATGATATCCATTAATCACTAGTGAATAATGAAATCATTATTCACTACCATCAATATGACAAACATGATAGAAATATTTCTAGACGAATACGATAAAAATAGAGCGTGCTATGAAACGTCAAGTCAGATCGAATTTAATTTGAAACGTCAACAATTTGTTGGTTCGACTTGTTTCAACAGCAAAGTTTATTAGTATCAAAGTAATATTTATGGGTCGTGGACAAAGTATAGTATTCTACTTGCATATTATGGCTATTATTCACTTGGATGATTTACGACACTCGCCTGCGGCTCGTGCAGTAAACTTCATCCATAATATGCTCGTTGAATAATATACTATTTATTTTATTACATCAATATGATAAATTATCACAAAGTAATTGCTTCCGTCGTTGAATGTATGAAACCCATATAAATTAAAACAAAACCTTTTTTTCTTACTAAAACTTGTGCAGATTATACAACTGCAAGCTACATTACTTGAATGTGACATTTTGTAAAAATTCACAAATTCATCCTTTAAGAGTGAATTTAGCTGAATTGGTAGGGTAGGTATTGAAAGTTTTTTTTTCCATTAGTATAAATTTTAGAAACTAATATAGTTCCAGACGCGAATTATGATTTTTTTAAACATTTTCTTTCTGTGAATAGTAGACTTCAGCGTATAGCTATCTTGAAATATCGTGGCTTCCGGATGGATTCCGCGTCACAACTTGGTGCCGACGTATCGCCAACCATTACAGTTGGCATCTTCAGGGCAGGCTTGAGACTTGAACTGAAACTGGTTCTACTGGTTTCTGTAGCCGTATTTATTGTAGGAAAAATCCTTTCAGGCTGCATAGTTCACTGCCTTTATTCCGGTGGTTAACTCCGCTCCGGCACCTGATGTCAAACCTCTTGTAGGTAATTACAACAGTTTTATCCCAAATTCCTTTCATTTCGTTGAATAACTTCAAACGCTAAAAGTTGACCCAAGCGATTTGCTCGTCAGCTTCGACGTCGAATCAATCTTTATCAATGTTCCCATTCCAGATACTCTTTCCATAATTTCTCAATTGTTACCTGCCAAAAACATTTCAATAGACTTGCTACCGTTAATTGATTCTGGTCTATCCTCCACATAGTTTCTGTACGATGGCAAGTTTTACGAGCAGTCCTCGGGAGCAGCCATGGGTTCCCCACTTTCTCCGGTCATAGCTTATATCTTCATGGAAACAAGATGCTATTGACTCATCTGTTCTCAAGCCGAAATGTTGGTTTAGATATGTCGACGACACATTTGTTATTTGGCAACATGGTTGCGAAAAGCTTGTTCCCTTCCTCAATCATTTAAATTCATTACATCCCAATATCCTTTTCACTCCCGTTCGTAGATCTAGTGGTTAGTCGACAGACTGACGGTACTTTAGGACATTCTGTGTATCGAAAACCCACTCACACCGATAGATACCTCAATGGTCTTTCCCACCACCACCCTGCCCAAAAACAATCTGTCATAAGCTCCTTGGCCCATAGAGCTGTCAACTTATTTTAACTTCAATCCTTAAAATCATAATTAAAACATCTTTCATCTGTCTTATTATCAAACAATTTCTCCCATTACAACATTCAAAAAGCTATAAAGAAATACACTTCGCCTAACATTTCAAATCGACCTGAGCCACAAACTCCCCCACCTGCTTTATCCACTGCGTGTATTCCATATATTGAGAATATAACAGATCGAATTTCCAAAATTCTTAATAAACATAATATTTCTACTCAGTTTTCCATCGCACTTCCAAAATTATCTCAGTTTTACAAATCTATCAAAGATCCACTTGACTTAGAAGGTATTTATAGCATTCCCTGTTCTTGCGGAAAAGTCTACATTGGTGAAACAGGTCGTACAGTAGCTACTCGTGTGAAAGAACATGAGCGCTGTACAAGGCTTCTCGTGACACCAGTAGATCTGCACGTGCGGATCACAAGTTTGATACTAAAATCATCAAATCCTTTTCGAAGATACAAAAATCCTAGGCCCAGCCCCAAACTTTTATCAGCTAAAAATCCTTGAAGCTAAAGAAATCCTAAGACATCCAAATAATCTAAACCGTGACTCAGGATATTACCTTCCCAACATTTGGAAGCCCATCCACGAAAATTCCACTTCGCACATGCTCACAAAACGGCAGGGTCAGGTGCCGGAACGGAGTTGACCACTGGAATAAAGGCAGTGAACCTTGTAGCGTGAAGGATTTTTCTTACAAGAAATACGGCTACAGAAACCAGTAAAACCAGTTTCAGTTCAAGCCTCAAGCCCGCCCTGAAGATGCCACCTGTAATGGTTGGCGAAACGTCCGCATCAAGTCGAGCTATTGTGCCGCGAAATCCATCCAGAAACCAAGATATTTCAAGATAGCTATCCGCTGAAGTGTACTATTCACAGAAAGAAAATGTTTAAAAAAATTAAAATTCGCAGGTGGTCGCGTCTAGAACTATATTAAAGTGTAAATTTCTAAAATGTATACTGGTGGAAAAACTTTCAATACCGACCCTAAAAATTCAGCAAAATTCACTCTTCAAGGATGAATTTGTGAATTTTTACAAAACCTCACATTCGAGTGATGTAGTAATTTTCTTTCTGATCTTCTGAATGATTCAAATCAAAAATAATTCAATTTCTTCCATTGTCGATATGTGTTTTTATACAAATAAACATTTCATATTAATTTGGAAAAGAATAAAAATATTCTCACATTATTAACTTTACCGAAAGTAATCATCATAGTCCTCACCGTAACTGAACACATTATATAAAATAATCATTTTAATCATGACAAATCGCGTGCTAAACAAATCTATCTGATTCAGTAAATTAAAAAAATCAGAATTCAGAATAATATTGAATAGTCAAAGTACCTACGTGGAAGAAACATATTCTCCGGTTAATTTAAAAGTGTGTTTCCTTTGAAGAAAACAGTTTATCTCTCTAAGGATCTTCCAGTAAATCTATTTCTTCGATTTGAAATGATGAGCCATACAATTATTCTGGTTCTATTAACATTCAATATAAGTATGATGAGTTCGAGTTCAATATCAAATGAATCTGGAAACAATGATGATAAACCAATCGTGTCAGCTGGAAGTAAGTGGAATTATTCGAAAATTATTTATTAAATCAAACAATGTCTATTCTGATTTGTAGCATCACAGAACACAAACATTTTAAAACTGTTTGGATCGCTGTTTTTAAATCCACCTGCGAGAAAATTGGATTTGTTCTTCATTTAGTCATTGAATTTTGGGCAATCCATTTCCTACGTTCGGCAGAGATTAAAAATCACACACCTCTAGATCAATCTGAATTTAAAAATGCAGTAAAGTTTTGTTTAGAATGCACTCATTTTCAATGTGGTGAGCAATATTTTGGGCAAATATTCGGCAGAGCAATGGGATCTCCTATTTCCACCGCCCTTGCTGAATACTATTTTGATTATAACCATCAATTCGATTACAACAATGTTAATATTTTAACAAAGGAAGCCAATTATTATAAAAGATCTATTCTGGAGATGATTCACATAAAGCGTCACTCCAAGTCTGTAAATCATAGAACAGACATTTAATCATTAAGTCAGATTTATACTAATTTAATTAATTAAAACCCTTGCAAATTCCTACATACGTCTTTTATAATGTTGAAAGTATATTTTAGGTAGAATGCTTGAAAAGCAATATTTCTAATAAGGTCTGACGACTATTTTCCATTACCTGATAAAACTTGATTTTGAATTTCCAAATTAAGAGACCATTCGTTCCTAACCTACCAGGAAAAGAAAATAGGAATTCATTCCTATATTATATACTGGGTTCCCCATAATAGACTACCCATTTTATATTATTAATAAATTCCCTACGAGATAACTAAATAGGTTGTTCTCTGTGGGATTATCTTCTGTAGTCTTTGGGATTCAAGTAAATTATTAATCAAGTAGGCGCCTGTCACAAATAAATTTTAAATTAATAATTTCGTGGAACGCCATTTTTCCAAAGAGTTAGAACTCGTTACATTTTTCTACGAGAAGTTTGTTAGTTTTCATCAATAATTATTTAATTTTTTTGCTTTGAGACATTATTTCAACATCCGTTTGAACTTTCATGGATTACTCAGTCCAACAACGTGTGTTTTGTGTAGAAACTTACATAAGAAGCAATTCGATAGAAGAAGTTAGGCGTGCATTCCGGCGTCAGTTTAATAACAGCAATAGGGGTCACGCGCCAAATCGTGAAACTGTTAAGTTATGGGTTCGTCATTGGCGTGAAAATGGTTCTGTACAAAATTTGAAGAATCCTGGACGTCGAAGAACAGTTCTTACATCAGAAAATATTGAACAAGTTAGAATTGCGTTTACGAGAAGTCCTAAAAGGTTTAGACGAAGGTTTGCTACGTCGTGTAATGAACCACTTTTTATAATAATAAAGATTCTTGACCCAGTATGAATTATATATAAAAATTCTTGGGAAATAGGTCACAATAACACTCTGTTTTAAAAATTTTTGTCTTTACGTACGTTTCGGTCTCACGACCATCATCAGAAGACTTATTACTTCAGTAACCTGATTACTCAGAAATAACTGTATTAACACAAAGCGTCCTTATCGCACAAATTTCGTTTAAATGCCAACGTCGCCGAAACGAACAGAAACATGAAATCGGAATTATAACACAGCAATGTTACTACAATGCGTAATATTAAAAATCCACTATTAAGTAGAATTATCAACAAATACGACCACATTTCATAAATGTCTACAAGAGACTAACAGACGAGACCATTTCAAGTGTTCATTTAAGAACCAGATGTCATGATTTATTAGGTGATAATCTAATATTGAAAAATGTGTTGAAGTTGGTGGAGGTCATTTAGAAGACGTGATTTTTAAATTAGCCAAATATTTATGAGTTAATCATAAATCCCAAAGAGTTAGATGTAATTTAGTAAAATAAAAAGTTTGTTTTGTTAACTAAAAAAATTTTAATTTAAATATTAAAATGGGTAGTCTATTACGGGGAACCCAGTATATAATCAATCGATTTATTATCAAATATCAATGATTTTAATTTTTTTTTCAGATCGAAATATTATCCATCATCGATCCAAACGATTCACTTGTGATGTTCTTAGTGCAACCTTGGGGGGATTTCAAAGTAATGATTCTTTATGTGCACTCCACTGCATTCAATTAGGAAACAAAGGTGGTTATTGCGACAAAGGCACTTGTTTTTGCAGAAAATGGTCAGACACAATATACCCCTGCTAAATCTACAGAAAAAGTAGATATTTATCTTTCTTCTTCACAGTGAAGTTTTCTGATCAGTCAAATGTTTTTTTATGTTATCTAGCGAGATAATAATACACAATATGGGTACTAATATATACTAAGCGTCAACAGGCATCCCTTCTAACATTAGACGACGTCACACTCAACTGCCGACTCATCTGGTTATTGTGATACATTTTTACGTATTTATACTGCATTAAATATGTCATAATTTTAAATTTTGTTGTTTTACTCCGTTATCTGTTATAGAAGTTTCAATTCTTTCGCATTTACACCGATTACCAAACTTTGTGTAAATGATAAATCTCAGTGTCTTCTCAAGGGTATTAATGTTTTCCTAAAAATCCGTACTGATGGTACCGATTGCAATATTACATAAAATTTATATGGTTTGCATTAAGAAATGCCAATTTCGTTAGAACGCATAGCATATGTTGATGTTGAACAATAATTTTCAATTTATAGGGAACTGTATCTATTTATCTCAAGTGAACGAAAGTAAAGTTTAATTCTTCTGGTCAGTCAATTGTTTGTCAATCTTAAAATATAGCATTGTAAGAAGCAATCACCCTTATCTATTAAAATTACTGTTAAGTACTGAGGACCTTTCACCCATCATCAGAGTGAACTAAATTATAAATCAAAATGTTCCTTTTAAATATTATTTAGGATTAACAATGAACACAATGGGTTAACCATTACCCTCAGCTGGAGACAAATCAGAATTTATAAATTGCTCTTTCGTTTATACATTTCCATCCCTTCTAAATTACCATAGATATTTCTCCGTACTGTGTTTTAAAGATCTTTTATTGAGTCTAAAAGATCGAAAATGTACCTTTATATCTAATTAATATATTACGACTTGATCTACCAATGTAAAAGAATTAAAAGAAACCACTCTTCAGGTGTATTAAACTTATTCGTTTTATCTTTAGCATTGAACAAAATGTAAGATAATTTATTTCGAGGTTTGCAGCTAACTTTTACTTTGTTTCGATAAAATGTCTGCGATTTTTTCACCAAACTATGTTAGAGAAATGTATTTTGATAAGGAATCAGAATTTTTTGTAAAGGGATAAATAGGTACTCCAGTAAATCCACTGACTTAGTTTTCATATTATTCCATAGATGACACTAATACTAATACGCATATTAGTAAACATTGTCCATGGATGTAGTTGTAGCTGAACCTTCTTGATAATTAACAGTTTTCTTCCACGAATTATTCCCAAAACACTTCATATAACAGATTTTGCGTTTGCGCCTAGCCGCATATAAATGAACTAGGTTGTATTATTTAGGCTCGCCACCCTTTCCCATTCGGCCCAACATCCAAGATAGTTTGTGAGCTAATTTTTTCTCATTTTTTTATTTAACGTTGACCTAATTCTGCTGTTAGGGCTAATATTCCGGTTACAATAATAGAGATGTGTTCGAACAATATTTAAATTAAATCAACAAACAAGTTGCATTGTTGTTTTCTTTAATAACAATGTTTTATGTATAATCTTTGTATCCTTGAAACACTCATGTTCATATGTAATAATCTTGAGCTATTCAAAGAATATCATCACGAAAACATCCTATATGATTTAAAGGACATCTTAAATGCAGAAAAAAATCTAGCTACATTCAAAAGAACTTTGATTTTTCAATCTTAAAAATATATAACTTATAACAGGTTCCCTCCTGAGCTAAAATGTCTGCCCTCTCAGACGACGCTAAAGATTTTTCTTATTAAGAGTGCTCGCTACTTATTACTGAGCGTATTTTTTGCAGATACTAAGATAATCTTTTGAATTTTATGTATTTATCATATTCTATAGCTATTATTTTCACTTCCCTCACATTACGTAGCATATATCGAGCCAAAAGCATCTTTCCGAATTTTCTCGGATATATCTGTTTTGAACATTTCTGATTCCATCTTAGATTAGGTACTTTTGACATGATGTGTATCAATATATATCACACATATGTACTTATTTATTATCAATATTATTTTAATAATTATCATGTTCTAGTTCACGTATTTTTAAAAAAACGTAATGCTCTCATCGCCGAGGCAGAATTGAGTTACTGTATAATTTGATTGGGGATTGGGTTTTGAATTTAAACCAATTATTCTTTATACATTTGAGAATATGAACCGAATCGAATAGATAAAATAATGGTCAACTGGTTGAGGTACGCGATGCTTAACTTATGTTTAGAATTGTTTATGGGTTTGCTGTTGGTTATTTTTGTCACTTATAATAGATATTTTGCATCCGATTTGTTCTAATTTCAAAATAATTGACACAGCTTACTCTCAGTACAGAATTACTCCGAGGAACTTGTTCTATTATTGTTTCCATGAAATCTCTCACAGGGACTGCTGATATCCATTGTTTCCATAGTTCTTTATCTTTAGGAAAACTAAACATTCGAAATTTTGGCTCATTGTTGTAATTTTCCTTGCAGCCAGGAGCATAACATGTAATTGGCATAATTAACTTGCAAACGTCAGTAAGCTGTACCTACGTACGACACAAAATACGGGAAGAATCAACATAAACATTCACTTAGGAAGCCAATCACTCATGTACAGGTAAAAATATGTTCCAAATACACGAAGACACCTCGGGAAGAGGTACAACATACAAATTTCCACAACAAATAGATAAAACTTAGTTAAAATGTAATATTTATCACCTGCCAGTCAATACCAGCTACACGCTATTAAGACTGAACGATACTGTCGTAAGCCTCTTGTAGATGACGTTTATACTCAGCGTATAGGCCTTGGAATATGTAGGGTATTGGTATGACACACACACACACATACTTCAAATAGATTCAGTCGAGAAGATACTTATTTAGCACGATATAAGCACCGTTGACCGTGTCAAAGTGATACATAAGAAAATGTTCGACGTTGCCTACACCATTGAATTCAAATTATAATGAAGGTATGAGATATGATATATTACGTGTTTTGCAGGTTAGGAAACTTAGTTGGGGTTTATTTTCAATAACATACAAAAGATAAAAGACTATTTATTGATATTACAACAATAGAAAATTAGAAACTAATCAACCATGCAACAACCTACAAATGTATTATAATAAGTTTTTAGTCTATGTTTGAACATTATTTGGTATACAACATAAGTCTACATATTTGCATCAATGTCACAGCCTCAATGATTTCATGTAGTCAGTTCGGCCTGTACTTATTTTATTAACGTATATATTAATTCAACATTACGTATTATCTCATATGATAAATATATGTACAATTATGATATATTTGTCAAATTTTGATTTGTAATAGTTCAAGTCATAATGCTCCCAGCATTTCTCTATATGTAATTTCAGGGCTGAATTATTAGATGTGGAATATATTAAGGTAAAAATATAATTCAACCAGGTATGATGTAACTGATTAATGACTTATTCCATCATATTTTACCAAATAATATTCGGAAACAAAAAAAAAGGAGGCTACCTGATGCAAGTACAAAACCAAAGTTTGATAAGCAATACTGCATAAATAGGAATAATAAACAACTAACTAATGAAATTTCTCCTAATGAAAATTCATCATTTCTCTTAAAACCAGTAGGTTTTAATTGACTTTGGATCTCGCTCAAATTATCATTTGATTTAGAATTAATAATCATATCCACATTAATTGCTAATTTATCACTTGTTTCAGTCTTATTTAATTGTAAATCACTTGCTTTCTTGTTCGGAATATAATAAGTAGTATTACATGTATAAGGCACATTAGGATAGTAATAATCACAATATTTTAAAATACAATCATCCAATTGCAAATTATTCAATAATTGTCTTCTTCTATCCACAGATTCAATTTTGACAGAAGTTTGATTTTGTGTGTAAGAATGTGTAATGTCAGAATCTAAGTTCAATTTGGAAGACACATATTCTTTATTGAAGATCTGAACAGAATCAATATTAACGTTTTCATTAAAATGTAAGTTGAAATTAGAAGGCACACATCCTTGATCAAAAGGTTGAACAGGATCATCACCATGATAACTCAATTTTTTCTGGTACATTTTATTCAAATGTGAAATCGGTAAAGACATACAATATTCGAAGCTTTTATTTTGAAACCTCATTTTCATGTAATAGTAATACAATACACGTTTATAGTCCTCAGCATTTCTGAGATTTTGTGCCAAATTATGAATTAAAATATACCTTGACTCTATAGAACAATTGCGATGGTACAATTCGTCAAACATCATATCCATTTCCGGAAATATCCGATTCTCATACGTCAAATTATGAAAGATAGGAATTTCTAGTCCGTAAACAGCAATCTTGAAATGTTTCAGAATGTCAAGAATCCAAATATTTCTGAAGTCAAGCAACGAATAAAAATAGCTCTTCGAAAATTTGAAGCTTAGCAAAAAATTGAATAAATCATAAATGGTTAGTTGTTCGCTGTATCTACTTAAAATTACAGGATCGTTCCTAAACATTAGACCATTTTGACATTCTTCACATGTTTTTCCCAATATTTCCGAACATTTTCTATGCAATTTGTAATAATGAAATTCAATAACATACATGTTCAAATCGAATTGATATGACAGCTGTTCAAGACTAACACTTCCATATTTTCGCACTATTTTACGTAAAATATTCATAAAACTATCATCATAAAATTGTTCAACGATATTCTTTGTTTCGTAGGGCCCCCTTTGATTCAGTTTTCTGGATAACTCATCTGCAACATCTTTGTAAACTGTGTAAAGCATGGAAGTGCATGGTTTTTTGAAAATAGTTTCAGAATCCAAGTTCAAATTAGAAGGTAAACATTCCTTATCAAAGAATTGAACAGAATCATCACCATTATCACTATTAATGTTTTCATTTAATTCAGAATTCAATATTTCCTGGTACATTTGATCCAAATTTGAAATCGGTATTGACATACAATCTTCAAAGCTTCCATTTTGAAAACTTGCTCTCTTGTAATAATAATGCAATACAGGTTTATAGTCCTCAGAATCTCTGAGATTTTGTGCCAAATTAGAAATTAAAAGGTACCTTGATTCTATAGAACAATTGCGATGGTATAATTCGTCTAACATCGTACCCATTTCCGGAAATATTCGATTTTCAGAGTTCAAATTACGAAAGTTTGGAGTTTTTAGTCCATAAATAGCAATCTTGAAAAGTTTCAGAATGTTAAGAATCCAAATATTTCTGTAGTCAAGTAACGAATAAAAATAGCTCTTCAAAAATTGGAAGCTTAGCAAAAAATTGAATAAACCATAAATGGTTAGTTGTTCGTTGTATCTACTTAAAATTACAAGATTGTTCTTAAAAATTAGACTATTTTGACAGTCTCCACATGTTTTTCCCAATATATCCGAACATTTTCTATGAAATTTGTAATAATGAAATTCAATGACAAAGTTGTCCAAATTGCATAGATTTGAAATCGCTTCACGACCAACACTTCCATATTTTCCCAGTGCTTTATGTAAAATATTCATAAAACTATCATCATAAAATTGTTCAACGATATTCTTTGTTTCGTAGGGTCCTCTTTGATTCAGTTTTCTGGATAATTCATCTGCAACATCTTTGTAAACTATGTCAAGCATGGAAGTGTCTGGTTTTTTGAAAAAAATTTCAGAATTCCAGTTCAAATTAGAAGGTACACATGCCTTATCACAGGATTGACAGGAATCCTCACCATTATCACTAATGTTTCCATCTAATTGAGAATTCAATATTTCCTGGTACATTTCATCCAAATTTGAAATCGGTATTGACATACAACCTTCAAAGCTTCCATTTTGAAAACTTAGTCTCTTGTAATAATAATACAATACACGTTTATAGTCCTCAGAATCTCTGAGATTTTGTGCCAAATTAGAAATTAAAAGGTACCTTGATTCTATAGAACAATTGTGATGGTACAATTCGTCAAACATCGTACCCATTTCCGAAAATATCCGATTCTCAGAGGTCAAATTAAGAAAGATAGGAATTTCTAGTCCGTGAATAGCAACCATGAAAAGTTTCAGAATTTCAAGAATCCAAATATTTCTGAAGTCTAGTAACGAATAAAAATAGCTCCTTAAAGATTTGAAGCTTAGCAAAAAATTGAACAAATCATACATGGGTAGTTGTTCGTTGTATCTACTTAAAATTACAGGATTGCTCCTAAACATTAGACTATTTTGACATTCTTTACATGATTTCCCCAATATATCCGAACATTTTTTATGGGATTTATAATAATGAAATTCATTAACAAGATTCTCCAAATTGGATTGATATGAGAGCTCTTCGAGACCAACATTTTCACATTTTCTGTCTATTCTAAACACCACATTCATAAAACTTTCATAAGATTGTTCAACATTCTTATTCTCATCCATTTTTTTGATGGATCCCCTTTGGTTTAGATTATCGAATAATTCATCCACAACATCTTTGTAAATCGTGTCAAGTTTATTTTCTTCATTGACTTGTATTGTACAGCGAGAAGTAACGTCTGACATACCAGTATCAGAATTAAAAGAAGCATTTGTTGTTGTTTCTTGAGAGGACATTGTATCTTCGCTATCTATAGTAGACCATGTGTCATTTGTTGTTTGGGAGGCTAAATCTGAACAGTCAGTCCAAGCAAACTTACTTGTTTTCTGAGAGGACGGTATGAGATATGACAATTTTTCAAAAATAGGTTCCTCAATGTTATCGAACTTGAGATCCGTTTCATTTTCGCGAATAAACTGGAAAACACTAGTTTGTGGCGGAAATTCTGCATCTTTGATCTGAGCTTCAGAGTTTAGTAAAGCAAACGAATGTCCACTTGGCAACGGAAATATTGGACTGCCGCCATTTATTTGAAATGAACCAGGCAAGGGCAAACATTTCCGAGTTGTTGTGGCGTTTGGAGAACTTCTTCCGATTGGTTCTTTACTGTTGATAACTTGACTTATGAAATGACCGAGATCTAATGTCATAGGAATTTTACTAGGATTAGTATTGCCAGGTTTAGTTTTTTTACTTGCATTTGCGTTCTTCTTCAGATTCATCATATCTCTCAATGCTGGAACTTCTGTTACACTCTCAAGAATTTTTTGACAGTTGCTTGCAAACTGTACTACATGACCTGTTGGTACAGAAGTTGATTTGTTGTATTCACACAAAAACCTTTTTAAGGTATTCATAAAGTGATCATAACGATTTAAATGAATAGAGACACGTTCTCTAACTGTAACAATTTGGTCCTCTTTCATCACAATGATATCACCTGGCGCAATTGAGGTAATTAATGTTGTTTTTTCCTGTTTAAGAGCTGTGAATAGGTGTTTGATAGTTGCGAATAAAACTGCTATCTTGGATAAAGCTCGCAAAGAACTAAAATGTTTTTTGAATTCCTTGCAATTCATAGTATTGGAGAGAAACGTCGAATGTGTTTTGTCCAACTTTCGAATACTAGAAAAAACATGTTGTTCTAAATTATCTATTTGGATCAAAAGATCTAGTAGTTTTTCAAAAGTAATCGTATCCTTTTGAGGGAAAGTTATTTGTTTCTTTTTTGTTTTCTTTTTGTTTTTCTTCCCATTCTTTGCTACAGGTGAATTCATTCCAGTATGCACTTTAGATTCAGGAACTTTAGTTACTGAAATTTAAAATAGGTAAGTACATCTCAATATTATGTTCTGTGTAAATCAAGATCCTCCATTAAAATTCCCAATAATGATTAATTCCTGTTCACAAGGTTATTAATTAAATATAAAAACAATATGACAAAAATTGTAGATAATCTTACTGAGGATTGAAGATAATTAGAGAAATTAATTGAATTATTGATGCTCCTATTGTTAGTCAGGTACTCTTAGCTCAACACCAATAATTTATGGAATTATATGTTTCTAAACAAATACTGATTAATATGTATATAACAGAAACATAAAAAATTTAATTAATTGTATGTTACTTTGTGATATTTAACAATAGTGAAATAAAACACAAATCACGTATTTATATGAATTCCAAAGTTTAATTTTTTTTTTATTTATTTATTTATTTATTTGTCTTACACAATTATTAGTTTACAAAAACTTATATAATGATAATATTTCTAAAATTATTATTGTATTATTTTGCTATTTGTATGTATTAATATAATAATATTAAGCAATCAAATTTCGGATGCTTTACATTCAGATTTTGTTTGGAATCAATAAATACATGTATTTACAGTAATTATATGATATTTAAGTATTTTGTTTGGTTTTTACCTATATATTGTTTACATTTTTTTGGAAAGCTTTAAGATTGTTTATTTTTTTTATGTTTGGTGGTAAAGAATTGATTATTTTAGGAGCTATTGACGTAATGAACCTCTGGTTAGCATCTTTCTGATAAAAGGGACTTATTAGTATTATTAACTTTTGACCGAGTTTCATGCTTATGTGTTGGATTGCTTTTCAAATAGGGATTTTTGTAGATGAATATGCAGCATGTGTGATAATACAGTGAGCGTATACTCATAAATTCTTCATTGTATAGTAAGCTTGTAGAATACAATTTTTTTTCCAAGTATTATTTTAATAAGTTAATTTTGAAAAACGGTCAGGGGTTGTAAGGCATTATTATAAAGACATGCAGTTCATGTAAATTTAAATTTGTTTTATTTCACTATCCTACAAATTTATTGAAATTAAATCATATCAAACAAACGCTGGATCCATAGAAGTATTTTTATTTGTTTTTAAATGGAAAATCTCAAAGTAAGTCAGTTTTTGCACATTTCTATTATATGCATATGAAACAATAATGGAATTATATACGAGCCCTGTCTCAGTGAAGTTGGCCCAACTATCCAAACAAACTACGTTTTTTTATATGAAATTTGTCATATTAGCGAAAACGTATTAAAAACTAAAATGTATTTCTGATAACATACGATATTTTTATTTAACATTAGCTTAAAATACTACATTTTTTGTAACAGAGAAAAAAATATCTTAAAAATCCAAAAAAACTGTCGATGAAACAATTCAACTTTGCAGTAAAAATATCTTAAAAATCCAAAAAAAAATGTCGATTAATAAAAATGAACGAAACCAAATAGCTGTAAAAAACCACTGCGTTACATCGTCTTTTCGACTGATTACTGCTTCGATACGTCTTGGCATAGTGTCAACCACGGTCGTACATACAGGTCTGGGGACTCGAGACTGTTTCCTATGTGAGAAGTGGGCCCGCTAAGCGTCTACTGTCGCGTAGTACCTAAAAGGCGCAGTAGTCGAAATTCTCTGATAACTGTCATACTTGACTTGTAAACACATGGAATACCTGCGTTTTTAGAAACATATTACGAAATCGTGCATTGTGCCGAAATGCAAAACGGGGTACAAAAGTGTAAAGCAAGAAGCTTCTGTTTTTAAAGTGCCGAAAGATGCGAAAGTGGATGCTTGCGATTCCAGAAAGAAATCGTTTTAATTTCTTGGAGACGGGTTCGCAATTTTGGAACGGTTCTTGCGGGATTCTATAGGAGCTTTTTCTTCATGATATGCCACAAGGTTTCAATCAGCGATAGATCTGGACTACTCGACGTCCATTTTAAAACTGTAATATTGTTTTCTAACATCCAATCTTTTACTTTTTTAGCCGTATGGCAAGTGGCACCATCTTGTTGGAAGATACATTCAATATTGTCTAAACGCATTTGTTCAATTTGGGGTGTTAAGTTATTTTGAAGCACATTAATGTACTTATCAGCATTAATAATACCTTCCACAAAGTGTAAGTTTTCCACTCCACTTGCTGACATGGTCCCCAAATCATAACAGAAGCCGAAAACTTAACTTTTTTTTAAGACAGTCATTCTGAAATACTTCTTTAGTTCTTATGACACGACTCTTACTATCACCAACGCATACTTCAAATCTGGCTTTATCACTCCAAATAATGAAGTTCCATTGGTTCAGAGATCATAATTTGTGTTCTTTGGCCCACGCTAGTCTGTTTTTCTTCTGAATCTTTGTCAGTAAGGGCTTCTCTTTTGCCTAGAATTACCTTGTAAGTTTTAAATCCCAGTTTTTGAGCAGCTCTGTGACAAGTTGCTCTTGAAATCTTTTTTTGTGGTTGCCTGATTCAATAATATTTTCAATTCGTTATAATTAGCTCGCCGATTTTCCTTGATAATCCATTTAAAGGCTCTTAAGTTGGTATTGGAATAACGCGGGCGACTTCCAGTTCTGGATTTTTGAGCCACAGATCCAGTTGTTTTGTACAATTTAATAATATTTCGAACTGTATACCTCGATTTGTTAACACTGTCAGCGATTTGGGAACCATTTTGGCCTTTTAAATGCAAATGAATGATTTTTTTCCTTATTTCATCAGAAACAGCTTTACCACAAGCCATTTTTAATTGTTAACAACCAATTGAAAGTTGATTTAAACATCAAAATCGATTTCTTAGCAACGCAAAATGTTATCATTTGTTTTACAAAGCCTAGCTTTGTTAAGTTATTTCCATCATGTATTTTGCTATATACACAAATCAATTTGCAGAGAAGACAATTTCAAAATAAAAACGCTTTAAAAATAGCCGCTTCGGTTTTGCTATCTTTCCATAAACATTTAAAGAAACCAAAAATATTATATTTGAAATAAAATTTCAATTTGCACTCAAATAAATTCACAAATATCATGTTTTGGGGCGTTGGGCCAACTTAACTGAGACAGGGCTCGTACTATTTCTAAAGTTTCATATTTAATACATATCCATACCTGACATAGGCTTCATACCCAAAGTATTAGTACTTTTTTTGGCACATTGTACAATAGCTGCATATGTTTGTTTTGGTAAAGTACTTTTTGTTGATGTAGATAAACAATCTTTACTATTAGTTCTACACTTCTCTGTAGGAGAATTTACTGAAATTAAATATATCATATTTAATGCCTTGAATCCAATGTATTCTATTCTAGTTATACTTTTAGTGTGTGTTCAAGTAAGAATATTAGAGCCAGACATGCTTATAAATTGAACTAAAACTAAAAGGAAAAGAAATATTCGTGGAAGCACTTTATGCTTCGAATGAACCATGTCAGGATCTTTGGTAAATTAGTTATATATTTTGAATACAGATAAAAACAAGAAATTTTACTTTGTTAAATATCACTTTCTTTTAAATAAAGTGATATTTAACAAAGTAAAATTCCTTGTTTTATCTGTAAAAATGGAATATCACAAAGTAACGGACAGCTCCATTCATATTTTTCTTATACATTCATCGCCTCACATTTCCAAATAATAATTATTGATAAAGAAAAAACTATTTTTGCTACCAAGCTATACATAATGCATGATATTTGATGTATCTACAAACATTTAATATTTATTCCCTCACCGAAATAATGATTTAAAGATTCAAGATTGTCACTTTGCATAGGAGATGCGTATATTGTTTGTGGAAAGACTTTTGACTCCGATATTGAAATAACACGCCTTTCCAATTCTGCCTTTGTTAATGGTGGGGGTTTATGTCTTGCAAGTTCTTCATCAGTTGCAGAGTTGTCGTCATAGTCTAATTCACTATTGCTACTATTTGAATCAGAACAAAATCCTGCTATGTGTATTCTTGACACTTCATATAAGTCCTACAACATTCTTAGCCTAGTAATAATATTCATCTATTTCACTTCAATTAGATACCTCTATATTAGATGTCATTTTGAAAAATTTCCCGGATAGAATACGAAACTGTCTAAACAATACATTAAAATTTAAAAGGCAAAAAAACTTCAACTTCAAAAAACGTATGAAATATACGATATAAATATATTCGTGTATCAAATAGTTATAATCGAATTTAATCAGTGAATAAGATTGCAACTTTAACCAAAAATAACAAAAAAATTAAAACAAACACGAACAAGACTAACTAATTCTAGTGATTGATTGAGTTGAGCGATTGATAACATAAAAGTCATAGATATTATATAAATAATATCTATGAGAAAAGTAAAGCCTATTCTCCAAGAACTATGGAGAAGAAAAAGTTGAAACTAAGCATCATAGAATAGACTCTACAGTATCAAATATTGTGACTGCAGTAATGTAAATACATCTATGGACTGCACTAAGCAGTGTTGCCCCGATAGAATAATTTTTGCTGTATTAGGGATATTATAAAAAGTTTTTTGATAGAGTATATTCATACTGAATTATGAAGTGTACCATTACTGTCGACAGATAAGATCGAAGGAAACTTTACACCGGAGTTTTTAGTCATAATCTGTTAGTAATCTGTAGATCCTAAGGGTTGAATGGAATTCGAAATTTCTCCATAATGACTTCAAATTGATGAAACTTTTAACAAAGAGATGACATGCTTTTGCTGTCAAAATGACAACCTTATTGATTTCATATTCATCTGATTGATTGTCAGTTCAGGTTCTGCTCGTTGTTCTTGTTCATAACTGGGATAAGCATTATTAACATACGCATGCGAGATTTGCACAACGAGTTGCTTAACACGAGTTGGGCAATCGCATAAACGGTAATTATGATTCGAAATTTGTCATGATTCATTGAGAAAACCAGAACATTGAAACTAATAATTAAGATCGCGGTATTAAAATTTGGGTGGCAACGCTTTGTTTCCTTGGTAACGAATAAACTGCTCTATTCTTCGATCTAATTTGATTGATTGATTGAAAAGCAGTGTGTTAAGAAAATCCCATCCGGTACTAAACTTCTTATCCCATGCAACATAAGTGGGATAAGAAGTTATTATCTCACGGGAGTAAATAAAATAATTTACTGCTATCTACAATAAACTTAAGAAAATATTATATTCGAATGACATTAATGACTCAAGTGAGGAATTCATTCTATTAATGTTGTTTGAAATTTTCCATCGAAGCTTTAGTTTCTACTTCGAACCGTATACTATAACAAACTGAAACTATAAAATGCTGTGGGAAAGCTTCTGTATTTTCAAGTAGATTTGAATGTGGTATAGGTTTGCTTATAGTTTCCCGAGAAGTTTCCTTAATCAAAGGTACTACCGAATTATTAGATGCTCAGGTTTAATTCATTGAGATTGATTCCGTTTATTTTTCACACATGCATTTGTGTTCCCAATCGCAAAGACATGCTGCCATTATATAATACAGCCTTGTAGCAACGGTCATTTAGAGAATCCCGTAATTTCGGCTTAGTTAATTTGGATGGCAACCCTGGCTCACTCTGGTATTTCCATAGAGATCTTAAAAGATCTCTATCGGTATTTCATTGAAAACTTGACACTTGACTTGAAGTTATTGTGCAGTTAAAAATTGACAGTTCACGTAAACAGATTTAGGTTTATTAAATTTTGGAACGAAATGTACTGTTTACTTAAAATTTGTAAAATGTGTTAATTGAATAAATAATATTTTTACGTATTGTGGAAATCGAGAAATTTCAGAATGGCTAAGCGTTTAACGGATGAAATGGTTATTGCCAGAACAAAGATTTCAGATCTCTCTAAAATTAAAAGACTGAATTGTTGGTAAGTATACAAGTCTTTTCAAGTAAACGTTGAATCCGATTGGATATTTAAGATGCTTTATCTTCCTACACAGTTTCGATATTTCAATCATACATGGCAAATTTTCCGTAGACTAATTAATCAGTGAATGCTGTGTAATTATGTAAAAGTAGCCCATCCATACCTCCAAAAAAATCTGAATGAATAACAGTCTTGCATGATGGACTACTGCTTATGTTATTGTATGCTGTTAACATTTAACAACTCATTGGGGTATACTCTCACTGGAATTACACTCCTGATAATTTTAGTATCCATGGACCTTTAGAGAAAAGTGTGTCACAGATTCCAGAGTTCATAACTTGATCACGAATAAGTTATATTTTTATAAGTTCTGTTTCAATATTTTTCGTATTTATTCAATGAACCACTCTTTTTCATGCGATGATATATTTTACTTTCCATCATTAGAATATTGCAGAGAATGAATCAATTAACAAAAATTATTTAGTTCATTATCAAAACATACAATGTGTTGTATGTTTTGATAATGAACTTCAAAGTTCGAAATAGCAATCAACGTTCTTTTAAATAAAGTGTTATTTAACAAAGTAAAATTTCTTATTTTTATCTGTAAAAATGAAATATCACAAAGTAAGTGACAGCTCCTTATCTGTGTGAAGTGAGCCTCTGTTAAACCCAGCCTCACTTCGACTTGGCAACACTGCGCGCTTCTAACTTAAAGCTTCTCACACATATTTTACATGAATAGGAAATGTAATACTGACTTCATTATAGGACATATCACTCTCTAATTTAGTCAATTGGAAATAATATGAACTGACAATACTAACAGATTTTTACTTTATTTCGATTACATTGTTGCGTGAGAATAATTCAGCCTCTCTGTACAACGATGAAACTTTCAGTGTGCATTCCTGAAGATATGAGCTTTCATTTGATATTATATACAATAGGGCACCTACAAGATAGCATACTTAGAAAAAATAAAAACTGAGACATCTCATGAATTTCAATTTTTTTTTCAATTTCTTTTTGGGTGAGGACCCCTTCAACCTCTCTGTGCAATGATCAACCTTTCATTGTACATTCTCTAGGTTGTTAGCTTCAATTTGATACTATACACAATACGGCACAAACGAGATAGCATACTTAGAAAAAATAAAAACTGAGACTTCTCATGAATTTCAATTTTTTTTCATTTTCTTTTTGCGTAAGGGCCCATTCAGCCTCTCTGTGCAATGATGAAACTTATAGTGTACATTTCTGATGATGTTAGCTTCAATTTTATACTATACACAATATGGCACAAACGAGATAGCATACTTAGAAAAAATAAAAACTGAGACTTCTTATGAATTTTTAATTTTTTTTCATTTTCTTTTTGCGTAAGGACCCATTCAGCCTCTCTGTGCAATGATGAAACTTATAGTGTACATTCCTGATGATGTTAGCTTCAATTTGATACTATACACAATATGGCACAAACGAGATAGCATACTTAGAAAAAATAAAAACTGAGACTTCTCATGAATTTCAATTTTTTTTCATTTTCTTTTTGCGTAAGGGCCCATTCAGCCTCTTTGTGCAATGATGAAACTTATAGTGTATATTTCTGATGATGTTAGCTTCAATTTTATACTATACACAATATGGCACAAACGAGATAGCATACTTAGAAAAAATAAAAACTGAGACTTCTTATGGATTTTTAATTTTTTTTCATTTTCTTTTTGCGTAAGGACCCATTCAGCCTCTCTGTGCAATGATGAAACTTATAGTGTACATTCCTGATGATGTTAGCTTCAATCCTAAACTATACACAATACGGCACAAACGAGATAGCATACTTAGAAAAAATAAAAACTGAGACTCCTCATGGATTTTTAATTTTTTTTCATTTTCTTTTTGCGTAAGGACCCATTCAGCCTCTCTGTGCAATGATGAAACATATAGTGTACATTCCTGATGATGTTAGCTTCAATTTGATACCATACACAATATGGCACAAACGAGATAGCATACTTAGAAAAAATAAAAACTGAGACTTCTTATGGATTTTTCATTTTTTTTCATTTTCTTTTTGCTTAAGGACCAATTCAACCTCTCTGTGCAATGATCAGCTTCTCAGTATATATTCCCCTTGATGTTAGCTCCAATTTGATACTATACACAATACGGCACAAACGAGATAGCATACTTAGAGAAAATAAAAACTGAGACTTCTCATGGATTTTTCATTTTTTTTCATTTTCTTTTTGCTTAAGAACCCATTCAACCTCTCTGTGCAATGATGAAACTTATAGTGTACATTCCTGATGATGATAGCTTCATTTTGATACTATACACAATACGGCACGAACGAGATAGCATACTTAGAGAAAATAAAAACTGAGACTTTCATGGATCAAAAAAATTTATTTTTCTAAGTATGCTATCTCGTTTGTGCCGTATTGTGTATAGTATCAAATTGAAGCTAACAACCTAGAGAATGTACAATGAAAGGTTGATCATTGCACAGAGAGGTTGAAGGGGTCCTCACGCAAAAAGAAATTGAAAAAAAATTTGAAATTCATGAGATGTCTCAGTTTTTATTTTTTCTAAGTATGCTATCTTGTAGGTGCCCTATTGTTTATAATATCAAATGAAAGCTCATATCTTCAGGAATGCACACTGAAAGTTTCATCGTTGTACAGAGAGGCTGAATTATTCTCACGCAACAATGTAATCGAAATAAAGTAAAAATCTATTAGTATTGTCAGTTCATATTATTTCCAATTGACTAAATTAGAGAGTGATATGTCCTATAATGAAGTCAGTATTACATTTCCTATTCATGTAAAATATGTGTGAGAAGCTTTAAGTTAGAAGCGCGCAGTGTTGCCAAGTCGAAGTGAGGCTGGGTTTAACAGAGGCTCACTTCACACAGATCAGCTCCTTTGAAATTCCAAATATGGTACTTAGCTATAGATTCCAGTAGGTATAAATATATATTATAAAAAGGAAGTGAGCATTCCACCTGAAAATGATTAATTTTTAGAAAAAATTGAAAATTAACCTTCTCATTTATATTAATTTGTTAAATGTAATTTTGGGGTCGGGCGTGCTAATTTCTCATCTATAATTCGGAAAGGATGTGGTGAATACTTCTATACTTTTTCGACGTACTCGTAAAAATAAATATTAACGATTCCCCACATTTACGAGCAGAAAAAAAAACGAGCAAATATATTTTGTTTATTTTAGAATCATACTTACACATAGTCGTTTTAAACAATACCTCGGTTTTTATCGCATTCTTTTTGATATTGAATGTTCAAGATTGTTTTTTTTTACAAATCCAAATTTTCATTATTCAAACAATAATAACTTTGGAAGCTCTCAACGTTTACAATCCTATTTTATATGTTCATCTTTAAATACATTATTGAGTTCAGTGTTCAATTTCCACTAAATTGTTAAAACTTTTTAAATTTCGACTATGTGATACCGCCATTGCCAATTTGAATATCAAACACAAATGCTAAAATTATGATATTGGGCATAATGGATCCATCAAAATTGAAAACTGTTCTTCATGCTCGGGGATATACCTTTATGAGCTAGATCAGTAGTCTCCAAACTACGTCCCGCGGGCCAAATCCGGCCCGCTAGTGTCATCAATCATGCCCGCCAGTGGCGGCTCCTCGAAGGAGGCTAAGGAGGCTCAGCCTCCTCACCAATTTATCTTAATGATCATTCTCCATTCTATTTCCTGTTTCTCTGATAATTTTTTAAATTTTACAATTAATTCCCCGTTCTCAGTAGTTATTTTTAATCTGGCAACAGTGGCCAGAGGCTAGATTCTCTATATATCTCAAACGCTAAATACGTGTGGTCAACACAGTTGCCGTTTTCCAAGCAGTTCAATTGCTAGATAGGGTAAAAGAGCGAACATGGCAACACCCTATGGAGGCTAGCTTCTCGTACGGAATCGTCGGTCGAATGAAATACCGCCCTTCCGCTAGAAGAATGCGACACGTGTCGTGTTCCGTTAGTTCTTGTAATTGTACCGCGAGGTGAAGTAAGGTTGAGTAGTTAAGTTATAATTTATCTAATCGGTGAACGTTAAAATGATGAGTGACTTAGTTGCTGGGTTCTTAGAAAATCTATTTAGTGGATTAACATATGGTAGAAAAGTGTTTTGTTAAAAATAAACGGCCTTTACCGGATTTGAAAGGATTAGTGGTGACGATGACAGGTATGTTTCAAAATCGAAATACACAATAAATTATATTGCTTGCTATTTACATCTGATACAACTTCATGTTGGAGACACTCGGGTTATGATGATTTGAAAAATTTAGCTCGTGGTATAGATAGACATGAAAAATCGCAGGAACATATTACATCGAGTATTAAGTTTAAATTAACCGGTAAACAGAATATTGTTAAAGGAGGAACACATATAATTTGGTAGACAAGAAACTACATTATAAACAACTTTTTTTATGAAATTTTAGATACTATTAAAGGTCAAATTGTGATTCGATTTTCCGATTTACATGAATTGAAGTTTTTCGACTTGACGAATAGAAGATTTTTCGAATCTTTTTCAAAAGAGTTTCCCAATACACTTTTAGATAACTTAGTTCTAAAATATAAATTTTTTGATAAAATAGCACTGCACAATGAATTATGGGTTATATATCTACTCGGATAAAGATATTTTAGGCCAGTACGACATTCACGCCGATATGATAAAATATATGATAGACAATGATTTGCAACAAGTTTTACCTCAGTTTTATAAACTACTTTGTTTGACAGTCACCATTCCTGCCACGTCGGCATCGGTGGAGAGATCATTTTCTACTCTAAAACGAATTAAAACTTACATGCGAAATACAATGGGCCAAAATCGTTTATACAATGTTAGTTTGATATCTATTGAAAAAGATTTAGTAAAACACTTAAAACAAAATGATACATTTTATGATAATATTATTGATCATTTTTCGCAAACTAAAGACCGTAGAATTCCGTTAATATATAAAAAAAGTTAATAAAAATAATAAAAAAACAAAATATGAAAAATTTCAAAAAAAAATAAAAATTATCAAAAATCCAAAGAAAAAAAAAACGAACAAAAAATTTTTTGCCAAGAGAAACTCTACACCTCCACGTTGGTTCTTGCAACAATTAATTTTGTCACTGAAGTAACTGGTACGGTCGCTGTGCAAAGGTTAAATTTATTGGCTGAATAGAGTATATTTTTACAAGAACGTTTTATGTCCAGCCTCCTCTCTTAAAAAGTTCACGAGCCGCCACTGATGCCCGCGACAGCTAATGGCTTATTGATGTTATTGTTGTTGTGATAAGTTGGATAAAAAGACACATAATGATAATAATTCGGTTTTATTTACTTGCTAGGTAAAGCTTAATGACAAGTATAGCACTCAGAAAATTTAACTTAAGCATAATAACTAACAAATAAATGAAATGAATCCACTAACATTATAAACATTATAATATATAAACACAAAGATCAGTTTTGATATTTGTTCTTAATTATATCGCTGCACTGTAAATCAATAATTTTCATTATAATGTCCGGGGCTATGGTTTTGATGTCAGTATCAAAAGGATTTTGGAAAATCTTAATTTTATTCGCAATGAGGTTTTGGGTCTGAGAAACGGGTATCAAAATTTATCTTCAAAGCACTCAAAGCTTATATATATTTCATGTTTTAAAATGTGTGAAACATTTTTTAAGTAATTGTGATTGAAACAGTATTATTTCCTGCCGGAACGATTTGATATTAGTGTATAAATCAGGGAGAAGCTGGTTTTCTCCTTGCAATTTCAGACTCAGTCAAATCGACATAGAATGATAACTTCCACAGCCATTCGCTATTTTGTAATTCGGTAAGAGGACGATCCAAAAAAATTTCGATTACTGCTCGAAGTTCAACTCTTCAATAAACTCTCGGAATTGTCGGTCATTCAGCCCAGTGGATCTGATGAAATTAACAACTGATTTGACTGGTTTTAGAACTTCATACATATTCAAGCTTTTCCCACAAGGAACTGTTGATGTGATACAATGTAAGACTAATGGTTTTGAACCACCATTTTCTACAGCCTTTGACACAAGAGCAACCGCTCCTTTTGTTTTACCACATGCTTTTTTTGCCTCAAAGAAAAGTAATGGATTTCAAGTTTTTCCATCGAAGGTGCTCTTTGTATTAAAGGCATTTTCAATTTTTTCAACTCCCTTATGAAGTTCTTCATACACACTACAACACCTGAGCAGTCAAGATGTCCATTTCTTCGGCTACTGCAATTACGCATTCTTTGATCATTTCTCCATCGGTGAATGATTTTCCACGTTTCGCAATTTCAAGAGCCACACGAAAGCTGGCAGAGTTGCAGCCTCTTGTTCAGTATTGAGTTTCGTAAACAAAGATTAATGACTAGTCCAGAAATTATAGCAATATGGCCCTAAGGCTGGAAAGTTTGGAGACCCATGATCTAGATTAACCTTTATTTTCTGAAAAATGTCATTGTTGTGAAATTGGACTTGGGAATAAATTATTAATGTATTGGCAAATGTAGTTTTTGAATGTAAATTATTCGAGTCAACCTATGTAGAGTTACTGATTTGTCTTTTCATATACCTACTTTTTTTCAGGGGCAGCGAGTTACAAGATGTATCACTATTAAGAAAAATGCCTTCTGTGGAAGTACTTTCTTTGAGGTAAGTGAACGTTGTGCAATGGAATGAAGTGAATTTTTGAAATTTTAAAGGGGTGCTATTTCTAAGAATAAAAGCGGTAGAACACTTAGCTAAATTATAGAACTAAACCGACAAAGTTTCATATCTCTATGTTGAACAATATGGATTTTAGTCCCAGACAGCTGTTTCCGCTCGTCAGTGGGACGAGGCAGACGTGAAGTCACTGATCAAAATATTTGGCGAAGCTAGGTGTTCCATCGACAGAGAAACAATTGGAAATACTACCGCCAGGTGACGGGACCTGGTGTTGTATATACTTTTCACCGCATATAAACAAGGATGTTGTCTATAGAGAGAGTTTAATAATAAGTACCGGGATATCAAAAATTATATTGGTCAAGGGTGGTTGTGGAATCTAAAACGTGTGTCTTACTTTACGTTTGGAATAATTATGTCATAATTAATTTAAAGTTTCTAAAAGTGCGAAATTTCGCAATTTCATACGAATATTGTAACACTCAAGTCTTTAGCGCTTTGGACTCCGGGATTTTCACGTGGCCTATCGAAATTACAAGGTTCGAATTATCTAAAAACATAATTGCATGAACGCCAGACGTCCTATGTAATTAGCTACGAACGAAATCATTTTGACATATGCCTCAAGGAGCTCGCTGCGCGTAAGTTAGAGTTTATACATTTTACCTCAGTCTTGTTAATTTGGGGCCGTTTCTTGCCCCGTGCGACCGGCGCCAGTTGTAATAAAGTGTTTTTGGCTATGGGCCGCTAGCTTTTACCCGCTTCGTGTATATTTTAGTCGCGAGAAAAGTCCCTTTGGTACGTCGCACGTTAGACGCGCGTAGCTGAGATCTGAGAATAGCTCAAACTGTTTTAATTAAATTTTCCTATTTAATGAACATTTATCGAAAAAAGAAGGGCCGTCGGGCACGACCGATACTAAATCTAACTACATGGAGCGAAAAGTCGTCGTAAAGCCGTATTAGGTACAACCAGTTTGCACTTTTCTAACTCGCGTGCTACGGGCTTCTCACGTGAACGTCATTCGATTTACGGAAAATTAACTATTTCATAACAGTTTTTGACCCGGATTGTGGCTATCACGACCTCTGAAAAGTTTTAAAGTTCACATAATTATTTCATAATTTGTAGTTCATTATTGTTTTACAACTGAAATAAATAGGTATGAAATTTGTAGGTTATTGATGATGTCAGTGTGACAGTGACATAATTATTTCAAACGTAAAGTAAGACACACGTTTTAGATTCCACAACCACCCTTGACCAAGATAATTTTTGATATCCCGGTACAAACACCTGCTCTTTTGACTGAAACATCACAATTATAAAAAATAAAATAGAAAAAATTCGTGTTTGCGCAAAGCAGTTTCATATAAATTCTGCAAACTTGTCTTCACGATCTTGCATACAAGAACTAACTTTTGACATACTTTTTTGATTTCAATTATATGTATTGAAATTGATAGTTAATCTAAATGGGTCCTTCGATGAAAGAGATTTAGCTTTTTTCTAGGTCTTCCTTTAAATGCAATTCAAAAATTTATGTTATGATTCTTTCACAAAAATTAACGCATTTCCGACAATAAACATTAAAGGTGCAACAAATTATATTAATGCATTAAAATGATCTTTCCAAAAAAAATGTAATTTGGATTAATGTTTTTGCGTCGACTCAATGCGAACAACGTAATGCATTGAAATGATCTTCGCAACAAAAATATGTAATTTGGATTGATGTCTTTGCGTCGACTTAATGTGAACCACTTTTCCGGGGATTAGCTTCTCTTGGCACACGAATAAAAGTTTTGTTGGGAAATTTGTAACTACTAATTTTCTAATTTTGCACTTACTGTTAGATCATGTGAATTACTTTCTGATTTTGGTTTATACCTATTGAAAATACTGTCAACCGTGAAGTGTAGAATCGTGACGTCATATCCTTTCGACTGCGTTTTCGCTAATTCCAAATTACCAGATTTTTCTATTATATTCTTGAAACTGTTGATGAAGATGAATTAAAAAGAAAAAACTTATTATATTAAGTGGATGTTCTTAATAGGTTTAAAGTGTTTTTAAAAACAGGTCACTCACATAACCCTAACCTGATTAAACTTGAGAATAAGAAATAATCACCCTTATCAACTACTGAGGACAGTTGTCGTTGCTGTGTTTCAAGAGTGATAACTTTCTTGAGAAATGGTGTGACCTGTATTTAAAATGTGTTCTGCTAATGCTGATTTCTCACCGTTATTTTCTTGTAGACGGAGAAACTTTTTTTTACCGAGTCAGAATATCTCTTTTAGTTTGACCAACGTAGCATTTGACTCACAATCGATTTTTTTAATCTCGGATTTGTTCAAGCCGAAAACTTTATCAAAAGTGTTGCCAGAACGGTTTAGCATGTTCTTACATCTATATAAAGGTTGTATTTCAAATTTAGAAAACAAATTGTGGAATTTATTAATTATTGATTATGAAACTTCTAAATTTTATTGAACTATTTAAAGTTAATGGCTCTATTTTGGTTAACTGATTGCATTCCATTTTCTCTTTTTGGTTAGAAATTAACTTATTGATTAATTATTTGTCTTAACCATTGTTCGTAGCTATTTGCTGAAGTTTCTCAACTTCATTGTTATAATTTCGCTGACTCAAAAGGACGTTTAATAAATAATCTATGAACAAGGCTATTGAATGGAGCTATTTAATAATTATGTAATTGGTGTAGCGCTGAATAACGAATCATAATTTAAAATCTATTTCTTCTTCTGATATTCAAGTTATACAAATGATTCATTTATTCCGTCCCATTCCTGGAAGGGAAAGTAAAAGGCATGATAAAATCTAAGATTCCAGGTAAAATCGATTCAAATAAGGAAACAAGGCTCGAGATAATCAGTTTTTAGTTTCGAATTCATAAGAATGAAAATAATATATTTACGAAATCGATGATAATTTATTATTCAAACTATAACTTATATTTATGCATGAATCATAGATGAATATCATAAAATACCTTAAAAGGTTCCACACACGAGAAAGGTCAAGTTAAAACCCACGCGTCCGTCGGTTCTTTGTTATCGAACACTTACCTACTTGTGTTTGAACGTAATTTTTCTAGAGAATCGAAATCAGGTAGAACGTTGATTACATCTTACATATTTGAATATTTTTTGAATGCATTGTATCATGCAGGATTGTTACACTATTTGAATTTTGAATTTCAAACCAGTGCTAAATTAATTATAACTTAGTACGTACGTCTCTTTCACGTACTAATGAGTTATCCTTTCTTAGCGTTTATTTACAAACACCTACGTGCATTTAAGCTAATAGTTTCTATCATAAATATTTACGTTTGGCTTTAGAACTAAACTATCCAAACAACGATTTGTGTAATATTTCGGAAAACTATGTACTTTTCGTAAAAAGTAAGGGAATTATACTCTATTTCATGTCAAATGAAATGTGGATCTCTAGAAGTTTCACAATTCAGGTTGAAAATGACAGATGATGACAAAGAATCCTGATTTTCACATGTTGGTTCTGTAAATTAGACCAGTAAACAAACGACGATCAAAAAAGTGCCTAACTCACGGATTTTTTGAGTGTGCTCCTTTATTTATCTACGAAACTTGGTGGGTAGATTCAGGGCGTGTCCCTGATTGTTTTGATTAGTTTGGATGGCCGCTTTTGAGTAGTTGCCCTTTTAGAGGCAAAAGACGTGCCCTCTAGAAAAAAACGTTCAAAAAAAGGTCAAAATTAAAAATAAATGTATCAAAATGTGCCTGTTATTTTGCCTTTGTTTTGTTTCTTTACGGTATCCACTCGAGTATTTTTGTACCTTGTACGTGTTTGTACAAGTCCTTTACTGGGTGGGAACTGTATACTTCTGGTTCGCAGTTATGTGTGACATTGTTTCTGAATCCTTACCGCAAAGTCTGCATGTCAGGTCGCCATTGTACAGTCCCATTTTGTTTAGGTGCTCTTTTACTGGCGCATGTCCAGTCATGAGCCCTGTTACGACTTTCCATTTTTTCCCTATTTAGTGGTAATAGGTCTGTCGTTCTTTTGTTACACGGGGCTTTGATGTATTTCTTCCCATGTTCGTTTCCTGGGATTTTTTCCCAGTATTCTTTGTGGTTTTCCATGATCCAGTCTTCTACAGACTTTCGTGCTGTACGTTTTGTTACCCCCGTGGTCTGTTCTGGATCTGGACCGTTCTCCGACCCTCTTGCAAGTACGCTTTTCTTTTTCATTGCCTATCGTTCCCTGGTGTCCTCAAATCAGCTTAACACGGTTTCGGCCTGCCAGTATTTCAAGTTCTCCATTGCACCTCCATACAAGACGGGATGTCACTTCCTGACTTCTCATTGCCTTAAGTGCAGCCTGACTATCTGTCAATATGTGGATCTGCTCATCTTCGATGGCTCTCCGATTGTTTTCCTTCACGCATTGGAGGATTGCATATACCTCTGCTTGGAAGCCAGTCTTTGGGTTTCTTGAGTATACTCCTGCACCTGCACCTTTTTCAGTCTTAGACCCGTCTGTATACCAGATCTTTTCATGTAGAATGTCGCCTAGGTTTGTATGTTCCCATTCAGTCCTTTCTGGTATTGATATCCTGAATGTGTTGTTAAAAAAGTATCGCTTTGGAATGTGATCTGTTCTCATGCTTAACGCGTCCCTGGTCACGATTGTTATGATGCTCATGTGTTCTGACCCAATGTCAACTTTCTCCAGTGTATTTTGTATTCTGAACGCACCAAAGCTTGCCTCTCCTTGGATTACCAATTCGAGGGGAGGTCATCCCAATAGTGTCTCCATTGCTGCAGTGGGCGTTGATTTCATGGGCCCTGTGATTCCAAGACATGCAAGTCTCTGAACCCTTATTAGTCTTGTCGTGTTCCTCTTTGTTGTATTTTAGGCCACCATACCAAAGAGGCGTATGTTATTGCGAGTTTAACCACCATTAGGCTGTGCAAAAAAAAATCGATATATTCTTATTTCGCTCTTCTTCGAGTATATCATTCCCCAGGTTCCCCAAATTTTAAACAAATCGGTTAATATTTAGAGGTGCATCAAACCCAAAACGTGTTTTTTGGTTTTTCCTCAATTTTTGAGAGAATTCATAACACTGTTCTACAATAACGGGATGTTTGACACTTGGGAGAAATTATTACATTCAAACACAAAGTATTTAATGCATTTCAGTCGCCACATCCACTTTCCCACAGATATATTGGCGAAAAGATCCATTTTTTTAAGGCCTAAAAACTTTAATTTCGAATTTCAACATAAATAACTTCATATTTTTAGGTTCGTGATGCGTTATATGCTATTTTAACGTAGTCTAGTATCACGTAGCATCAATTGAATTGATAATTTCAGAAAAAATCGCCCATCAGTTATGATAATCTACACTCGAGTGAAAAAACGCACAACTTGAAAATGCAGCAAAAATGGCAAAAATTCAGAGTGCCATAACTCGGTTGCGGTTAGTCGAAAATAGATGAATCTGTGAGTTCTAAAAAGGATAGAATATTCCCTTTAATGTGATGCTACTTAATGTGATACCAAATTCATTCCACCCCCTCCCACCCCCTAAGAAAAATATGTTCCTGGTGTCAAAAAATGTCCCACTTTGACAGCTCGTAGCCGGTTAAAAGGTTATTATTAAATCCAAATTCTGACACCGAATTAGAGATCTGGATAACGCGTTGTATCGTTGTTCTATTCTTTCAACATACACGTAACTTGTTGAAAAGATTTGACGTGAACTGCGACTTTTTAACTGAAGATCCATCTGCGTGGAAAAGCAACGAGCCTTATATAGAATCAAAAGAAAAATTTTCATTTTGGCGCGTTACGAATGACACCGCGGAAAAAGGTATAGCGTTAATTACAAAATATAATTCCAAATTGACGAAGAACGAAGAGCAAAAGCAGTACCTGTTGAAAGTTGTCGAGGAGCACAGGCGGCGAATTCCAAGCGTTGCGAGAAAAGCGTTAATGTGATTAGAAATTATTAAATGTATGATTATAAATTATTAAATGCTTGTTAAAAATATTTGATACTAAAACATACTCTGTACTCAACGATTAATTTTATAAAGATTCATTGATTGAGGTGCAAAATTGGCAAAGTTGTGGCCAAAAAAAAACTAAAAATGGTACTTTTTTTTGAAAGATCCATAACTCGAATTTTTAGGGAACTTAATGATTGAAATTTATTGGCCTGTTGTTTGATTGAGTTCATAATTTTTTCGGCTCGACCTACGAGCTGTCAAAGTGGGAAATTTTTTGACACCAGGAACATATTTTTCTTAGCGGGGTGAAATTTATTTGGTATCACATTAACTAGCATCACATTAAAGGGAAGGCTCTAGCGTCTAGCCTTTTCAGAACTCAAAGATTCATCCATTTTCGACTAGATGCAACCGAGTGAAGACTCTGAATTTTTGCCATTTTTGGTGCATTTTCAAGTGGTGCGTTTTTCCACTCGAGTGTAGATTATCATAACTGATGGGCGATTTTCTCTGAAATTATCAATTCAACTACGTGATACTAGACTACGTTAAAATAGCATATGACGCATTACGAACCTAAAAATTTGAAGTTATTCATGTTGAAAGTTGAAATTACAGTTTTTAGGCCTCCAAAAAATGGTTCTTTTGCCAATATATCTGTGGGAAAGTGAATGTGGCGACTGAAATGCATTAAATACTTTGTGTTTGAATGTAATAATGTCTCCCAAGTGTCAAACATTCCGTTATTGTAGAATAGTGTTATGAAATCTCTCAAAAATTGAGGAAAAACTTCAAAAAACACGTTTTGGGCTTGATGCACCTCTGAATATTAACCGATTTGTTTCAAATTTGGGGAACCTGAATGAATTTGAACGTGGAATGATATACTCGAAGAAGAGCGAAATAAAAGAATATCGATTTTTTTTGGCACAGCCTAACCACCATGTTGTACAACTTGTAGAGCATATTCGGTCGTAGCTCCCATTTTTTTTCCGCACTGGCTACAAATAATGAGGTCTCCGCTTTTTTTAATTACTTTTCTCAGATGTTGGTTCCAAGTCAGTTTCGAGTCTAGTGGCACCCCGAGATATTTGACTTCCCCTTTTATCTACTGTACAGCTTCTCTTCGAATCTTCAGAGATCCCAAGCCATCTAATTTGCGTTTACGAGTGAATGCTACTATGGTGGCTTTGTGGCGACTGATATTCAGTCCCTCTGAATCCGTTCATTTTATTACCAGTTTCAGAGCCTCTGGTATTTGAACTCTGACCGTGGAGTTGTATTTTCCTTGTACCATGGCAACTATATCGGCTTATCCAAGGGTTCTGTATCCTTTGTCTTGGAGGGTTATCAGTAGCCCGCACACGACCAGGTTCCACAGGAATGTAGAGAGTACTCTCCATGCGGGCATCGTCTGGTCACTTGGTCCACTACGGTCTCCTCCCTTATGGTTGCATGTATCATCCTGTTCCTCAGGTAACCCCTTGTTTACATTATCATCACCAAATAGTATTTAAACAGGCACATTTTGATTTATAATTTAGTTTACTCTGATGATGGCTACTTGGTTGCCGAAAGGTTCATTACTTTAATAGTATTTTTAGTGTATCCGCAGTGTGAATTGTTTTATAGTGTGACGAGAGTATAACATTTGCACAATAAATATACTGTCTCTTTATTGTTTCAGTATAAACAAAATAAACACCCTCGTCGATTTTCAACTCTGCAAACAATTAGAAGAATTATATATAAGACAAAATGAAATCAAGGATATCAACCAAGTGGTTTATCTCCAGCATCTACCTAATCTGAAAAATCTGTGGCTTGGAGAAAATCCATGCGCAAGCGTGGAAGGGTGAATATACTTTTTAATGATGTTATAACCCTTGGTACTTCTTACTAGTTGATACGTATTTCGTGTATTGCAGATATCGTTTATCCGTAATCAAAGCTCTACCTCAAATACTGAAACTTGACAATGTACAAATAACCACCGAAGAAGCGAAGGAAGCTCAAAGGAAAGGTAAACCTCTTACGCATCCAGAAGATGTGAGAGATAGTGACGATGAGGAAGTAGGGTACACTTCCCCTCAGCAATTTACTAGGTACCAGGATTACTCAGGATCTGAATATAGTCCAGTTCAGCGAAGCCCCCCACACCAAGAGGTAAGTTGATTTTTTTACTTTTTCGTTTCACGAATTTCTGGCTCACCGAAGGTTGGTATTATTGAAACCTTTTATTTTCTTCATCTATATCAAAATTATTGACGAATCATATGGAATGGTCTTGTTGGCCCCAGATTGTCTAGCGGTCGGTGGGTAATTGGCATATTTTGGTAAAAGCTGGGTCGCACGTTTCATTAAAAATTGCTTAAAATTGTAACCTACTAAACATTGGCTTTGAGGTTATGGTTTCCCTAAAAAATAGGCTGACCAACAACGAAACACATATTTCCTGTACCATTTCAAGTCTAATGAGAATTTTCCTGAAAATGGGTTTCAAATATCACAGGATTGATAAACAAACCCTAATGGAATCTCAACGTCTACGGGAATGGCATCATGAATATTTGATGGCTATTAAACAATATAGACCAGAAAATCGTCCAATTATCTATCTTGACATAACATGCTTAGATGATACACATGACACTGCGAAAAAGGAATGGAATGATTTTTCAAAAAAATGCCAACCCAAAGCTCTTTTGAGTAAAGGCAAAAAAAAGAATAACAATAATACATGCAGGTTCAGAAAATGGATTTGTTCCGAACTGTCTGTTGCTTTCAGCTGAAAACATGACAGACAGATTCCTCTCTAGATCACCACCAAGACACTCAAGCAAAACATTTTGAAGATTGGTTTGAACATCGTCTTTTTCAAAATGTACCCAAAAATATCGTAATTGTAAGGGACAATGCTAGTTATCATAGTCGTCAAGTAAAAGTGTTGCGTAGTTAACATTACCAAAACAGACATTTTAAATCTTATGATAGATAATAATATATATTATTTTATTATTATTACGTTGATTATCGTGTCAAAGTAATACATTTCGTTTATATTTAAACTAGACTGAATACGAAATGTATGAAAGTGGAGACTGCTACCAGCGAGACGAAGCTTCGGAGGGTAGTCGGGAATATTCGCCTCCAAGACCCGTAAGTACTATAACAGTTCATATAACATAATATACACTCATAAATACATCATCTACATTCTACATGATGCTCCATAAATTAATTTGTAGGCAAATTTGATTATCAACTGAGTTTCATTGATATTCAAATTAATTAAGCATGAAAATAAGCATATTATTATAAATCTATTGTTTCGACGTTTACGTAGAGTATAAAATCATTTTAACTAATAGAATAAAAATTAGTTATTCCCTGCAAATTATTTCCTAATTTAATTCTTACTTATAAATATGAATAATTTTGCTATATTCAAAAACCATAAAAATTTAGTAAATTCATTACTGAAATTACGAAATTATTCTTTTAAAATTTTATTTAAAAAAAGGACAAAGACGGAAATATTTTATATTTAGAACAAGAAATTTTTTAAATAATTTTCCATAATTTAATGATAAATAATTATTTTATTTATTTAATTAACAAAATAAAAATTAACAATAATTCCAAATTCAATTCTTAATTATCGATATAAATAAATTTGTTATATTCAAAAACCATAAAAATTTAATAGATTTAATTAAATAGATAGATTTAATGAAATAAAAATTTACTATTCCCTTTATTTCTTACTTTAATTCTTAATTATAAATATGAATAAATTTGTTATATTCAAAAACAATAAAAATTTTGTAAATTCATTATGAAATTACTTATCTAAAAAAACGATGGAGACGGAAATATTTGACTTAAATAAAGCTTTATTTACTAATGACAATTGAATAAACATATTTTTATTCATTTTGAAATTTAAATTATACTAGCAAATATAAAAGTAAAAAGTCCTAAATTTAAATGAAATCTTCAACAAAATTTTTATAAATTAAATTTTTGTATTTTTGTAGACCAATTTGATTATCAACTGAGTTTCATAGATATTCAAATTAATTAAGTATGAAAATAAGCATATTATTATATATCTATTGTTTTAATAATAATGTTACAAGTTTTGTGTTTAATTCTCCAATTTTCGAATGTTCATATCCTTATTCTTATGGTGGCTAATGTTTTTTTATACAGGCTAGTCCCCCAAGGCCTTTACTTAGGAGCTACACCCCTGAGCAGGTTGTATCGACTGTTAGGAAAAATAGCTTTGATAGAGAATCGCCCAAACAACAATACTATGATGTAAGTCTAATTTGTAATATATTTTTTTTACAATTATTAATACTAATATTTAGTTACATTGTTTTTCTCGTCAATATCATTTCATGTTTTCGATCATTTTTTTTTCATGTGATTGTCTAATTATAAAAACTAATATGTTCATTGTTCACTGTGAAACTATGGGACTAAGATTATATAGCATCTCTCTCTTCATTCTCTTCGAATGAAGTTTCCACATTTCTGTAATGTATCTCAACATTAAACAAGAAGAAAAATTTTTGCCGTAAAGGTTTTTAGAAGAATTTGGAATTAAATTAAAATTAATCCTTTTCATTGTATTTGCCAATTTCCAAATCGTATTGATTTGAAATATTGAAACTTGGACTAAGAATTTCCCCATGGTAAATCCTGCCTGTCGTGAAAGATGACTAAAAGGATAACCATAGGTGGCTGCAGCGACTTGCATGCTTAGGCATACTGAGCGGCATTAGGTCGGCTCCGACGAGAGCCCTTGAAGCTCTCGCTGGATTACCACCTCTACACTTATACATTAAAACTGAGGTCATGAGAACGGCGTATAGGTTAAAGGGCCTAGGCTACTGGACCAAAACGCACAACTCTCGTGGACACTCATCGATTTTAAGTGAGGCAATCACTAAATGCCCCATGATCCCTGCTAAATGTCTCACTTCTCCCAAAATCCTCATGCCGGATGGAAAACCTGCGAAGAAACTATGTAAATAGGCGCATATATATTTGCACAGACAGCTGGTCGGCTCTGGGAGCTCTCAAATCACCCAGAGTCACATCAAGGCTTGTCAAAGAATGCAGGGATACACTAGCTGAATTAGCTAGGAGAAATAAAGTTCAACTCATCTGGGTCCCTGGACACAGCGGAGTTGTAGGAAACGAAATGGCCGACTCTCTGGCCAAGCGAGGGTCGTCAAGTGCCCCTGTCGGACCGGAGCCATTGGTCGCTTTATCAAACTGCGTAGTGGGTCTCGCCCTTCTGGGCCAACTGAATAAAGAGTGGTCTAAACTGTGGTGAGAATCACCACGCATGAGGCAGGCCAAGTTCTTCATCAAAGAGCCTGTGCCTAGGCTCTCAAAGAAACTCCTTTCTCTGAACAGAAAGGACATCAGAGAGATGACTGTCGTCTTAACAAACATCTCCACATTATGGGCATCTCAGATGACCCAATATGTAGGAAATGCAGAGAAGCGGAAGAAACTGCCTCTCACATCCTGTTGGAATGCCCAGCATTAGCATCCCTCAGGCACCGACACTTCGGAGAATCAATACTGGTCCCAGAAGAACTTATGGAAGCCAGCACTGGTAATATTCTGGGTTTCTGGCGGGCCACAAACCTACTAGAATAGAATAGGCTTCCGACCACGGGGCGCACAATGGGCTCAACTAAGTGGCCTAACTACATCAGGGGGCTAAGCCCCCTCCCCTCAAATGATGATGATTACACTTCTATTTGAAATTTTAACAAAACATCCATGAAATTGAAAATGATCAACATCCTTTCTGTTCTTACCAAAGAAAGCTCTGTGTGACGAGTTTCAGGCACCCTTAAAATTTACCTTGACCGGTCCTTGTAATCAAATTGTGACAAATATCATGACGTCCGTCCCTGTTTACAATTCTTGCAACACTACCGGGTTTTATTACACGTGATGCCGATAAGAGTTTATTGCAATGAGTTTGTGAACGATAGATCTTGGAACGAGCTTTACTTATTACTCATCTTTATCCATTCCATTACTCTAATGTTTAGTTATTTTGATTCGGAATCGAAGAAACCAAGGAAAAATATCATTTAATGGTACTTGCTAGTTACTAATAATTCATAATTAACAGAAATCACCTCCGGCGGCAAATTCGTTCGAGGAACAATCACCATGTACTGATAACAGTTATAGGGAAGCCCCTCATAAACTGGTTACCAGTCAGTCCGCCAGCTGCATAAAGGTGGGTATTTGTATTTACAATTGATAGAGAGCATGCTATATTATTCTATCTTTATGCATGTCAGAAGAAGGATATTCAGGTTTCGAGAACTTTCATAAATATACATTAATTTTTCATCAGAATATTAGAAATAACACATTTCCTCTTTCAAATTCGCATATCGGTTGCTTGACTTGTATATAGATAAATTTGATCATACTTGATGTCAATTCACAATATCTTTTAGGAGTATTCAAATGGAGACAGATATGTGCCTCCGAATTATCGTCAAATTGATAATATTGTTGATGCTCAACCAAGCCAAGGACAGGAAAGAAGATATGTCTGTTCAGCTTCATCACATAGACCACCATTTAATAGACGCCCTATTACAAGGGTAGGTGTACTAGAGAGCTGTTTTATAATAGCATTTCAATTAGTAATTTTGTCATAATTGTTTCAAGTCCGTCCTCTGTATGATGAAAGGGGTTCATACATTAACATATAGATGAACCAGGCTCAATTTTAGGAAGCACCATGTAAAATTATTTTGAACATTCAAATTCTAATTTAACTTCGACTAATAATAACTGCCCTTTATGTTCAAAAATTCAATGGTGGAAGCCGTTACTTTGTGACAATTTATTATATTGATATAATAAAATAAAACCTATTTTCTTTTTTATTACATATATTATAGAAACAAATCGTGACTGTAGTTAAGCGTGTCATCTTCAATCGATACTAATGTATGAAAATATTAATAATGTTGGCTATTTATGGTACAATATAAGACACAGGTACCAAGGGGGGTTGCGGTTGAGGAAATACATTGCTACAATAGTATAATTGAAATTGGATAATACAGTTAATATTGCGAAAAGGAAATTTTGGCGTTCGACGACTAGCGCGCAAAGTCTCTTAAAGCCGCTAGGGTCAGTATACGACTAGCGCGCGAGCTACCTGCGGTATACATATTTGTGCTTCCACAATAAATTCTTTTAAATCTCGGACGAATTCATAAATGTTTGGATGCGCACTGGAAAAGCATACGTTAAAGTGCGAATGAAATGATTCGCATGCATTTGTTGTTTCGCAATTCCAAATATTGTCTGTTGCCCATATCTGTGGTGAATATTTTGCGTCGTTATACATGTAATTGGTCTTCAAATAACCGTCAAATCTTTCCAATTGTGACAAATAACCAACGTACGGTTCCATGATACGATAGGCTTCTTGTATCTCGTCTGGTCGTAGAAAAGGTATGCCAAATGTCCATCTGAGCCACATTCCAATTACAGATTGGTTATTCTTGTATTCTCGAACGAGACCAAATTTATGAATTTTGCTGAACCACGCCCGGGTGAGGTAGAATAAACAGCCATGGTTTATCAACCCAGGCCAACGTGATCTCAACTAATCTTGAATTGCCTATTCAAAATCCACAATAACCTTGTATGGAAAAAATATCCACGGATATTCCCAACATTTATCAATTATTGATTGAAATAAAATGTCGTAAGTTGTTTTTGACAAACAAAACAACAGCGGTATTTAGTTGTTGTTTTTCACTCCATGGATGATAAAAAGTTGCTGGAAATGTTGGACACAATACTCAAATGTGCCGTCCATATAGATCGTTCTCATTTGGCATAAAAACTGTAGACTTTGAATAGTTCCAAGCACTATTTTTTGGTTGACATGATCGTTGATAAGGATCATACTTTCATTGTCTGGAGTAGAAATCTGATCATTCTGGATCATCCAATCAATACGTTCATGAGTTTCTGCAATGTCACTTGGAATGGCTGGAAATTCGGATCTTCTTGTGTGAATGATTCGACGGCGACATTTTAACTTATATATACAAACCTCCTACGTTGGCCTGCATTCATTGCACGGTCTTTTCTAGATCTATAGTTATCGATCACACGTAACCCTTTCCATTTAACATAGATAACATGGTTGAAAATTAGAATAGATAAATTAAAATTAAATCTGAATAAAATATAAAAATCTTGACATTTAATTGAGAAAACAAGTCCAAATAGTAATTGATTGCATAACATGTATATTATAAATTTGGTTCAAGTTGGAAAAAAAATCAAAAAAAGCTAAGATCCTCTTTTTTTTATTATTATTTGCAAAAAAAAAGTGCATTTTAATTTTGTTTTGATCACATAAAAGAAGGTTACGGGTGCAGGTTTACGTCAGGTAGTTCGCACGCTGGTCGTATACCGACCCCGCGCGCTGGTGGTATAAGAAGGGAATTATTTTTAATGAGCTGCGCGCTAGTCGTAGATGCCCGAAATTTTAATGCAGAGGTATACTAGGAAGGCACAAGAGGATTATCGGCAATTTTACGTTATCAAGATATCAAACAGGATGCTGTAGTACGTATCTAATTGATCATTTAAAATTTTATTGTCATTATTTTTAATACCTTTGAACATTTCTATTGATTCTAGTGTAATTAATTCAAAGTCTCTACTCACGTTATGTACAATTTTAACTTCATCTAAATTTGGAAAAGTGTGCCCTCTTTCTAAAGTATGGTTAAGGAAAGATGAATCTGTTTTATTACGTCTTAAAGATCGCAAGTGTTCCTTATAGGTAATTTCTACATTACGACTAGATCTACCAATGGAACAGTTATCACACGTTAATTTATATACTCCAGGTTTTTTAAACTTATTTGTTTTATCTTTAGCATTAACCAAAAAATAGGACAATTTATTTTGAGGTTTGAAGCTAATAATAACTAGTTTTCCACACAAAATAATAGATTAGCTATGGAATCCCCATTAAGTTCTGTTTTGGCAGATATTTTCATGTCTTATATTAAAGAAACTATAATGACTTCCCCTCTAGCTGAAAAACATATTCATTGTTGCTTTAGATATGTAGATGATGTTTTGTACTTCTTCAAAGCTACATCACGACAATGGAATGTTTTATCCTTCAATAATAATATCCATCCTCTCTAGGAACTGATAAAAAAAATACGTGTGGCACTCTTGAACTGCCGCGGTAAAGCTATTGCATAGCATTTTTTATCAACTTATGCAATTATAATTATTTATTTATTTTTTATTTATGCAGTATTTTTTTTTCTTTGATATTAATTCAAGTTACACTTTTTGAGCGTGGTGACCGATAAGAAAACAAATTTTTTTCTTTTGTTTTCTTTTATTGAATAAATGAGAAGTTAATATCGTTTAAAATATTTTTATTATCTTACAATACATGTAGGTTATTCAGGAATTTTTATCATTGAAACTATAGGTTTATGGTAACAGAAATAAGAAACATAAGTTTGAGACTTGATATCCTCTAAATATCTGGAAAATACCGCGTCAATCGTGGTCCCATATTTTGTTGTGGATTCTTGTGGATCATTATTCATTTTCAAATTCAATTTTTCCGAAAGAAAAGTTGCAAACGCTCTGATTTTTTATCAGCGAAGTTGATGTTGAAATCGCCAGCCAAGATAAGTGGAAATTTATTACCATTTGTACCAAGTATTTTCGACCCTTCTTCAGTGTACTCCAGTAAAGTGCGATGAATAAAATGCTCTACCTCGTCCAATTTTGGATTCGGATAAATGTAAATTGCTACCATGAGTATGTGTAGGCCATTTCTAAGTTTGCATAAGCACGCACAAATATCTCCAACAAATGAGCGCCTAACATTAACATCGCCAACGTGTGCAATATTTATTTCAATATTCGGAGTCATAATATTAGTAACATTATTATTATTTTGGTAAATAGCTACCCCACCTTTTGGAACAGTATCTACAACAGTATATATACCTACATGTATACTTACGGGGCGCACATGCGGTGAGTGTGGCATTATAAAGATATGGTAGATACCTATACACCTATATACTTTCTCACAAACAGCTGCTTACGTATTCGTCCGATTTCGGAGCAGCTCGTCTCGATCCGTGCGAGCTTCGTACAGTCATACCATATACATACACGTTAAGCGAACGCTCGGCCGAGCTACATGGTAGGCGGAGTGGGGGTGTTAGGTTATTTTCGTTACGGAATTTCTTGATTCGGTTGCCGCGCTCAAAGCCTGCGATAAAAGCTATGCAATAGCTTAAAAATAAATTTCCTAGACCTTACCCTCACGCACCATAATAATATCATTACTTTCAAACTTTATAGAAAACCTACATTAACAGATACAACTATTGCCAATTGATCTTTTAGTCCCCGTAGTCGCAAATTAGCAGCATACAACTTAATGATACATAGAGCCTTTTCAGGTCCTCTTTCTCCTGAAATCCTGAATGAAGAATTGAATATAATCAAGGTTATAGCCATTAACAATGGTTTTCAACCTCAACTTATATCCAAATTAATTGACAGAAAAAAGCAGAAATTAACTTACTCAAGTATCTATCCTTTCAGAAAAAAATCTGATTCTTCATAAAAATACGTTTCCTTCGCATATTTTGGTACCGTAAGTGAAAGAATTGCAGACATTTTATCGAAACATAATCTAAAAGTTAGCTTCAAACCTCAAAATGAATTGTCTTATTTTTTGTTCAATGCTAAAGATGGAACAAATAATTTTAATAAACCGGGAGTAAATAAATTAACCTGTTCAAGAGTGTGATAACTTTTACATCGGTAGATCTAGCCGTAATATAGAAATTAGATACAAGGAACACTTTCGATCTTTTAGACTTAATAAAACAGATTCATCTTTCTCTAACCATATTTTAGAAACAAGGCACACTTTTCCAAATTTAGATGAAGTTAAAATTTTACATAACGAGAGTAGAGGCTTTAAATTAAACACACTAGAATCAATGGAAATTTTCAAAGGTATTAAAAATAATGACTATAAAATTTCAAATGATCAATTATATGTGTACTACATCATCCTGTTTGATGTCTTGATAACGTAAAATTTCCGATAATCCTCTTGTGCCTTCGTAGTATACCTCCGCATTAAAATTTCCTTATCACAATATTAACTCTACCTCATTATCCAATTTCAATTATACTATTCTAGCAATATATTTCCCCAACCGCCGCAACCCCACTTGTTACCTCTGTCTTATATTGTACCATAAATAACCAAGATTATTCATATTTTCATACATTAATATCTTTTGAAGGTGACACGCTAGTGTATTAACTATAGTCACGATTTGTTTCTATAATATATGTGATATAAAAGAAAGAAAAAGTGTTTTATTTTATTATATCAGTACTTTATGTTCATTGATTTCATTGAGTGTCTTTGTGTGTACAAGGATAATAATAAATATGTAAGAGTTTTCCCTTCTGTAATTTTGGGGATTTCGAATGTTTTCTTCTACAAAAAGTAAAATGCTGTCTGTAAACGCTACGTATTGGAGTTTATTTATATCGTGATCAATCCGGGTACTCAATAGTCAAGATTTTTACAAATAAAATAAAGTTATTGTGAATGCTAAAAAAAATCATAGTTGTTTAATCAATTCAGGGAACCAAATCAATTGTTTTACTTTACGGTCAAAATTTTTGTAAATTTCTGGAGTTTCCTGTGACTTAGAAAGAAAATGAAAGTATTAATACATCTCCAATTCTAAACTATTAAAAAAAAGGGTGAAACCGTTCAGAAATTTGGATTGAATAGAAATCGCCGTCTTGAATCAAGGTATTTCATATACCCATGGAATATATTTGACTCCATAGGTGAACTTTCATTTGTTTTCATGAAAATCTTAATACCATAATAAAATATGGAAAATCTGCAATAGAACAATCATAATTCTGCTATTGCTGCATCGTACACTGCATGTGATGCCAAGAGTACAACTATATTTACACAGCTTCTTAGTACACGATATTCTAGATTGGAGTTATATACAATTAGATCATATTTATCTCAGTTTTAACACCTCGCAACGCTTACGACCTCCACAAAATTGCTCAGAATCTAGATACAATCAGTAAAAAAGAATGTTCATATATTTCCAACTGTACTTCTAAATTGTAATAGTTTAATTTAATTTTAAATGATTTTATCGCGAATCAGCTTTGTGCGCAAGACTAAAGTCTTGCTTTCACATTTCACGATAATCCACTGACAAATTAGAACTTTGTTTGAAAGGTAACCCATTAATTCGACTTGAGGCTGTTGTAGAGCTCAAAGTTAACAAAAAAATAGAGCAAACAATCGAGCTATGGTAAGTTCCGTAGTTTACAGTAATCACGCAAGGGTTACAAGTCTCACGGAATCCTATTATCGCCCAATCTATTAAATTTTTGTATAATAGATTAAAGTTATTACCTTTATCATTGCATTGTTAAGTCAACGTCTTTATGAGATCAAAGCCAAAATGATTATAACGTCAAAGCTGTTTAACGAGTTTTATCAGTTGATGTTTTCACTGTGTATTCTTATTATCAAGACAATCGCATTGCAGTTCACTTTTCGGTTATTCGTGTGTTATATTTTTATATCTTTTAGTAGGCCCACTCATTTGGAAATAATTGAACTTTATTCGGATACGTAGTCTTAAGTCGTTAAGAGTATTTTTGGTTATTTTGACAGATTCTAGAAAATAATTTGTTTTTCTCAGGCTATAATACAAAACTGTCCTTTTTCAACTGTTTTTAATTAAACAATGAAATCATTGTGTTTACAGTTGGTCATTATTACAATAGATCTCCCATGCAATTTCAAAATTAATGCAATGAATAATGAAGACAGCTCTGAAAATGAAATGTCAAATTCAAATTTCTGTTGTAACCATTTCGCTATTTATGTAATAGCCGCAGAAAAAATATTGGTACAATCACACGGAATGTTCATTACCCACTAGTATGCTTTGCAGTATGAGCCGTAGAGGCGTAGACTCTTGGGAAATGTAAATAATTGGCACACATTTACGCATTGGTTTCTCACTGATGATAATATCTTGTTGTTTACGAAATGGTTCCCTTAAAGCTGGGATTCGCATAGTAATAATGCAATAAACAAATTAATTACCTCATTTTTGAGGTTACATAAAAATTTCTAAAAAATGTAAAATTTGACCGTTTTTGATCAAATAAATTTATTAACAAAATAGATGAATTCTACCAAAACTCCGACGCTAGGGTTGTTTTCGAATAATTTTGATATTCTGAGTTCGATTTTATCGTCGAATTGTATATTGTCGAATGCATACCCTCAAATCTGCTTATTTGTTATAAACAAATTATCTTTATTATTAAATATACGAATTTGACCAAAATGTCGAGTTTATAGTCGTTGTCGGATAATTTCGGCCTCCTGAGTATGATTTTATTGCTATTATGGTCTTTAAATGCATACATAAATTTTTGAATTGTTATAAACAAATTATTTATTAACAAATGTGATATTTTTATTCATTTTATATAATATAATGAAAAATGGCATGCCACTAATTTTAAATAATTGTTTTCCCTTCCATAACAACTCTCCCATACCTCCTTAAAAAAATTAATATGTTTAATTTTATATATATTTGTCATAAAACATCAACTTTTTTATTATTTTTTTCTCATTTGCTTTTGACAATTACCACGAGAATGCATTTAAAGACCATAATAGCAATAAAATCGTACTCAACAGGCCAAAATTATCCGACAACGACTATAAACTCGACATTTTGGTCAAATTCGTATTTTCAATAATAAATATTATTTTTTCATAACAAATTAGCAAACTTGTGAAGTATACAATCGACGATCTTGACGATAAAATCGAACTCAGAATACCAAAATTATCCGAGTTTTGGTCAAAAACGGCCAAATTTTGCATTTTTTTATGAATTTTTATGTAATCTCAAAAATGAGCTAAATAGATTTCTTATAAGCAATATAAAAAATTTGCGCAACTTTATTTGTGGTCAACTTTTGTTCTGATTACATTCTGAAGAGAATGCTCTTTGTCCCATCAAAATCGATCCCATTTCCCAAGGATTTACGAGTCCAATATCCATTTGACTGCACTGTAGGCGTATTCTAATGAACTTTGGAACTTTTCTTTGTTCAATATTGAACCATTATAAATAAAACAGTTATTTCAATTAAAACGGGAAAGATTTCTTAGTTTTTTCAAGATTTTTGTGAACGTTCCACCACAATTTAGAGCTTGTCATGTAATAATTTGTATTTAATTTCACGCTTCTGGATAATGAGTTTGTTATATTATGATTTAACCTATTTTTATTGTGAAATTTTCTCAATTGCCGACATTCTTGAATTTTCCATCTAAATAGATCAGTGTTGGGAATTTGCAGCTTCTTAACTTGCTGCTCTGAATTTTTTCAGTTCCAAACACTTATCCTTGGTCTCGGTTCAAATATTTCTGGCCAAATTGATGCGTGCTTTTTTTCCCACTTCACTCGATAAACATGAATATAGTCGCAGCGATAAAATGGATCAATCTTTCATGTTTCAAGGGTATAAAATGTATTTATTAAAAGCTGCGTATCTTGGTTGAAAATTAGGAAAAAAAATTCGATAAATCACTTCAAGGGCAATTTATGATTCACCGTTTAACTTTTCAAGTTAATTTGTAGAACGCTTATCAGCTAAAGATAAATACACGTCAGCTATCAAATTGAATTCGTATTTCGAAGAGGAATATCCAATTTAAAAAGGCGTAAAGTTACGGTACAATTTCGGATAGTAATTAGAATAGAACAAATTTTTTGAATAGATAGTAATAATCTGCTGGATCGTAAACTGTATTGAATTTGTTTGCAGAACTCTAACATTCTCTCTGCTGTTTTATGCCTGGTCAAAGAGTTGGACTATCCCAGTTTAGAAGTTGTGGAGATGGCCGTCCGATGTAGAATGGATGAATTGGATGACTGATATAAAAATCCATCCGTGGCAGCAATACTGATAGCTTTAATAATCACGAGCCTGCTAACTTATTCACTCAAATTCCGTACGAATGTTTAACTGAAGTACTTTACAATTTTATATAATGTTACATGAAAAATATCAAATATGTGTGTGGGCGTATTTAAGTAAAAATTGTTGGATGTATTTTCTCGTGCAATATATTTCAATGTACCAAAAAATATAGAACAAATAATCATCGACCAATCTTGCAATAGACATCCAGAAATTTTCACTACTCAATCCTACTGCCACATAAACTTTTTATATATTGTAATATACACAATGTAAAATACAGAAAACTAGGGTATATATTTATTAACATACTTGTAATTATTTGAACGTATAATGCGCTTGGAGTGTCTTAGCATAATTAATATCATAGGGGATTGTTATTCTCATTGAAGACAAATATTAAAAATGATCACTTATTATTTACAGGATTTGCATCGATGTAGTTATAGTGAGTACCCGATTTACCGAACTTTGGTTACATTAATTCGTGATTATCCGGATTGCCAACCGCGTTTGGTCTCGTTGCGAAATAAATTTACATAGATACATGCTTCTAAGCGCTCAGAAATAATAATTTTCTTTGTACTTGCAATAGTCTGCGTGTGCTATCACCGCTATGGTTCATTTGTTTTATAAACAATCGCCACGACGCGGACAACAATTAATCGGGGTTTCACCGCTTATATTGGAAAGTTTTATTTAATGGATTTGACAACAAAGAAGGTCTGAAATTATGGAATAAAGGAAAGTAAATATCAAGACAGCTGTTTTTCCATGCAACATGAATTAATCAATTGAAACTTTCATTTTACACTCGTGAATGAATGCGGCTTTAATAAGTAGAAAAATAAAATGGATCTTTTTGGGAAAAAACTAACAAGGTTGCATTACTTTGGACCAGTACATATTCTCTAAGAATTCGACATTTATTTGACGTCAATTAGTTTTTTTTTTAATATGTAATAAAAACGAAATCAAACAAATTTATATTTACACAATTGTTCCATGGCATAGTGACATTCTCAAAGCAGGTTGTGTTTTATTTTGTTCTATATATTTTTAGAAACAAATGCAGTTGATGTCATAATTGTACAGCAAAGAATAGGTAGACTATCAGAAGCGAAGTTTGAAAAAGCAAACCAATTTTCAAGTAAGATGAAGTTATAATAAAGATTCTTGACCCAGTATGAATTATGTATAAAAATTCTCGGGAAATAGGTCACATTAACATTTTGTTCTATATTTTGTCTTTACGTACGTTTCGGTCTCAAGACCATCATCAGAAGACTTATTATGTCAAAAAGGGTTTTTTAAAACTAATTATAGCACAAAGCGTCCATATCGTACCAATTTCAATCAAAAATGCCCATATCGTCGAAACGAACAGAAACACGAATAATCGAAATTGTACCGTCAATATTTCAAGCATAAAATATAACAAGAATCCATTATTCAGTAATATTCTTATAATATACAAGCGCATGTTGGTATAGTGTCTCAACGACTGGAGATCAAAGCTATTATGTTAAGTATCTACTCTCGAACCAGATGTAACGATTTATCAGGTACTTGAAAAAAGTTGCAGACCTGTATTGGAATATTACTTTTGAGCATTCTTCCTAAAATATACTTTTAACATTATAAAGACGCATGTAGGAATTTGCAAGAGTTTTAATTAATTAAGTTAGTATAAATCAGACTTAATGTCTGAATATCAATCCTATGATTATGATGATTAATTAAAACTCTTGCAAATTCCTACATGCGTCTTTATAATATTAAAAGTATATTTTAGGAAGAATGCTCAAAAGTAATATTCCAATAAAAGTCTGCAACCTTTTTCAAGTACCTCATAAATCGTTACATCTGGTTCGAGAGTAGATACTTAACATAATAGCTTTGAACTCCAGTCGTTGAGACGCTATACCAACCTGCGCTTGTATATTATAAGAATATTACTGAATAGTGGATTCTTGTTAAATTTTATACTTGAAATATTGACGGTCCAATATCGATTATTCGTGGTTCTGTTCGTTTCGACGACGTGGGCATTTTTGATTGAAATTGGTGCGATATGGACGCTTTGTGCTATAATTAGTTTTAAAAAAACCCTTTTTGACATAACAAGTCTTCTGATGATGGTAGTGAGACCGAAACGTACGTAAAGACGAAAATATAAAACAAAGTATTAATGTGACCTATTTCCCGAGAATTTTTATATATAGTAAGATGAAGAATATCCAGTTTAAAGATCCATCGTCGATACTCTGTTACATTCGGGTGGCTATGCTCTTGCTAAGCTAACGTATTGAGGAGAGCCATCAGGGTAGCTGAGTTTCCCGATGTCGGTGATTAAAATGATTTGCATCTCCAGTTTATAGGGCCATACGCTTCAAGGCCATTGCAATTATTGACGAAAGATCAAAGAAGACGCTCGAAGTTTACTTATTCTTTGACTATAGTAGGTAAAGAATTTATTCCAATCTATTTGAGGATGAAGGATAGATCCACAGATATATTTTTTACAAATTTGCTCAGATATTTGTTAGGATTGAAATTTAGAAAAGCTGACGATATAAAGAAATCAAGATGAAATGTTATTGTTTCCGCAATAGTGAAGAACGTTTTACGACTGTATAAGAGGGGAATGGAATTTTCTATGTTTCCCTATATTAATCACAATAAGTGTCGACCTTCACGAAGTCTATTAGTTAATAATTCTTTTTTTTTTTTAAGTGGGAATGAAACTAAAATCAAGTGCCTATAATCACCACAAAACCATTTCTTCCTTTAATTGCTAGTATTTTTCTAGGGGACTTTCGAAAACATTAAAAATAGAAAGTAAATTACATCTAGAATGTTTCGGCGTTTGTCACATGTAAATTCATTTAATTTGAATAGTAATACGTTAATAATATTTATAATAATGGCAGTTTCTTCACTTCCGGTTTTATAAGTATCGACTTCGACTCCATTTCATATTTAGCTCTATATTTTGAAAAATGAATGAAAATCTTCAATACATGAGTAGTCATGACAGTCAATCTGTATATTATGCTTAGGTATCAACACTTATTATATGATTAAGAATTAATTAATTGGCAAATTGGTAAGTTACTTATCTGGAATCCCTCTAATGCATTGGCTGCTAACTGGAACGATGAATTGGTTAAGATTATTGAAGTCTGATCTTTTGGATAGGTCTGAAAGCTTAGGCCCAGCATATTATAGGCACAAAAGGATTTCACTATATAAAACTAAAATAAATATAGTTGTAATTGATCCGATCCAAGTGGGCCTTGGTCATGCATTGTTGATGTTTATTTAGTTTTATAAGGAATATTGAAGTAATTGTTTTTTCGAATTATATGTATGGTTGTGACTTGTAGTATATTGCAATTTTTTTCTCATTCATTTCAAATATGAAATATTCCATCCATTTAATTGCAATCGTTAAAGTTTAACAATATATTTTATAACGTTTCTAGTCTACTAATATTTTATTTATAATTTTATATCTTGCCGTTTTGTGCAATTTAATTTAGTTTAGATATTAGGTCTTTGTAACTTTTTAGAATTATTAGAAATGTAGCAATTTCAATACACTCAAAAGCGTAATTTATTAATTTTTATTGTTTAATTATATTCAAACACAAATATAAATTCATGATTAGTTGTTGTTTTTAATGTTTTTTTTATATACTTGACTAAACGAGAGGGAAACCTATAATGTTCGGAGAACATCGTGTGAGCCAGTAGTGGAATAAGAGGATATACGCATTCGTAATTTTCTTGAAGGTTTGGAGGTTATAGGCATAGGGAAAGACCACGGTCGTACATACAGGTCTGGAAACTCGGGGCTGTTTCCTATGTGAGAAGTGGGACCGCTAAGCGTCGACTGTCGCGTAGTACCAAAAGACGTCACGGGTGACGCGTTAGTCTACGAGTATTCTCTGACAACTGTCAGTTGACTATTGGTTTATCTGAAGAGCTCATTGCTTCAGATATAGAGAAGTTCTCAAATTTTCTAAGGATGGATACAAACACGTTAAAAAAACTGTTGTCCGAAATTGCTCACACTAATAATATCATCAAGATATCTGGCTGCAGAATGGTTAGATATTGCTAGGAAATTTGAAACTGTGGAATGCTCTTTCTGGTGTTCAACTACAATACAATAAAATGTACAATTTACAGTTAGAGTCCAAATCGAAAGCAAAAGAAACTAAACCAGAATCAATATATCAATAAATATAAACATTTCTGTTGTTCTGTGATATAAACGTCAACGTCAATAAGTGTCATGTAGAAACTTTTGTTCAGTTGGTGACTAAAAATTTTCCCCCATAATTGCACGCAAATCGCAATTAATATCGAACCAGACCATAACGATAAATTACCAAATTACCATAAAGTAATGTTTCCTTCAATTTTTTTTTCAATTAGTAAGGGTAATTGAGTAGTTTCAGGAATGAAATAATTCAAAAAACCTGAATGAAAAACTTATGAAATAACATCACTTTATTTTTTCGTCCTACAAATCAGTTTGTTTTTGTGGATTCGTTTATTTTTAACTTTTCTGAAGATTCGACACTTTTGCATAGAAAATAAACTCCATCTTATCCTATATATTATAGTACCTAAAGCTTACTATGGATCAAAGTTCTGGAAAAAACTTGTCACAATCGAAGGGATTGTTTGGATCAACATTATCAGCAGCTGTCATCTGATATTTTCTTATTCCATCTTTGTCAACACAGTACTGATAACCTGGCGGACCTTGCAATGACTTGTAGTTCCCATTATCTACGCATTGTAGAGTAAATTCTTTCCCAAGCGATGTAAATAGGTCACCGTCTGTTCCGCAATCTTAAAAGAAAATATCATTTAACCCTTTTAAATTAACTTTAGAGTAAAGGTCTAAGAACTCGCGACGGAATAATTAACAAAGAAGTATGAGATGTATATAATAATGAATTTCGTACTGATAGTATACTACAACAGGCGCGCCGCATTTAACCGAATTGTTTACGAGCTAATTATTACTTCCCTCCCCAGATTAGGGCATGAGATGTTGTCATCTGTAGGGATGGCAAAAATTATTAATATATCGATACATCGGAACAAATGTATCGATCTTTTCAATGTATCGATACTTTCTTGAATTTCGTAAGAATTTGACTAAATAAGTATTATTTTCACAAGAAAATAAAACTGCAAATTTAATGGCATTGTTTATCATGATTTCATGATATGAACAAGCTAAAAGAATATAATACGTTATAAATATAGGGAAAAATGCAAATAACTCCAATAAATAATAATAAAAAACAATTCAATTCCTGTATTCAGATGGAAGTGATTGTAAAAATAACAATTTAGATAATGTTTTTCCAGTTATTCTGTTGCGGTTTTTTTTTGGACTACTTACTACAATTAACGCCATCGGATTGAATAAGGTCACCGTGGAATGCTGTCTTCACGTTGAATCGGGAAACGCAAAAGATCCTAAAAATGCAAACGATAAGCGATTCTATTTACTGTTGCGGTACAAGTTTTGAAATAAAAACAAATAGTTGAATGTCGGGGATCTTTCAAGGCGAAATATATCGAAGAGCCAAGATGATGTTATGAATTAAGATTGAAAGAAGTCCGATTCGATTTTAGACACGGACGTATTATTTCGTAACATTTATATTCTTTAGGTCTAAGCATGTATGTATGCGTTCCTAATACCTCTTTTTTTAGTAATGGTTTGGTGACTATCTACTTTCTAATCAGACAATTAGAGCTCCCTGGTCCTGTATTTAGGAGTTCATGACTTGGTATTTCTTAACGTTTTTCCACAGGCAATTGCTCAAATACTAAGCTTGTCACTTATAGTCCAGTCACCAGAGGAGCCAAATCGCTGAAAGATAGTCCCAAGTTTCTTATGTATTTTGACGCGCTGATAATCTTGTGGTTTTGAAGTTATAGCCAGTTTTTTACTCCAAGAAATGGCTATTTTCGGTTTTTTGATATAGAAAACAGTATTGATGCTATGAAATAACTTTACAGAGAAAAGTTGTAAAAATCATGACTCAACTTTTAGTCCCTAACTACTAGGGGGGCCCTAGATTTATTTTTGGCAGTTAAGCAAATATTGTTTTAAAAATCGGTATTTGAAGTTAAAAAATATCAGATAGCGGGAAAAGATAGTAGAAAATAGGAACTGTATTGCTTATGGGCGCGGTAGCTCCGTTTCGTAAGTTGAGAAATACATTATGTAGATCATTTAAATAAAATTTCAATTTAACACAGTATAATTTAACGTCTTTCATTAGCGTTTTATAAATCAATCCAAATTCCAAATATATTTTCTGTGTCTTCAGTCATTTACAATTACCCGCTAACAAAAGTGAGAGAAGTCACGTGATCAATTGATCACAGTTTTTTAAATTTAATAGCGCAAGGGAAAGCGGGGATATGTTATACACGTCAGGACATTTTAATGCTTTGGTTGGTAACTATCAGCTCTAAAAGAAAATTTTATGAAGTTAAACATTTAATTAATCCTAAATTAGATTGAAACAATTTCTTATAAAGGGAGTAATAAACATTCGAATAGTTAAAACGAGAATATGAATATTATACGACACAGCTATATACTTTTTTCGTTTATACTTACTGTCCTTTTTCTATGGTGTATGGTCCATAGCTGCCATCGTTCTGACATGGTGTAGGTATTATGTTTGAAATTATTGTTCCATGCAAGCGAAGTTTTTCCATCATCAGATATTGTGCATACGCTTTACTCTCACATTTTCTCAAATATTGATTTCCAAAATTACCACTATTCTTAACTATAATAATAATAAAGATTCTTGACCCAGTATGAATTGTATATAAAAAATTCTCGGGATATAGGTCACATTAACACTCTGTTTTAAATATTTTCGTCTTTACGTACGTTTCGGTCTCACGACCATCATCAGAAGACTTATTATGTCAAAAAAGGGGGTTAATTAAAACTAATTAGCACAAGCGTCCATATCGCACAATTTTCAATCAAAAAGCCTACGCCGTCGGAACGAACAGAACCACGAATAATCGAAAATTGTATCGTTAATATTAGAGTATAAATTTTTTGTAACAAGAATCCACTGTTCAGTAATATTCTCATAATATAGAAACGCATATTGCTATAGTCTCAAAGCAACTGAAGTTCGAAGCTATTTGTTGGTATTTACTCGAACCAGATGTAGATTTATGACGTACTTGAAAAGGTTTTAGACCTGCATTGGAATTTACTTTAAGCGTTCTTCCTAAAATATACTTTTAACATTATAAAGACGCATGTAGGAATTTGCAAGAGTTTTAATTAATCAAGTTAGTATAAATCTGACTCAATCCCTGAATATCATTCCTATGATTTACAGAATTGGAGTCCCGTTTTATGTGAATCATCTCCAGGATACATCTTTTATAATAATTGGTTTCTTCAGTTAAAATATAACATTTTTGTAATCAAATTGATGGTTATAATCAAAGCAGTGCTTAGCAAGGGCGGTGGAATTTTCTAAGTTATTATTTCTTGTGCTATACTTATGGCCGTACATTATTTTTTGTAAATATTGTTTAGAGATACCAGTATAAGTCCCATCACAATCTAAACAATTCAATTTATATACTGTGTGGGTTTGTTTATCTTTAGGTATTACAGGTTTTAGATTTGAGAAATATTTTCCAACACAGTTAGTAGGTTTATGAGCAACATTTATATCGTACTTTTTCAAACATTTCTTAATTTTTTCTGAGGTCTCCGGAATGTATGGTAAAGTTATATAATTGTCTGTATTACCTTTGATGTTATTTTTATATGAAGAACCATTATAGATTTTGTTTATTCTCTCTTTAATGATAGGATTGAAGAAAGTTTTTGGGTAGCCATTCATTTCTAGTGTATTGCGAACAATTTTTAAATTTTTGGGAAGGTCCTCTGCGTGGGACAATTTTACCGCGCTGTTTATGACACTTTTTTTATAACAAGCTGGTGCAACGGAATTGAAATGACGATAACGTTGAGACCAAACTTCTTTAGTGAACCAAGAAGTTTTTATTTTTCCATCTGCATCATGCCTAATGTTCATATCTAGGAAATTTATGTTTTTGTTTATTTCTATTTCACAAGTGAATTGAAGTTTACAGTGGAAATTGTTAAATTTATTAATCACATATTGAATTTTATCGTTGGGAACACAGAACAGTGGATTCTTGTTACAAAAAATTTATACTTTAATATTAAAGATACAATTTTCGATTATTCGTGGTTCTGTTCGTTTCGACGGCGTAGGCTTTTTGATTGAAAATTGTGCGATATGGACGCTTGTGCTAATTAGTTTTAATTAACCCCCTTTTTAGACATAATAAGTCTTCTGATGATGGTCGTGAGACCGAAACGTACGTAAAGACGAAAATATTTAAAACAGAGTGTTAATGTGACCTATTTTCCGAGAATTTTTTATATCTAACTATAATATGAAATATATTATTATGATGAAAAACATCTTATGAAGTAACAGTTAAATTTCTCAAACATCCCTCATTAAAAACGTTTGAGGCTAATTGAAATTTTCGAATAATACGAGGGCAAGGTGAAAGTCCCTGAAAAATAAAAAGTTCTGTTTTGACACCCATCGAAAGCAAGCAACCTTGAAGATTTTTGCAAGCATGGAAAAAGTGAATTTCGCGTCTTGATTAAACATTTTTTTTTGCGTGGAAAAAACGTTACGCAACCCAAAGCAACGCTTGTTGAACACGCCATCGATTGGAACGATTCATAATTGGTAGTATGACCACAAAGGACGCCGAACGTTCTGGTCGTCCAATTGAGGTTAAAACGCCAGAAATTGGACGATCAGCGAGTTAAAATGCATGAGATTGCATCTATAGGCATCTCAACCGAACGGGTACGGAACATTCTGCATAAATTTTTGAATATAAGAAAGCTGTCTGCCAGATGATTGCCGCATTTGCTCTATGTTTGGCTATGTTCAAATGCGATAAGAAGGACTCTTTGAGCTGTTTCGTAAGCGTGGACGAAACATGGATCCATCACAACACACCAAAGACCAAAGAACAGTCGAAACAATGGCGAATCAAAGTCGAAAAAGGCCAAAGTGGGTTTATCGGTCATGGCGATAGTTTTTTGGGATGCACACGGTATTGTCCGTATCAATAACTTTGAAAAGGGCAAAACGATCACCGGCGTATATTATGCAGTCGGGGCCTTGGTTCTGGGTTGTATTGAATAGGCACCTTTATCATTTTTTAAATTTTTACTTACAACAATCCAATAACTTCATTGCTTTTTCTGGTACTATGATGGAAGTTAAATCTCCGGTCATAGGATCGGCACACCAGCAGTTACCGCTGTCACATTGTAAAGGTTCATAATTGCCCATTGAATCACAGTGGAAGCTCACATATACTCTCTTTTCAATCCCAGTTTTGGCCAATAATTCTGATTTCCTCCTACTACACGCTTAAAGATGTCAAAATTAAATAGGCATGTACGTATAAGCACAGCTAACAAATAAAGTAGGTATAATATTATTACCACATGTTATATTATCAGCACTATCGGCGAAAGCTTGTCCAAAAATCCTATTTCCTATAGCGTCATAGCAGAAACACCTTAAAACATTACAGAATATAATAAGTCACAACGACACTAAAACTGGGAGTTCTTTTACTAGAACTTTCCACATCGCGAGTTCCAATACTCTAGGGCAGTGTTTTTCAACCTTCTTAAATACGCACACCGTTACGAGTGAAACAATTCCGGCGACCCCCAGGAACTTCCGATTTAAATGGTAAAATTGGAGGTAAAATCTTGCAAATTCGACGGTTTATGATTGTTTGTAAAAAAATGGGTTCGCTCCTTCATCACTCAAAGGTCAGGGGGATATCCAAAGGAAAAGTATTGAAACGAGTTCTGGAACCGAAAGCTAAATTGTTAATGTTCTTACAAGAATTGAATAGAATTAGTCATTATGTGATGAAAATCAATTCTAAACTTAAACAAAATGTTATTCAAATTAGAGAAGAAAACGTTCTAACGACCAAGGGTAAAAATTAAAGGATTCCTGTCAAAAGTTGGTTTGTGGTCAACGTCTTTACAAAAAAGGATGTACGATTCTTTCCCTTGCGTTCAGAAAATTGGTCAAGAAATTGCAACAGACCGATCGTTGGTGTTGGTAGTAGCTTGCATAATTTGGAAGTGAAACTATTATTTATTAAAAACTTATAGATTTTGCTGCTGACGGCATGCTTAAGCTGGAATTTAATTCGCAAAATATTGTAGTCTTTTGGATGAAGAGAAAATAAGAATACCGAAAGCTGGCAAGGGAAGCTTTGGAATTATTTGTTCCATTCGCCATATAGTGAATATAGAATCTAAGAATAAATAACACTTTTGTTTTACTGTCGGTATTGCAGCATTGTGCTGTAACCTACGAGGGACCAGCTACAACATTATCTCTGGCTTGTGACTTTACGTTCGAGCGTTCAGGCCTTGTACTATAGACGGTATTGGTTAAAACCACTGATCTCTATTATAATTGTTGTCTAATGATATAGTTCAGTGATTAAAACTGGTGGAAAACAGTGTCCCTACTTCCCTCTTGTCTTTCTCGCACCCTCATAATGTTAGCCACACCTTTCGTAGCGTTATAGCGTATAGACGTTGCTGTCACTGGCGTGCGAACAGGTGTTGCAAAGGTTGCATTTACAATGTTCCCAAAAAACATTGATCATTCAACAAAATTTTGAACCCTGGTCAACAAAATTTTGAGAATAGTTTTTTTTTCATTTTAATAACCATTATATGCTTATATAATTTATATATAATATTTTTTGCAACCCCAATACGACATGCCTTTGCACGCCACTGGTTGCTATGTTTATATGAATGTACCCCAATGTTCGTTCACAACTTTTAAGGGATCATTTTGATGGCCTACATTTATTGTATGGAGTAAACGAGTTTTGTTCATGAAATCTAGTATTCTACACTTTTTGGTTTTGCGGATGTATATTTCTCCAAATTTTGGTTGGATAAGCTGTACAGTATTGGTGGGATTGTTTAATTGTTAATAATAATATTTCTGTCGGAATATCCCAATCTTATCTACGTAGAAATTTATCAGTTAGAGCAATAAAATGACGTGTAGTAGTGAGTAAATGATTCTCATATCACCAAGATAAGAATCGTTTGAATTAAATTTCATAGATATAAGCTTACCTCCCAGAAGGTCCTCCTTTGCATTGCTTCGGAGCCCAAGTACCATCTTCTGAACATGTTGGGCTCCATAATAAAGACAATATTTCAGGATGACATCCCCCATTTGCGTAATAATGGAAACAGGACTTGGTATCAAGCATTTTACAAAATCCTAAATCATAAAATTAACGCTATTATAGACTGTCATAAAGGAGGAAAATGTTGTTAAACTTTCACAATTACCAGTAAATAAGAAAATAAATCTCCAATCAGAGCTTAAGCCTTGAATTAAAACTAAGGAATAATGACAGTAACATTATTTTTTTCCTTTCTGAATCCATCTAGATTTCCGGGTGTGTGCATGAGTAAGTAACTCACTGTCGTACAAATTTTGAAAATCGCTTCAAAGTACATTTAACCCGTAAATGTGCCTGAAATATAATAATGTAACATAGGAACATGTTTGGTACCTAGGCAACACTATTTTTCTGATTTGAACATCTATTTTGCTATTTATGCTATTTACACTGAATGTTATTCTGCCCCAATGGACATTTATTATTCTTGTATCGAACTGCAAAATTATTTACCTGTATCACAATCCAGCCCAGGTTCACATTGTTCAATTGTTGTACACCTGGTACTAGCTGAAATCAAAATTCATGTTATAAGTACTTAATTATGGACAATGTCTTTTCTAAGAGGAGGAAAAAAAATCGGTTAAGCGAACCGTGTAATGTCCTGATTACTTTGTTCTTTATCACTTTAATTATATAAACACTAACGTCACTATAGTTCGTTTTATTTGCAAACGATTTAAATATACGAATAAACATAGATCTTAGGATATTTATAATCAAATAGAAGCTGAAAACAACAAATGGGATTGCAGCAGTGGCGGCTCCTCGAAGGAGGCTAAGGAGGCTCAGCCTCCTCACCAATTTATCTTAATGATCATTCTCCATTTTATTTCCTGTTTCTCTGATAATTCTTTAAATTTTACAATTAATTCCCCGTTCTCAGTAGTTATTTTCAATCTGGCAACATTGGCCAGAGGCTAGATTCTCTATATATCTCAAACGCTAAATACGTGTGGTCAACACAGTTGCCGTTTTTCCAACCAGTCCAACTGCCAAATAGAGTAAAACAGCGGATATGGCAACATTCTCTGTAGGCTAGCTTCTCGTTCGCACTCGGTCGAAATACGATTACTTCCTGCCCTGCGAGCTGCGAGACGAGACACGTGCTCCGTCAGTTATTGTTTTTGTTTCGCGACCCGAAGTAAGGTTAAGTTATAATTTATCTGTTCCGTGAGTTATTTAACGTTAAAATGTGCAGTTGCTGACTTCTTAGAAAAGCCATTTAGTGGATTAACATATTACAGAAAAGTGTTTCTTAAAAATAAACGGCCTTTACCGGATTTGAAAGGATTAGTGATGACATATGTTTCAAAATCGAAATACACAATAAATTATATTGCTTGCTATTTACATCTGATACAACTTCATGTTGGGGGCACTCGGGTTATGATGATTTGAAAAATTTAGCTCGTGGTATAGACGGACATGAAAAATCGCAGGAACATATTACATCGAGTATTAAGTTTAAATTAACCGGTAAACAGAATATTGTTAAAGGAGGAAAACATATAATTTGGTAGACAAGAAACTACATTATAAACAACTTTTTTTATGAAATTTTAGATACTATTAAAGGTCAAATTGAGATTCAATTTTCCGATTTACATGAATTGAAGTTTTTCGACTTGACGAATAGAAGATTTTTCGAATCTTTTTCAAAAGAGTTTCCCAATACACTTTTAGATAACTTAGTTCTAAAATATAAATTTTTTGATAAAATAGCACTGCACAATGAGTTATATGGGTTATATACCTACTCGGATAAAGATATTTTAGACCAGTACGACATTCCCGCCGATATTATAAAATATATGATAGACAATGATTTGCAACAAGTTTTACCTCAGTTTTATAAACTACTTTGTTTGACAGTCACCATTCCTGTCACGTCGGCATCGGTGGAGAGATCATTTTCTACTCTCAAACGAATTAAAACTTACATGCGAAATACAATGGGCCAAAATCGTTTATACAATGTTAGTTTAATATCTATTGAAAAAGATTTAGTAAAACACTTAAAACAAAATGATACATTTTATGATAATATTATTGATCATTTTTCGCAAACTAAAGACTGTAGAATTCCGTTAATATATAAAAAAAGTTAATAAAAATAATAAAAAAAAAAAAATATGACAACATTTTTTTGCCAAGAGAAACTCTACACCTCCACGTTGGTTCTTGCTTGGCAACAATTAATTTTGTCACTGAAGTAGCTGGTACGGTCGCTGTGCAAAGGTTAAATTTATTGGCTGAATAGAGTATATTTTTACAAGAACGTTTTATGTCCAGCCTTCTCTCTTAAAAAGTTCACGAGCCGCCACTGGATTGCAGCTTGTATTTGAGGAAATATATAACCGGAATTGAATAATTGGATTGAGATAATTTGGAAACTAAGTGGATTATGAAAAGAATTATGTTATCAAAACATCAAAGAGAATACTGTAGAACAAGTGGAATTGCTCTAATTTCTTTAAAACTCTTCAAACAAGGCTATTTTCTAAATTTGCTTCTAATGGAAGATGGAAGAGGACTATTATAAGAAACCAATCGTTTTCTGTAAATTCTCTAATACCCATATCATTCTGGTAATCTAGGTTGAACAATAAATTCGTTTAAACACCCATGATAACGACAGATTTTTTGGTTCTCCAGGTTGAACAGTGACAACACGTCTTTTAGTTCCGGACAGCTGTTTCGCTCTGCTCATGAGCTCGTCAGTGGAACGAGACAGACGATGAATTCAATGATCAACCATCGCCGGCAGAGTTATACCGACCACTTTCGAAAATGTTTGGACAACCTAGGTAGATGTTCCACCAATCTGTCGGAAATCAGATGTCCCACTGAGAATGTTATTCACAATACCACGCATTGATAATACAGATCTCGCGATACAAAGAATTGACGGGAAATAGTAGGACATACAACCACCAGGTGACAGCTCCGAAACGATGATCCATTTCAACGATCTGTCGTCCACAGTTTTGCAGATGATGATACACTTCATACCGCTTTCTCATCTAGAGCCCCTATACCATCCAATGAAGCGAGACAGAGACAGACAGGTTGGCGCAATTAATGACGATCTGGCAATACTTTTGAAATGGGGATCTGATAATCTAGTAGAGTTTAATGCAATCTTGCGTCTTCTCTAGTTAAGGCGGATCCCACAATGCCTAATATGATATCAGGTACAATTATTTCATGTCCATGCTCGGGATCACCACCAAAATCACCACCTCATGGGATGATCTTGTGAGGTCCATTGCGTAAACCGCTTCATAAAAGTTGGTTTTTCTTCAAAACAATACAAAGACTGTGAGAAATATTTCACCCACCAAAAACTATGTATTTTAACGATCAATGTTGCAACGCCCTTTCACGTATAACAACTCTGTTGTTGTATTATCTATGGTAAATACAAATGAATAACATCTATAAATTTCGTGTCTACGTAGGGCACTGTCATGGACTTTATAGTTCAGAAAACATCTGCTAGACAAAACCACATGAATATAAACTCATAAATAATATTTTATGCAAAGAGTTCTATAGATAGAGTAGACTACTAAGTCTTTCACTGGAAAGTTGACCGACATACTGCGCTCTCACTCGCACGATGTGCGCGCGTTATACTTATTCTTGTATTCTTATACTCTTGTGATAGAAGGGGAGACCGTGCGAGTAAGAGCGCACTACATGTGCGAGAAGGACAGAATGTCCGACTAGTTACCAGCGCTTTCCTATGCTTAACACACTACTTGTCTACTCTATATATAGAGCTCTTTGATTTTATGTGATCACTTTGTCCGAAGTTATGGGATTTCACTATAATAATACGTTATTTTATAATATATCATCATAGAATTAATAGCAAATATATTTCCTGAAATTAAATATAAATAAAACTATATAACTGCGCTGGTGAACTTTGATGACCGTGCTTGCATCGAAATACTCAATACGGGGTACGTGCTGAATTTTTGACCATTTTCCAGTTGGGGCATGTTTAAATATGAAATTACACATACTAATTAACATACCTGATGGATATTTGCCGCAATATGGGTATTTGTTATCAAATTTTGCGTAGTAGTTTAACTTATCAGGGTTGTTTACACTTAAACAATCATCCACTTTAAAATCGGTAACAACGTCAAAACTGGCACAATAGATGTGAAGAATAGAATTGAAAAACAAAGTTATTTTAAATAGGAACATGCTGTAAGATTTAAAATAGAATATATTTCTAGTCGTACTTTATCTCCCTATTTACTTTACACTGATTATATCTTGATTCTTTGATCAGTTCTATTGTGAAAATTTTATCTAATCTTACAGATATAGAAGATGAGATATCGATTTCGCATTCCCAAAATATAATAATGATTTACAAAAAAAAATCACTACGAAGAACCTATTATAAGATTTGAGTTAGCCTACTTAATCCTCCGTTGAATTTCGTTTCCAGAGTTTCCTTTGAAATGAGGTAAGTAGGGACTTCGCCGTCCACATATCTTTCGAATGTTGGTAAATGATCAGTCAGAGCGATCTAGGTCACTTGATGTTTACATATTCAAGTATATATAATTGCAACATTGCCTCTCACACGCCATGTGGAAACGCCAGAAAGATGAGAGCATATTCGGTGAGGGTGGCACCTCCCACCCATAGAGTTAATACCACGGTCGTACATACAGGTCTGGGGACTCGTATGTTTGACATGAGCCTCTTACGCGTCGCCAAACTCGTAGTTCCTCGCTCAGCCACTAGCTAGCGCTTGGATCAAAGTGGTAAATCGATTTCTTTCCGGAATCGCAAGCAGTGTTACTAAGTATTCTGATTTGAGAGAGGTATAGAACTGTTACTCTTGTCAAAATGTATTACTCACCTTGAAAATAACTTCCCCTTTTTCGTTATACATGCTCGCACACATAAAAGGCCTCGTTAAAACGATTTCTATCCGGAATCGCAAGCATCCACCTTTTTCGCATCTTTCGGCACTTTAAAAACAGAAGTTTCTTACTTTACACTTTTGTACCCAGTTTGCATTTCGGCACAATGCACGATTTCATAATTTGTTTCTAAAAACGCAGGTATTCCTTGTGTTTACAAGTCAAGTATGACAGTTGTCAGAGAATTTCGACTACAGCGCCATCCTTTTTGGTACTACACGACAGTCGACGCTAAGCGGACCCACTTCTCACATAGGAAACAGCCTCGAGTCCCCAGACCTATATTTACGACCGTGGTTAATACTATGCTTCTAACGGTGAGCGAAAGCGAATTAACTGTTGATATATCGAATTCAATATGTAACCTTGACCGGCGGTATTGGTCGAGGTGGTTACGAACTCCCGATTCTGCAACTCCATGGGGCAAGGTCAGTTATTAAATTGTTTTGGTAATACTAGGTTTTGAAGATGATCGATGCTCCTGCTTCGTACACATTTGATTTTCCTTGCCCTTGGTCACTAATATTATTAATGTGCATGTACACTCGGATCGGGGAGTCACCCTTAACTACCTACTAGTCGCTCGTAGAAAAAGGTGCTACATTTGTGAAAGTGAGAAGAATCGCATGACTCGATACACATATATGGAACAACGATGTCAAGTTAACGATGTCCTATCCCTCCTACGAAATTCATCTGTGTGCCATTCCAAATGAGGAGTAACCACGGTCGTATATACAGGTCTGGAAACTCGAGGCTGTTATCTATGTGAGAAGTGAGTCCGCTAAGCGTCATCTGTTGTGTAGTACCAAAAGGGTGGCGCATGAGTCGAGGGATGTTCTCTGGCACGTATACGACCGTGTTTGAACGATATGGTGCCTAATCCTAACATACTTCGATCCATGCGCCAGCTGGTGGCTGAGCGAGGGACTACGAGTTTGGCGACATGTAAGAGACTCATGTCAAACAAAGAGATTCCAGCCTGTATATATGACCATGTGATCGAATCAAAAATGGCATGAATCTAGGATCAAAAATCTCAAATTTTTCATTTATACATATCATAGAAAATGTACCACAATCATAAAATTATTACATAACATGGCAGATGACAACTGATTTTATCCCAAGCCAATGGGATGATCATATTTTCATCAGTTTTTTAAATTATGAATTTGTGGTAGTAAATTGGTTAACTGCTTCCGTATTCATGAAGTGTAAATGTAATAATGACACCTATTATTCAATTTAACATTGTACGTATTATAATAACGCCCTAAAATTGTTTTATCAATAAGAGATCTGTATTTACTAAACAATACTAACCTCAAACAAAAGTGTCACCACTTATTCAGTTGTTAAAGTCGGTTATTTTGTTTGCATTATCTATAGATGATTTAGACATATTATGAACGCTGTTAAATATGTGTAGACACATACTAACACAACTATTTCTGTTTGTTGTATTTACTAATGTAGTTAATGGGTTATTGGGTAAGCACTGATAGATTATTGATTTTCTTTCCTATGAGGTAGCTGTTCTAGGTGAAGTGTGTGACAATCAAGACTTGAAAAAAGATAGCAAGTGTGATGAAACCCAAGTTTGTGATGAACATACGAATACATGCATGTGCAAACCAGGATATGAGACATTAAATAACTCCCAATGTCTGATTACTCGTACCACTGAAGTCAGTCCTACCAAATTGACCACCAGAATTGTGAATACTGCTGATAATATTGATGGATCTGTTACAGTTAAGGTTTTAGTTCCCATACTTCTCATAGTTATTGTGATATCTGGAATATATGCAACCATAAAATATAATTTAATTACTTGGTTTAGAAGTAAGCTGCATCGAAGATCTAGTCATTATGATGAATTCATGATTGGACAGGACTTGGACGATGATCCACCTCTACAATAACTTTTACTAAACATTTTTCTTATTCGCGACTATTTGTTTTCAATGAGTATTCATTGTGAAATGGAATCAGCAAATGATATTTGCTTTGAGCCTTTTTCAAGCTGTTATAAGTATTTAAAAAATATTCAACTTGCTACATAAGCTATGACAAATTACAGGTTAAAGAAATATTAAATGCCCGATGTATACATTACATTACCACACTGAATATTTGAATAGATAATTTTGTAGCAAAATGTATTTCATTTAACATTTTTTAAGCATTTACTGGAAGTGACCTGCCCTGTAATTCATTTGTTATCTATACCTAGTGGAAAAGATTGTTAGGAGATTAAGAATATTGAGAAATTTTATCAAACTGAAGCATTTTGAACCATAGTCAACTTTATAGCTGTATCTACAATTTCCTAAAATGATCATTTAGTAGCTAAGACACAGGAGAAAGTCGAATGTTAATTTTTATAACAATACGTCTGCGAGGAAGTTGAGGTATTGAATAAAATCAAGCATCAAGGCAGTATCAATCATTACTTGAAGCCATATTTGAAATAATAATTCAAATTATCCAAAATATTTTCAACTATGCTTAAATCCAAATTTTAGAAGCACCTAACAAGGTTGACCAGATGCTTAAAAAGCCTTCCAAGGAAATCATGTAATTTGAAAATTCATTATATTTGTGAATACTTGCAAATTAATCTTTTATTAGATTTCACTTCTCTTCCTGAGAGAATCAATGAATTCATTTTTACAATTAATATTGTCATATGAGAGAAAAATAAAAAGATTGTGCAATTTTATTTATATTGAATACAAAAAGTTTACAACAACATGAAATCACTTCCTTTTCCTTTTAGATGTAGGTACAAAGGGTTGTGGTAAGGGTAACTTCAAGGCAATTTTATTTTCACCAACAGTAGAAAAACCTAAAACTCTTGCCATTTCTTGCAATTTTTTCATGCCTATTTTGATATCTTTTGTTAAGCTTTCTAAATTAGTTTCGTAATCTGATGCTAAAGTTGCTAGAACTAAGATATAACAAATAGATTTATCCCGCATGGATAATGGCCTTGTCCTAAAATCAAATTAATGGAATTAATCAATAACCAGACTCAGCAAAAATAAAAAAATGTACATGATTATCTTATAGTCGAGTCAATTTAGCAACAAAGCTCGGAATTTTTTTCAAACAGACCAATCAACTCCCTGAGTGGAGTTTTCCAGCCAATTTTGGCAATACTTACCAATTTTACAAATTTTACAATAAATTTTCCAATGAAAATTGTCCAATTTCCGGTTTAACAGGTGAAAAATGGTCGAGCGACTAGATCATAAAGTTCAATATCGTTCAGTATCTGTCCAGGAATGATTTGCAAAAAAAACTAAGTTGATTGGTCTGTTTGGAAAAAATTCCGAGCTTTCACATTTTTAACGTCTAATTTGACCCGACTATTAATATATTTGCCAAGTTGTTCAAATTCTTTTTTTAATTAAAAGCTCAAGTTGCAAGAACAAAGCAACTTTCTGTCTATTTATCTTGAAGTTATAGCTATAAAAGAAGGATAATTTTATGGCTACTTAAAATGTTAAATACTTCAGTACCTGCACGTCTTAGCGCCATTTATTTGGTAATGATGATGTAATATCGATATAATGGTTACATACCATTTAAAAGTGAGACAAAACATGTTTCCAATTCAAAAACTTTTATTTTGATATCGAAATGGATTAACAATTTTAAAACTCTTGAACAAAACTTCGTTGAACAACATCTGGCATATTCTAGATGGTCAGTTCTAAAAGTCCAACATTTTGTATTTTGAGTATCACATGTTTACATACAAAGTGATAGTGATTACTGGTAATTATTCTCATATAGAGAAATTATACATTTCATATTATGCACAATCAGAATTGAGAATGTGCTTTTTATTTTTAAACAGTATTTTCCAAAAACCTTTTTTGTGCTACTATTTATCGAAAAGCAAAAATTGAGAAAATTGATTACATTCAAATTTCATGATGTATACTCCACCTTTTTAAATAAAATAAAATTATAATGAGCTAAATTTTAGTCAACTCTGATTGCAAAACAAATGGAAGTCCAGGTAAGAGGTTATGTTAGCAAAATATAAGTTCCTGGACAAATATTGATGAGATCGACGTTTTCGAAAATATTTTGCCCATATTTTAATAATCTATCGGATCAAGTAGAACACTCGCGAATCTTAATATAGAATAAAATGTGGCGGTGTACAAATTTAAAGTTAATTTTCATATAATCTTGTTTTTTGCTAATCAGACACAATTCTTATGCAATTGCAACCTTATACTAACTCAATTAAGGTATACCAAACCTCTGTTTAAAGAAATGCTTGTAAACTAATTTCTAAGGCAAACTATTCTTATTTGTGAAACTTAGGAACATGAAATTTTATATGTATTGCAACTGATAACAATTAGATAAACGTTGTTTTCCACACTTCATTCTCAGTGTTCAAAATTTTGAAAAAATTCTTAGTATTAATATACAGGGTGTTTGAGAAAGATCTCCTGTAAATGCAGGGGACGGTAGATTTTGCAAAAATAATCAGATTTTTCATATAAACTATGGTCCTATCGTCTTTCGTTTCAGAGATACAGGGGCGTTGAATGTAATTTTTTCTTAACGATATTTTGCTATAACTCCTCGACAGGTACGGATATATTATTGAAATCTGGTACTCGGGGGTTTCAGAGGACGCCAAATAAGATTGTTCAGTTAGTTTCAGATAATGCGGTAGAGGACGCCAAATAAGATTGTTCAGTTAGTTTCAGATAATGCGGTAGAGGGCGCTGGGTGCGCAACTTTTCGACGTTTCTTTTAGCCTCAACTTTTTTGAAAACAATTTTTTGTTTTCATTGCACATTTCCCTGTTTTATAAGTTTATTTCAAACAAATAATGTACTCTTGTTGAGGTTCTCAAAATCTCACCGTTTCCGAGCAAAACCCGTTTAAATGAACATACGCGATTTCGGTAGTAAGTAAATTTGTTAATGAGTATTTGTTATGTTCATTTAAACGCGATTCTCCGGAAATTCTCGCATTGAGGTTTATCTTTGTTAAATCATTAGAAAGGTTAAATTTTACATCATTTTGGTTCGATGCTCATTGGCATACCGACGACCTTGATAAGTGTGGAGGAAGCTCTTGAAAGTGTAATAATTCAAATCGATGTAGTCTCTAAACGACTCATTCGATTTTAGTGATAACTTTAGTTTGTATGGAAGAGAAGGTACGTACTTTCAATTGTCGTATCCATTGGTACTCGATAAATCTTAATAAAATTGGTAGAGGGCGTAATTTGTAATGATAACGGTTTTATTGATTTTATCCCAATAACTTAAGTCATACGGTATAGCTATGACATGATATTCAGAAATTAGATTAAATCTGCAGAAAAACTGAAAACCGCAGATCGATATCTTTTTTGTTTCAAAGTTCGAGAAAAACGCGTTTAAATGAACGTACGAGATTTCGGTAGTAAGTAAATTTGATAATGAGTGTTTGTTATGTTCATTATAGGCGTTTTTCTCGAAAACGGTGAAATTTTGAGACCCACATCAAGTGTACATTATTTGTTTGAAATAAAATTGTTAACCATAAAACTGTGCAAAGAAAACAAAAAAATTATTCTCAAAAAAGTTAAGGCTAAAAGAAACGCCAAAAAGTCACGCACTCAGCGCCCTCTACCGCATGTTCTGAAACTAACTAAACCATCTTATTTAGCGTCCTCTGACACCTGCGAGTACCAGATTTCAACGAAATATCTGGAACTGCACAGGAGCTACAGCAAAATTTCGTTTAAAACAAAATTAAATTCAACGCCCGTATCTCCGAAACGAAAGAAGATTGGACCCTAGTTTATATGAAAAATCTGATTATTTTTGTAAAATCTACCGTCGCCTGCATTTACGGGAGGTCTTTCTGAAACACCCTGTATAAATTTGCACTTGTTATGAACCAAGCAAAAATGTTGAAATCTTGATTTTTTAAAGTGTTACATTTCTTCAATAATTATGTGAATTAAGTACTCATGTAAATATTGACACTCTTGGTTTTTATGAGGGAGCAGATTATGGAAAAACTTCATTAAAGTATAATCAGTGTGTAAGAATCATCATGAAAAATTCATAATAGATTTATTCTCAGAAATAATTGCAACTACCATCATCTGGAAGCTTTCTTGAAAATAAAGATATGAAATTTTACATCATGGTCATGATGGTGAAATTGAAATTTATAGGAATTCACAAAAAATACAAATAATACAAAAATTTGTACAAACCTGTTTCCTCCTGTTATCACAGAAAAATTGTCTAAGATATGAAAATTTACATCTGGTGAACTGTCACATATAATAAATCGTTTCTGAATTGCTCGAGCAGCTGTACCTAAGAATTTTATCAAATAATTTATGTACAGGAATATTTCACATTTCTGTAAATTCGCCAAAGAATTCAGATTTTCTAATTTCTGGATGTTTGATTTGCAGAATAGTCGTAATCTGAAAAAAAATTCTAATTTGTATTAAAAATTAGTTCAAGAACTATAATCCTACAATTTAAATCAACATTGGATTCATTATAATGGAAAGCATACATAGGTTGTTTGGCATTATTAGTGCATATAGAGAGCAAATTACCCAAAGAAAATTACTACATACTCAGATTTATCCTCGTTAATATTTGCAAATACAGTTCTAGCTTCCTGTTCCAATCCATCTAAGATGTATTGTGGTACCAAGTTTTCTAGAATATAAACTCTTTCTTTCGTTGAAGCATTTCTGTCAATTGGCGGTCTGTATGAAGAAACATTTTCATTAGTTTTTGGAGCACTTAAAAAGTCATCATCAGTGGTGATAGCTGAAAATTAAATTCTAATTACATTTTAGGATTATTTAACCTATCTACCTAAATACCTGCAACAGTTTGTTCCAACTGTTCTCTAACATTTTCGATGTCAATTTTTAACCTTTCTTGCTGTTCAGTTTTTTGTTTTGTCTTCTTTGATCCAAATTGCTTATTTAATTCAGAAGTTGTGCCACTGCGATTGATTGTACTATTCTCTAATAGCTCACTAGATTTTTTAAAGTAAGGCCTCATTACTACATTTTCCACATTTACCAATCGAACCTTCAAATAAAGTTAAATATGAAAAAAAACATTATTGAAATTGTTTTATTCACTTACACTATTAGATTTCCTATTGTGGACTAATATGAAATTATTGTTTAATTCTTTATTAGAACCTATTTTACCAGTGTACAGCATTCTATCAGAAGCAATGGCCAGTACTTTATCATTGTTTTTATTGTTCAAAAGTTCTGACTCTAATTCGAATTCTTTACCTTCCAGTAATTTACCGTTTGCAAAGGTAACTAAAAAACAGTATATAAATTTTAATTCATATTATAACGAAAACGTATTTTTTTTATTATAGAATATGCTTTAAATGAGTGGCCCTGGGCAACATTGTTAATCAAGGGATTTATTCTATTTTGAAGAAACAAACGTTAAACACGTATTGATAACGGCGACTTCGATTAAATATTCAAAATCAGTATTTACAATAACTTCAGTAGTTAAATTCTCATTACAACGAATAGTTCATGGTATACCCACCAATCACAGGCGGAATTCCTTTTTCATTAAAAATAATATCAGAAACCTGAACTTTCATAATTACTCGATTCCTATTTTAATTTTTACGAATGAATAGAGGTTATATATAAATCATAACCTCAGAAATAATAACTATCAAAATATCTCGTCAAACCTATGGCTCAATTTTAGAAAAATTCTGTGGTGACATTTGTTCTGTGGTGGCTAGGTTAGGTCCGAAGCACGGTCGTATATACAGATCTGGAATCTCGAGTCTGTTTCCTATGTGAGAAGTGAGTCCGCCAAGCGTCATCTGTTGCGTAGTACCAAAAGGGTGGTGCATGAGTCGAGAGATGTTCTCTGGCACGTATACAACCGTGTTCTCTGGCCACTGTCATTGTTGACTTGTAAACGCAAAGAATACCGGCGTTTTTAGAAAAAAATGACGAAACCGTGCATTGTGCCGAAATGTAAAACGGGGTACAAAAGTGTAAAGCAAAAACACTTCTGTTTTTAAAGTGCCGAAAGATGCGGAAATGCGAAAAAAGTGGATGCTTGCGATTCCGGAAAGAATTCGTTTTAACGAGGTCTTTTATGTGGGCGAGCATCACGTCGAAAAAAATTCTTAAGAAAACAGTGCGTCATATATAACGAAAAAGGGGAAGTTATTTTTAAGGTGAGTACCTAATACATTTTGACAAGAGTAACAGTTCTATTCCTCTCTCAAATCAGAATAGTAAATGTTTTGCGCGGGAATAATTCAAAGCTGAATTTGTATGAAGTGGACTGTAATATTATAGCGGTTGAAGTAAAATTTGAACTAAATCTTAAGATCCTACCTTACAGTGTGTAGTTAGTTGTTATTCCTGCTTAAGTGCGACAGGAAGAGTCCTGAATCCTCCGGGACAGCGTGCTGAACCGGCCGGTTTCTTCTAGATGAATGCTGTGGTCGTGGTCACTCAAGTTTAGATTCAAAAGTTGAAAATAGCGGTTGTAAATTAAATGGCGGAGTAGCGGTTTTAAAAATTAACACAAGTGGTTCCTCTGTTAACCATTAAACGAATACTGTTTTAATAGACAATTGACAGAGCTGGCACACGTGATCGATAAGATGTTAAGTGTCATTATCGCGCAACGAGGATCTATAGATTAGTTTTAAGCGGAAATGAATGATTTGAATGCGTTATCTGAAATGCTCAATTTGAGGTAAAAGAAGAAAATTATTGAATGAATTGATAATATTATTTAAATGAATTTAAAAGTACGTGGGGACGCAACAGTAAATATTGCGTTACGAGAAAAATTATTTTACTTAAAATGTGCGGTTATTATCAATCAATCTTTGTATTGTGGGGCTTGAAATTTGAACGATTTGGCGCCTAATCCTGGCAACGTACTTCGATCCATGCGCCAGCTGGTGGCTGAGCGAGGGACTACGATTTTGACGACATCTTGGAGACTCATGTCAAACATAGAGATTCCAGACACATATATATGACCGTGGTCCGAAGGCAGCATTACTGCCAGAGATTTATCTCTATGATTACTGCAGGTAATTTCCAAGGACAGTAATAGATATTTAGGATGCAAGTGTCGTAAAGATTCATATTACGAAATGAGATGGGAAATTTGTCAAACGAGCCGAGTTTGATAACCCATTGAATATCGTAATATGAATTTACAATACGAATATAGTACATTATTTTACCTACTACCAATAATGTTAATTATTTACTCAAAATTAGTCAATATTCCTGAAATTAATGATATTAGAATCATGTAACAAGCAAGCGTTGCGCTCATTGTTGATTTATTTTGCGAACTGCCAATTTTGACGCGTTCACATCAGTTTGGTATAATTGTATCGACATGAGTTCCGACTATGAAAGTGTGGATTCTGATATACTTAGAACTTGCTGCAAATAACGCAATACAAACCCTAGTATCCGGTAAATCCCGCAATAGATACGAAAAAGAATATAAGCGGTTCGAAGACTGGTGCAGTTCAAAAAAAGTCCGTGATATATCGGAGAAAATTAACTAACTTGGCTAAATTCGGCCATCCCGCAAAATGCTTCTGATAGGATAGTCGCAATCACAGATAACTCACTAGAGTTATCTATGCTCGAAATTCAGACCGTGCCCGTGCATCAGATAAGACGTAAACCGTACACGTACCGCTAGACCATGAAATAAACTTATTTGGGAAACGATCGCGAAGGGGAGGGAAATTTCCCAAAGAACGTGTGCGCTAAAATGAAAGAAACGAGTTTTATATTATTTTTTCATTTCTGCCTTTTCGTTGTTTTTTAATAAATGTTAATTGAACTGAGTGAATCTTTTTCTAGGGTTTTTTCTTTGATTGAAAACTATCAGATTGAATTTGAATTTATTTTAATTTTGATCACACTTTCGATAAAACTATTGAGTTAGAATAAAACCAAAATGTTTCTATGGCTACTACTCCCAAATTGAGGAAAAAATTTGAAACTTCTGTAGGCAAAACAACCAAAATTCCGTAACTCGTAATTCTAATATTTTGCATAAGGTTATGATGATACTAAAAATTGAAATGCACAAAAACTCGCGTATTATTATAGCGCTATAGCCACGGTCGTACATACAGGTCTGGGGACTCGTATGTTTGACATGGGTCTCTTACGCGTCGCCAAGCTCGTAGTCCCTCGCTCAGCCACTAGCTAGCGCTTGGATCGAAGTGGTAAAACTATTTCTTTCCGGAATCGCAAGCAGTGTCACTAAGTATTCTGATTTTAGAGAGGAATAGAACTGTTACTCTTGTCAAAATGTATTACTCACCTTAGAAATAACTTCCCCTTTTTCGTTATACATGCTCGCACACATAAAAGACCTCGTTAAACCGATTTCTGTCCGGAATCGCAAGCATCCACTTTTTCGCATTTCCGCATCTTTCGGCACTTTAAAAACAGAAGTTACACTTTTGTACCCCGTTTTGCATTTCGGCACAATGCACGATTTCGTAATTTGTTTCTAAAAACGCAGGTATTCCTTGTGTTTACAAGTCAAGTATGACAGTTGTCAGAGACTTTCGACTACTGCGCCATCCTTTTTGGTACTACGCGTTAGTCGACGTTTAGCGGACCCACTTCTCACATAGGAAACAGCCTCGAGTCCCCAGACCTGTATGTACGACCGTGGCTATAACTAAAAGAACTGAAACCATAACCTCATACTAAACGTTCTGTGTCCAGATATAATTCTGCATCTGATTACTGATGGACCTAGATCTCAAATGGGATCAGAGTAGATAAATAATGTATAACAATTTAATTTTTATATTTGGAATAGTTTTGCTCATTTCTTGTTCAGCCAGTTTCTAATTGTGGATGAAATAGTAAATTTCTATCTAAATTCAACTATAAATAAAAGAAAAAATCTTCAAAATTGTCATTTATTTTTCAATAATATACCTTGGCTAAAATCATAACTTGAACTTTTTTGCAATGAGCGTATTCTTTGATTTCGGTTTCTTCGTTTGTAACTTGCTTTTAATTTGTGTTTGTACTTGCTCTTGAAGTTGAGTAAAGAATGCAGAAGATGATTTGATGCTCTGTTTGCCATTCGTTTCGTTCATCTGTAAATTGATTAACTTACAATATTATAGCGTTAATTGAGTATTATTAGTTTATTTCAATATGATTGAAATTATGTAGCTTTTATTTTATTTACAAAACCTGAAAACCTGTAAAATGAACCAAAATACAAAATTGTCAAACATTCTATTTTGTCATATCCACATGATCAATGGTGGTTTGCGAGTTACATCTACAGATTCAGATGATGCAGGGATTGCAGATGTTTCAAACAGCTATCTAAAGAAGCAGCATGTATTGTTAAATGGACTTATCCAAGTCATAAGTCATAACCAAATCCATAGATTTGGGAATGTGAGAAAGTTGCCAACACTATTTATTCATTTGTTTCTACAGAATGTGCATAATACTAACCTTTTCAATATTTTTGTCTTTAATTAATTTTTCAGTATGTTGCTTAGTTTTATCTTTATTCAAATTTTTACTATGACCAGATTTCAAATTCTCTGTAAGTTTTAGTCGCTTTTCTTTCTCTTTTGCATGATGCTTCTGTTTCAGTTTTCTTTTCCTTCTAGCACGATTCTTATCTGTACTTGTCCTTTCACTGCTCCCTAAAGGAAATTGAAATTAATATAAACAAGAGAATAATACCGGGATATCAAAAATTATCTTGGTCAAGGGTGGTTGTGGAATCTAAAATGTGTTTCTTACTCACGGTCGTACATACAGGTCTGGGAACTGGAGGTTGTTCCTATTTGAGAAGTGTCTCCGCTAAGAGTCAACTGTCGCGTAGTACCAAAAAGGGTGGCGCAGTAGTCGAAGAGTGTTCTCAGACACTATACGCCGTGTTCTCTGACAACGGGCATTTTTGACTTGTAAACACAAGGAATACCGGAGTTTTTAGAAATAAATGACGAAACTGTGCATTGTGCCGAAATGCAAAACGGGGTACAAAAGTGTAAAGCAAGAAACTTATGTTTTTCAAGTGCCGAAAGATGCGGAAATGCGAAAAAAATGGATGCTTGCGATTCCGGAAAGAAATCGTTTTAACGAGGTCTTTTATGTGTGCGAATGCAAAAAAACTGCATCTCAACTTTTGCAGGTTTGGCTTATTTAAGTGCTGTATTTCCTCAAACAAAGTCATAGAAGGTAAATCTGTTCAGCTCACGGTCGTATACACAGGTCTGGAAACTCGAGGTTGTTTCCTATGTGAGCAGTGAGTCTGCTAAGCGTCGACTGGCCCGTAGTACCAAAAGTCGAAATTCTCTGACAACTGTCATACTTGACTTGTCAACACAAGGAATACCTGCGTTTTTAGAAACAAATTACGAAATCGTGCATTGTGCCGAAATGCAAAACGGGGTACAAAAGTGTAAAGCAAGAAACTTCTGTTTTTAAAGTGCCGAAAGATGCGGAAATGCGAAAAAAGTGGATGCTTGCGATTCCGGATAGAAATCGTTTTACCACTTCGTGATCCAAGCGCTAGCTGGCGGCTGAGCGAGGGACTACAAGTTAGGCGACCCGTAAGAGACTCAAGTCAACCATAGAGTTTCCAGACCTATGTATACGACCGTGGTTCAGCTTGAGGATACCTGGACTGCTCCATAGACTTCTCACACAATAACCAATCTAATACAGTTTCAAGGAAACCAATCTATGAAACTTTTGTATTGTATTTCATTCATATTCCACATACCTAATACATCAGATTTTGGTTTTGGCCTAATTTCCTCTGGTGCTAGTAATGCTGCATCACTAGTTGCAACTGGTGCAACTTCTTCCATACTAATTGCAGGAAGATTATTAACTATCTTGAGTTCAGGTATAGCAGGTTTAGGTGTGAAATGGAAATTTGACAAAGCATCTAATTGATTGAACAAAGTTTGCATCATCTTTTTAACTTCTTTGTGAAGTAGCGGTTCTTCAGTTTCCTTCAGATCATTATCTGGATCAAGAGCTGCTTGTTGTTCCAGAAAATCTTTTTCATAAATTTGTGCCAACGATGCCTTGCTCTTTTCTTGATCTAAAACAAGTTTCTTCTTGTACTCCAAAGGTGTGTTTATAGGTTTGGCTTTCCTTTCAACACTGTCAAAGACTTTGTCTTTAATTCTTTGTCTTATTATGTCCTCCAATTGGAAACTTGTTTGTTCAGTTATTACAGGTGCTGCAAATTAACAATTATATATTTCATGAGGATACACTAACAATAACTTAATTCTTACCAGGTCTTGATGTCATATCAAATTCAACTAAATCTTCAAGTAAAGAGTTTTGAGGTCTATTTTCAGCTGTAATTTCTCCTTTCAGTTGCCAAGGTTTTTCACCAACTTTATCATCTTCAATTTCAGCTATCTTCTTACTAAGCCTATCTTTTCGTAACTCAAACGTAGACTTTGCATCAGCCTCTTCTACAAAATTATCTAGCTCTTCGAAGAATTTATTTCTTTTCTGCTGTTTAACTTCATCAGTTTTAACAAAATAATCTTTATATCTTGCTAATCTAACATCATCAGTTTCTTCTTTACCTACATCCTTAAATAAATCTACACTTTCATTATCTTCATCTGATTCTTCTGAGCTATTACCAGAATCCAAATCAGTTCCTTTCTTTTCTTCCGCATTCAAGAACTCTTCCATTTCATGCAATTTGAAGAAATCATCATCAACATCAGATTTTTTGTATGGTTTTGAATCATCTTTTTCATTGTCTTCTGCAGAATAACTTGAATTTGAATGTAGCTCATCTTCATTTAAATAATTAGATTTAGAATTTCCACTATCAGACTTTTGCTCTAAGTCTGAACTTATTTCACTTTTTTCACCTTCATCTTCATTATTACTGCCTGTACTAGTGTCTGCATGTTTTTCTAGATTTTTAAAGAATAGTTTCTTTTTATTGACAATTGAATTACTCACATTTATAATAGAATTCGTTAATATACTATCATTCTGGAGTTCTATTTGTTGCCAAATCTGTTCTAGATCGAAATTTTTAATAATTAATTCAGGAAGAGCAGATGAACGTAGAGACTTTATTTCTTGCTTCTTAGCAAAGTCATACAATGTTTTTAGCCTAGATTTAATTTCTAAAGAAGTTGTTTCATTAGTGCTAGAATAAAAAACAACTTACTCAACAACCGAATTTTTTTCACCATCTTACTTACTTTAAAAAAATATCTGGTTTCTTTGATAGTTCGTTAATGAAATCTGAACAACTTTTGAAAAATAGGTCTTGATCACTCATTATTGAATCTATTCTGGACTTCATTTGGTAATCGAATGAGGGCAATCTTTATAATATAGGTACCATCAAAGAAATTATAATAATCATACATTTAATTCAAGAAAGGAGACTTCTTAGGTTAACCTTCTGTTATTGTTCAGAAACATCGTGGTTCTCCTACCACGGAATAATTTTATATACAGAAAATTTTAATACTTCTATAGTCGATGTGATACTCTCTCAATGATCTGTGGATCACATTACGAACTTTTTAATTGGTTACTCCATGGTCGTACATACAGGTCTGGAGACTCGTATGTTTGACATGAGTCTCTTACGCGTCGCCAAACTCGTAGTCCCTCGCTCAGCCACTAGCTAGCGCTTGGATCGGTAAAACGATTTCTTTCCGGAACCGCAAGCAGTGTTACTAAGTATTCTGATTTGAGAGAGGAATAGAACTGTTACTCTTGTCAAAATGTATTACTCACCTTAAAAATAACTTCCCCTTTTTCGTTATACATGCTCGCACACATAAGAGTCCTCGTTAAAACAAACGATTTCTATCCGGAATCGCAAGCATCCACCGGTATTCCTTGTGTTTACAAGTCAACAATGACAGTTGCCAGAGAACATGGTCGTATACGTGCCAGAGATCATTCCTCGACTGATGCGCCACCCTTTTGGTACTATGCAACAGATGATGCTTAGCGGACTCACTTCTCACATAGGAAACAGCCTCGAGTTCCCAGAGCTTCATATACGACCGTGGTTACTCCCACGGTCGTATATACAGCCATTGTAGTATAGGGAAGAGGTTAAGTCTATGCTTGTTACCTAGCTAGTCCGGAATGCAAAACCATAGTTTAATAATCTACTACCTTGTTGTGGCAACACTGCATTATTTATAATTTTATCGTCTTGTAGTCCGTTCTGCCTGTACTTTGGACTTTCGATCGAACTTAAGTACAGTATATATTTTAACGATAAAAATTGCCTTATAATCCTGTAACCTGTACCTTTAAAGTTCCAGTTACTTTATAGTCACATAACTCTATCTTTCCAGTTCTAGTTACTTTACAGTCGCATAATAATAATTTTTGTGTTTTCTATTCAACAAATAAAAGTTTACAACTTGAAAAATGACTTCCCTCGTTAAAGGTGAGAGTTTCCTTGAGTCTAGATTCATCTTAAGTCGTTAGCAATAATTATGGTCGTAGTTGCAATTTGAAATAATTTCCTTCCCACAAATACTTTAATGTGGCACAGTATTTACGGAGAGAAATGAGACAAATTAAGTAGTTTAGTTTATGAATAAATATGGAGAGTAACTTTCCTAAATTTGTATGCAATAATCAGTAGGTATATCCTAAAGTCGACTTGTAAGATTGAATTGAATGCCTTATAAATTAAATTATTTTTCAATGATTGTAGTTTTTTGAAGAAATTAACAGATTGATTGATTTGAATTTTATCTAATTCTTACTTAATTGTATTTATTCCACTGGAATTAAGATAAAAGCTATCTTATTTGATATAAGTACTTACATATTATTTGGTTTTCAAGATATCTTATGAATTGAAAAGAAAAATTTATTCTTACATTAATTTAACAATGTTAATTCTTTCCTCAAGGAACAAATTAAAAAAAAATTTATTTGTGTAATTAATTCACTATCAATTAATTTACTTGAATTTATCACTTATGAAAGGAAATTTGAGTAAAATATAAATTTTTTTATAGGAGTCGTAATTGTTGGGGCAAAAAGAACTCCATTTGGCACATATGGAGGCAAACTGGCAAAGATAAATATCACGGAGCTACAAACAATCGCAAATAAAGCTGCTCTAAGTGCTGCAAATGTTAAACCAGAATTAATTGATACTGTGAATGTGGGAAATGTTAACCCAGTGAGTATTATTTATTCATTTATTTGTTTTAAACTGCATCAATATTCTTTCAACCCTCAAGACATACCTAGTTCAAATAAATTAAATTATCGAGCTATATTTTGTTAAAATTGATGACTTGCCAATGCCTAATTTAAGACAGCATCTGTCTATGTGAACTGTCATCGATTCACTTCAAACTAACCAATGTCAAAAGAATCCCAAAATTTGAATTGCTGCTATTTTTACCATCTGCATACTTAAACTATTATTATCAATGTTGATGAAAAATGAATTATTGTTTTGAAATTGATAATGGGGGTTAGTTCAATTTTCATGAATTTGTTGTAACTCCTAATACCAATACTTACTAGACAAAATGAATGCATCTACTCTTTCCATTCAAGTTTCCTATCCTGTCTTACCTATTATTCATGACCATAGGTTATACATAAGTTCAATAAGTTGACAATTCACTCAGGAAAATTGCAAATAGCCTCACAGGTTTTTACCCATCCAGCAAAAATATCTCTTTCCATAATTTAATGGCATTGAAAAATCTTATACTTTTCTTATAATAGGTTTTCCCATAAATAATTAAATTATGAAATGGAAAATTTAATTTCTAGTGTACTTCATCTGATGGTCTTTTAGCTGCTAGACATTCAGCTTTGAAAGCAGGCATTCCAGTTGACAAACCAGCATTACTAATCAGCAGATTATGTGGTTCTGGATTCCAATCTGTTGTTTGCAGTATCTTAGACATAGTGACAGGATCAGCTCAAATCAGTTTAGCTGGAGGAACTGAGAACATGTCACAGTCACCTCATGTAGCTCGTAATGTTAGATTTGGAGTACCACTTGGCCAAAATATAGAACTTGAAGATTCACTATGGCTTGGTTTAACAGATACATATTGCAAGTTGCCTATGGCGCTTACTGCAGAGAAATTGGGGGAACTGAAGAAAATTACTCGTGAAGAGGCGGATCAGTTTTCTTTTAGATCAAATCAATTGTGGAAAGCAGGTAAATTTGATAGCAGCCATTCCAACAGTTTTTGTATATTATAGGTTATTGCCATACTACGACAAGTAATGTATTGTCAATTGTAGATTGGATGGGTTATATCAACAAAAAAACATATTTAACATATTTTTAACTTTTCAAAATTTTGTAAAGCTATTTTGAAAATTTCGTGTACATACATTCAATTTTTATGACTAAAAATTTGAAGAAAAAAATTAAAGTAACAAAATTAAGACAAGCTTCAAATTGTATCGACTTATTGACAAAATACTAAGAGTGTGCCGAAAGGATCGGCTAATGCCTTCGCTACGCTCACGCCTTCTTTCGCATAAGCCGATAAAGAGCAGGCGCCGCAGTCTGTCTAGTTGCGCGAGCTCCATTCTGCTAAGTAGAAACCAACGTGCTGTATGAACCGATTTGAGGATATCTACTTTTCATTAATGTTGTTAATGTTTCAAAGAAAATTGAATATTCGTTCAAAGCTGGTCTGTATTTCAAAACTTGATGTAAGATTTGAGCACGGTCTTACATACAGGTCTGGGGACTCGTATGTTTGACATGGGTCTCTTACGCGTCGCCAAACTCGTAGTCCCTCGCTCAGCCACTAGCTAGCGCTTGGATCTCGAAGTGATGAAACGATTTCTTTCCGGAATCGCAAGCAGTGTTACTAAGTATTCGGATTTGAGAGAGGAATAGAACTGTTACTCTTGTCAAAATGTATTACTCACCTTAAAAATAAATTCCCCTTTTTCGTTATACATGCTCGCACACATAAAAGATTTCGTTAAAACGATTCCTATCCGGGATCGCAAGCATCCACTTTTTTCGCATTTCCGCATCTTTCGGCTTTAAAAACAGAAGTTTTTTGCTTTACACTTTTGTACCACGTTTTGCATTTCGGCACAATGTTTCTAAAAACGCAGGTATTCCTTGTGTTTACAACTTAAGAATGACAGTTGTCAGAGAATACTCTCACGTGACGTCTTTTGGTACTACGCGACAGTCGACGCTTAGCGGTCCCACTTCTCACATAGGAAACAGCCCCGAGTTTCCAGACCTGTATGTACGACCGTGGATTTGAGTATACTCTGTTCACGTGAATGCCGCTAGTTTTTGTCTGTGCGTTCTATATTGGAAGTGGATAGACTATTGTAGTAAGTTACACATCCACGAAAATTAATCGGTCGGTACCAAAAAAAGAAAACTGGTTTGGCACTCAAAGCTGACAGAAATCTGGAAAACTTATATTCTCATCGGCCGCCCCTAAATTGTAGAGGGCGCTCGGATACGCCGAGTTTATAGGCACTATGAAATTTAAATTCACAACAAATATATGAACAGTTGGGGCAATCGAATGAAAAATAAAATCCACCGATGTATCCGGCAACCTTGGAAATTGTTGCCAATCTATGAAATGAAATATTCCTGATTTAACGAAGATAGCGCGGCACATGCGTAGGGAAATTGTTGAAATGAAGTGGTTGCACTTAATTACCAACTATGACGTCATTGTTCCTCATCGAGAAATGTTTAGAAAACCTTTTTTTTTACCTTTCTGAAATTATTTCACCAAAAATCGTTTTGTTTGGAAGATTTTAGCCTAATTTTATAATGTAGTTTGAATAAAACTGACTTATGAACCTTTTCAAAATCATTGAGTTGCTAAGGACTTGTTGATGGCCGGGCCAAAATGTCCGAATTGAACTTGACAAACTCTCCTCAATTATTTCAGACTTCTCTCAGATTTCTGCCCGATTTTAAAATACACTAACTATTTAAGATCCGACCTCGAATGGACGTCAGTGTAATTTGTTAATCTATTTTCATTTCTAATCTAGGTTTAGAACAAACAAAAATGATAAATATGAAAACAACAATGACTCGACATTTATTCGAAGCATAATAATATTGCTCAAGATTGCCCATTTTGGACCCTACTATTCGCCAGCTGGGTGATTTATTCAGTGCGTTATCTAAGCATTTCCTTGGGAGGGAGGGGGTTGGTAACCCACGAGTATTACATGATTTTCAGTCTTATTTGAATCATTGTGTCGATCTGAGATGGTTTTGAATTACCTTCAGTTTGCAACTGATCAAGTTGAGAGTGCTAAATTCTCAAGCACACATTTGAGAAAGCGTCAATCAATTCTCTTTCTTGAATTGGCTTTAGAAGATCCATGGATTCATTTCTTCTAAGTTAACCGTTGAATGCAGCAACTTGTCCAGAAAAAATTCGATTTCAGTGGGGAACTCTTCTTCACTCAGATGTTCACGATATTTACTGGCTAGGTTTACAGCACAAGTTTTCAATTCCTTATCATTTGAGCTTCCTAAATCTTTACAATCCAGTAAAATAAAGCAATTTGAGTGCAGTCTTCATTCAACTGAATCAGTATCATATCGATTATCTCTTTCATACTATGGTAAAAACTTTCTTCTACAATTTGAGGATCCTGCCAGTTTCCATAGTTGGTTCCACTCGAATGTTTTGCACTATTTTTGCAGTCTTTATCCAATTATTTGTTTCATTTCTCAGCCTTTCCATTGTTTTCATGAGACCTTCCAGACGTAAACATCTTCTCTGGTTCATACCATGTGTATTATGTTGTACAATTCTGTAGGGGTTCTATAATTAACTAATTTTACGATTATCTAGTGAGCAACTATAATAGCTATTGAGAACCATAAAAGAAATTGCAAGCTCTGAACTATTATGGGAATAATTGTACGTAGACTGTAGGAGCACAGTATGGACATTTTTATAATGGGCCCACCATAATTACTGGCATTTCTTACGGTGAATGCTCTTTATCTTGAATGTTCTTTATTTTCGACCCTATTGGATAGGGAGACACGTTTCCTATATTTTTATTTCGTATCTAAAAGACCGAAAATACCAATAGTCTGTTATCGTGTAAATACTTAAACTTTAAATATTATCTAAAATAACAATATGTTGGTATAAGTTTAACGACATTCTTTTGACGGAACCGCTTCACCGGCCGCCCTCCCCTTTCATTCCCGCTGCTCGGTTCCGCGGTCGAGAAACATTTTCGGCGAATTATTGCAACAAATCTTCTAAATAAGAGTTTAATAAAACCTGTTATTTGATAACAACAAAGTTTAATATCATGAATTTTATTGCGTCATGAAATTATAAAAGTTTAAATTTCACTTTTATTTAGCCACGCGGGGTAGTTTCTCCCCTTTGCCCCCCCCCCCCCTAGATTTAGCACTGGATGTAATATGTTTACTTATCAGTATTAAGTTCATTTGTATTAGTCCAAAATGTTAAGTCCGATATTGTTGCTGTTTGAAGAATTTAATATAAATTAACTGTTGAAATTGGAATCAAAATAATTGTGAAATATATGAAAACAACAATGATGTTGTATTTATCTGGAAGTTGATAACGTTGCACAATCAACGAATTTGGACCCTACTATTTGACATAATAAGTTTCCTTATCACTATTGAATTGTTTCAATATCGCGCGTTGATATATGTTGTAATATCGATTTATCAATATTGAATTAGAATTTAGTCTATTAGTTTGATTAAAAACTGGGCGTTATTCTCGATAGCTGGGATGTTTAAATATTAGTAAACATATGATTTTTTTTTATTTAGCTCAAGATGCTGGAAGATTTAAAGAAGAAATAGCCCCTGTCCCAATCAAAGTAAAGAAAGACATTGTCAGTTTAGAGATTGATGAACATCCAAAACCGGGTACACCAATTGAAGGTTTCAGAAAGCTACCTACCATTTTCAAAAAAGATGGTCTTGTCACAGCTGGATCCGCTTCTGTAAGAATAATTTTCATAGAAGGATAATTTAAAACTAACATGCATGTTTTAGGGAATATGTGACGGAGCTGGATCAATTATTGTGGCCAGTGAAGAGGCGGCAACTAAACATAACCTCAAACCACTAGCAAGAATTCATGCATATTCCAGTGTGGGTGTAGAGCCAAGTATCATGGGAATTGGTCCAGTGAATGCCATCAACAACGTATTGAAAGCTACCGGTAAAACTTTGGCAGATATTGATTTAGTTGAGGTTAGTTTTTTTTCGGATGAAGAACCAGCAGAAATATAATATATACGTTCATTTTTAACAGATTAACGAAGCGTTTGCTGCTCAAACTCTTGCATGTGCCAAAGATTTGGATCTGGATATAAATAAATTGAATGTTGATGGCGGTGCTATTGCTTTGGGCCATCCCCTAGCTGCGACTGGATCAAGAATTACGGCCCATCTGGTCCATGAACTCAGGTAAATTTCTTCTCATAGAACTCATCGATAGATCGAGTAAGCTTGCAACGTTATTGAACGTTCCCTGTTGAAGGTATACATGTCCTCCCTACAGAATTGTAGAAAGACCAAAATATCTAACGGCATCTACGAGTAATGTCCCACAAATAAATCAAACAATGTACATCGTTGGCTGATATACTTTTCGAACTTGACAAAAGTTAGGGACTAATTGAGTGCGTCAGATGGCGCCACCAAACCAAATCAATCTAACAATGGAGAAACGTTTGTAGATTTCTTCGAGAAATCTATCGATTAATGTCGTTGGTTTCTTAGTGGGACATCTACTCGTAGATAGAGTTAGATATTTTGGTTTTTCCTCTATTCTGTAGGGTGGTTATGTATACCTTCAATAGGGATCGTTCAGAAACGATACAAGCTTGCTTGTTATCTGGCAAAAGTCAACTTACGTTGGTTTCGTTTGCTTGCTGTCGTCATCTGGCGCTCAATTAGTTTAACATTCCCCGTAATTTTAGAAATCTATTAGTCAATGTGGTACATTGGTTGACTTCTTAGTTGGACATCTATTCATAGATGGCGTGAAATAACTTGGGCTTTTTACCACTAGCACATTTTACCAAAAGTGGGACTTTTTTTCCGACTTTTGGTTTGAGAGTATAGAAAGTTAGGAAATTTTGGGTAGATTACGAAAAAAGTAGTGAGAGAAAACCTTCGATATAGAAAAATGTCGCTATTTATAAATATATACAATTTTCGGCCAAAAAACGTTAATAGCTTTAATTTTAATTTTTTCATTTTAGGAAAAAAGTTTCAAGCAAAAGTTGTTCGGCATTAAATTTTACATAGGAATTGACTAACTAGATTTCAATTTTCTACGAATTTTCCACTCGTAGCGCGGGAAAATCGAATATATATATACTTTTTCAATTAATGACTCTTTATGAGAAGAAATCTCATTTAAAAGTTAAATATCGTATGATTGATGTATATAAGGGTACATAACCTTACTAAAAGTGATGATCATCATAAGTTTCCCACCATGTGAGTTTCCGAGTTATGAAATTTTTTTTTCAATCATAATGTACGACATATCATTCCTTATGATTTTTTTTGGGTCACTAATAACGAATTTTGACTTTTGTTCTGAAAAGCCATGGAAAACATCAATTTTCCAAATTATGAAAATTCTTTTTTTTTTCAATTATCATTTATTACATATCATTTCTTATGTTTTTTTGGGTCAGTTATAACGAATTGTAACTTAGTTTTGTTCTGATAAAACATGTAAATCGTTTATTTGGGAAATTTAGGAAAATTAAGGTAACAAAAGAGAGACAAGAATAATTTTTAAATTTGATTATATTAGATTTTTATTGATAAAAAAAGTTTATTCGGAGATCATAATTATCAAATGATGAATTTTTTATTACGAATAAACTTTTTATGCCTCTTTTGATAAAAACGTGCTCTAAATATCGCTCATATATATTATGTTCTTAAATATGCATCACGTAAAAACAAAATAATAATGTATGTAAAAGGGTAGAAGCTTACGAATGGACAAAGTGTAATACAACGCGTTTTGTTGGTTGTATATAACTGTGAAAACGAAGAATTTTGACATAAAACTAACTTTTTGTAAAGCGACAAATTTAAAATGTCCGTAAATGCATCAAATTCGAACCTTCCCGCTCTACCCTAAATGTGTCTGCAGGCAATAATAATGGAGATTTATAAAATACGTGGAAATATCTTTTTTCAATTTTTTTTTGCTGAATGATCAAATACACGATGCGATATTGTTGTCCATGTAAAAAAATATGTCAGTAATAATACAAGTTTTATGAATTTAGAGTAAATTAAAGTAACATTTTTTATAGGAGAAGGAAAGCCAAATTTGGAATTGGATCAGCTTGCATTGGGGGAGGCCAAGGAATTGCTATTCTGATCGAAGCTTTATATTAAGTCTTATTATTTTATGATCTGATTTTGATAGTTAATCATTTGTTTGATACAATCAAAATCATAGAACTTCAAACTTATTTTCAATTATAAGCCCTATATTGGCTGATTATTATTATCTGTATTATATACCTTTTTGCAATATTAATATGAAATTTTACAATTACTTACTAATGTTTGTTGAATATTTGAATATATTTTATACAATTTTGAGACATTTGTTGAACATAATTAATTCTATACATTTTTAAACTTTTAAGAAAAATCAATTGATACATTATTTTTATATTGTAAATGCAGTAATAAAGCAATATATTTTCAAACCTTTCATTTAACCATTTTAATTAATTAATACTTCAATCCCTTCATTATATTAGAAAAAAATCGATTGTAAAAAATGTGGTGAAACATGTTTTATCAATTTAATGAATTTATATGCACCTAAAGCTGAAAATATAGAAATAAAACTTCAAAAAAATTAACATATTTTAGATTTAAAATGTTTCTATTAAAATCACAATGACCAGCTAATTGTAAGTTACAAAATTAATTCACAGAAATACATGTTCATGTTAATCTTAACTAATTGAAAATATTATTCTACTTGTGGTGGTGCCAGTGACTGGTACAATTTGGACACGGCAGTTTGTACAATTTGTTGGAATGTTTCATCACTCGGACATGATACTTGCTGAAACGATCATAGATATAATGTAATGGAAAGAAAATTCCTATTCAACTTACCAAGTCTGATAGATCAATATCAGCCCTTTTATCATCAACTGACACATACAACTTTTCTCCTTTGAACATTTTTGGAACGGAGTCTTCGCCAAACATGTCTTGTAACATTTCAATTAGGCACTCCTAAAAAACAGCCCATTAGGAACCATATGTTTCAACATGCATGTAGTACCAAGGGTGGAACCACAAAATGTCCAAACGGGGACAATTGCCTTTTTTTAAGTATTCGATTTTTAGATATTCAGATATTGTAAGTTCACTAGCTAACTAAATCACAATTTTTTAACCCCCAAATCGATCTGATATCTTTATAGGTTTTAATGTAATGTTCTATTTTTTCCAACGTCGAATGACATAAACTAACCCAAAAGGGGACATGCCCCGCCTCCAAAGCTCCACCCTTGCGTAGTATTATCGAATCGAATGGAATTAAACTCACCTTGAAGTGCATCCTGTCAATTTTTACGCTTGTGGACATATTTTTCAGTGGTGTATCCAGTAAATCCGCCTGTAAAATTGCTGCCACAACAGTATCAGCATACATGTCATTTATAGGATTCGCAACCCACTGAAACAAGGATTATCAATCTCCCAAAAAATTTAGCACTTATTTACAAATAGAATGGTGTATGCACTCGGGAACAAACGAAGTTCTTGAATAAACCCGGTTCTCGATAAGAAAGAAGGGACGTCATAGTTAATAATTAGTGGAACTAATTCATTTGAACAATTTTCCTAAATCAGTTGCACGTTATCTTCGTTAAACCATGCATATTCAATTTAACAGTTGGCAAGACTTTCCAAGTTTGCCGGGTCAAACTGTCCATTTCATTCAATTCACTTATAGTTCAAATATCCGTTGTGAATCTTAATTTCAATAGAATTACATTAAGTTTTTTGAAAAATAACGCTTTCTTGGGCAAAATTAAGTTAATATAAATGTGTTTTGGTTTTATGGTGTTAGTTTATTTGAATAGATGACATCATTGAATCTTAAAACAAGAATTTCGAACACTTCTGCAAGTTAAATATATTTATAACCAGAAAAACACTTGCCTTTATGAACTAATAAAATACCATAATTCAATTTGAAAACCGAAGATGGATGTCAAAAATACCACCCGAAACGGGACTACCGCACTCAATACAGTTCCTGTGTTCGATTTGCAATATTTCAAATAAATACGACCAATAGGCATTCGTCTTCAAAGTTGGTCATGTACATATGCACACAGATACCATTTCAAAAATAGTTAGATTGATTCAGAATTGCTGAAAACGGATATTTCCGCGAAAATTCGGAATTTTTTTATGCCGACTACCCTTTAAAGGGAATTGAGCTGTCAATCACTATACCAAATTCAAAGATAACGAGATCATTCATAATCGTCCGGAAATTGGCCAATTAGAACCGGAAATTGATTGCAAAAAAAAGAATCCAATTGGTTTTCTGAGCTAGAAATCAGTATACAGAGTTCAAAGTTAAAATATCAATCTATAACATTCGGAAAATTGACCAACTGGAACCGGATATTGATGGAATAAAATATTTTTCAGACTGGTTCCCTTGTCATTCATTATAGATTTTTTGGACCATAAACATCTATAATCCGATTCAAAGTTTTCGTATCCTTAAAATTTTATGGAGACGCAAACAAAACTTCATGTCTACTTCTTCAATTCTAAGAAATAAATTTCTTTCGAAAAGTCTTGTGCAAAACCTATGAGTGCTGGGTAAGTTCAATTAATATAAGAATATATACAACTTTTGCTGTGAGACAAATATACCAGGATATCAAAAATTATCTTGGTCAAGGGTGGTTGTGGAATCTAAAACGTGTGTCTTACTTTACGTTTTAAATAATTATGTCACTGTCACACTGACATCATCAATAACCTACAAATTTCATACCTATTTATTTCAGTTGTAAAACAATAATGAACTACAAATTATGAAATAATTATGTGAACTTTGAACCTTTTCAGAGGTCGTGATAGCCACAATCCGGGTCAAAAACTGTTTTGAAATAGTTAAAAGTGCAAACTGGTTGTACCTAATACGGCTTTTCGACGACTTTTCGCGTGCCGTTTTCGCTCCATGTAGTTAGATTTAGTATCGGACCGTGCCCGACGGCCCTTCTTTTTTCGATAAATGTCCATTAAATAGGAAAATTTAATTAAAACAGTTTGAGCTATTCTCAGATCTCAGCTACGCGCGTCTAACGTGCGACGTACCAAAGGGAATTTTCTCGCGACTAAAATATACACGAAGCGGGTAAAAGCTAACAGCCCATAGCCAAAAACACTTTATTACGGAAAGTCGCACGGGGCAAGAAACGGCCCCAAATTAACAAGACCGAGGTAAAATGTATAAACTCTAACTTACGTGCGGCGAGCTCCTCGAGGCTTATGTCAAAATGATTTCGTTCGTAGCTAATTACATAGGACGTCAGGCGTTCATACAATTATGTTTTTAGATAATTCGAACCTTTCTAATTTCGATAGGCCACGTGAAAATCCCGGAGTCCAAATTAATTATGACATAATTATTTCAAACGTAAAGTAAGACACACGTTTTAGATTCCACAACCACCCTTGACCAAGATAATTATCTATATCTCGGTACTATCTAATAATTGTATCCACATCATATAAGAAAATTTAACGGTAAAAGATCGTCATTAAGGTTTATAGTAATTTTTTATCCACCAATTTCGTAACTAGTAATTTAAATGTACTTTTTCACATAGATCTTAACTCTGAAAGCTCAACAATATCAACGTTATGTCTTCATCTTCTGAATAGATTCTTTACATTTTCAATTCAAGCGCGCATTCCATGATAAATCGTTTCTACTTTACTGGTAGTTGTTTCAAAACCGACTCAGTTACTGTGCTATTATGTTATATAATAACAAAAAGAAAACCTGTAAAATCGCGTCTGAGATACGATATTATCAAGTTCTGATTATATTTGCTCAAATAATACTTCCCTTATACTACATTTAGTGAGATGAATAAAAACGTACTGGGACTTTTTTATTTTTCCAAATGATTTGAAATGAAGTATTGAACCAAAGATTTGAAATTATAAAAAATTGGTATCCAAAAAACTAGAGGCGTGATTCTTTCCTTTATAATCAAATACAATTCCACGTCATTTTTGTAACTAGAACGAGAAAAAATCTCTGGAAAAGTTCTGAAGAAAGTATTTATTTAATTATGTTTCATTTCCTTCTATTGGACTTCTTAAAATATATGGTTATGTACATATGCACAGACAGCATTTCAAAAATAGTCTGCATTCAGAAAGGCTGAAAATGGATATTTCCGCGAAAATTGGAATTTTTTGTACATCGATTACAAGAAATTCTTTCTTATACTACGCATAGTGAGAAAAGTAAATTCGCACGGTTACTTTATTTTTTCAAATGATTTGAAATTAAGTATAAAATCATCAACAATAGATATCAAAAAAAAAACTTTGCCTTGCGTGGTTCTTTCTTTTACAATGGAATAAAATTCCATGTCATTTTTGTAATTAGAAGCAGAATAAATCTGGAAAAGTTCTAAGACAGTACTTATTTGATTATGCGTCATTTCCTTCTTTTGGGCTTCTTAAAACATTCAACTTACCTCTAGAGTAACCACTTTGTTCTCGATAATGATATCTACAGCACCGAAGGCCCTCAGTTTTTTATCGCCTTCAACGGTTTCCAACAACCCAGCCACCTGCGTTATGAGATGCCTCAAAACGCCCGAATTTCCGGAATAATGTATACTTTGACGTTGTAAGATCTGACTCATACTCATTTCAGTGTATTCTGAATGAGAAAAATAAATTAAGTACCACATATAAGCAACTCATTCTATTTGTTCTTACTTGGTAAATCGTTTGAAGCCAATAGATGGTAGTTGAAGTTTCTTTTCACTAAAACACCAGAAAGCGTATTTCCGGGTTTCGGTCGTTCTACTGCTAAAGCTCCCATAACTTTAGCAGTTTTCTCTCCTCTGAAAGCAAGCTCCACGGAATGAGTATTTCGCGGATTGTGTAGATGAATTGTAGTGTTTGGATCATCCTCATATTCCCGTTGCAAAGCTGCTTTAAGACGGCTCATTTCGTTTTGCTCACCATGTACCAACACCTGTAGGGAAATCATGATCAAATCTGAGTAAAAAAATCACATGAATCCAAACTAAAGTCCTCTGACACATTATTTATTATTGATGTCATCAAACGTAAACATTTTTAAGAGGGGAGAGTCATATATGTCGGTCATTTCCTTAAGGGTGGTTATATCACGAAACATAATAATAAATTAGACTTTGCCATTTACCATAAAGTCACACATAATTATTCTTCTGCAAAAATTGATATTCATGATTTTCCTTGAAATTAATCCCTTAAATATCAAAGAAGAATAGATATCACCCAAATACAATCTTATTAAAATCCCTATCATATCATATCAGTTCAGCTCTCAACGGAAGTATTTCAATGTTACATCCCTTTCTCTACTCACCACATGTGGAGGCTTGAGTATCCTTATGAATTCGCTTGTCTGCTGATAGTCAGTATGAGCAGAAAATGAGATATAATCTACAGACATTTTTAATGGTAGTTTTTGTCCTAACATTGTAGTAATTTCTTCAGGTTCTGATAATATTGTCTTTGCCAGAGTGCCTTCAACACAATAACCTGAAACAAATTTAATGTATTTTGCTTAGATCATTCTACTTTCTTCTAACTTATATGAAAGTTACCAGCAATTATGACACCGTTCTTAGAATCAGTACACCATGATTCAAACAATTCCCTGGAAAGTCCACTTTGCATCATACCTGGTGAAGCCATGATTACACATGGACCTACATCTTCGAAGTGATCAATACCCTGAAAACAGAATGATCATACAACAACAATTGAGGTGACACATTTTTTTATAAAATTTTGTACTTTTCTATTAGTAGTACGAGTTAATTTTAGTTCTTAACCGACCATACATGATAACTAATAACATAGATGCTGGGGATGGATTGTCCAATGGCACTGTCGGAAAATTGTGTCATGTAGAAAAAGATGATACTGGTGAAATCATACGAATTTGGATGAAATTCCCAAAATAAATTGGTTACTTCATAATGTCAGAGCAGTGCTGGGTGACTGCCCGTAATTTTTTTGTTATCACGCCTGGAAGTTTTAAAATCCAAAATTCCAGTTTCTTAACATGTTACACATAAGCTCTAGAATGGTTTCTACTGCTTTGAAATAGGTCTGGAGTTATTGGTTCCGGTAGAAAATAGATCTGATTCTTTGCTGTATTTTCCTACAATATGACAATCAGTGACCTCTTTATATTTATCATGAAGTACGCTTTCAGGTTTAAGTGTTATTAATTTTCATCAGTTTTAAACCCTCTTGGTTCCTTATAAGTGGCCTGAAATTTGGAGTGGGGTAGGTGCATTATATTTTGTCAATTATATTAGCGAGAAATAAAATTTGCGCGACTGATTCACCTTATATTGGTTATAAAAGATAGTTTAGGTACCTCTAGGCCACGTCGCTGCTAACAGTACGAATAAAACTTGCTCGTTTTTTGTTTATTTTGTTTGTATATATCAGACTTGCTGCCATTATAAAGAGGCTACACTTTTAGTAAACATTTTTTTTCAATTTAATTTCATTTATTGATGCTGAAGTGAAATCGGTATAATGCGACTGGTAACAATAACGAAAAAGAAATAGGTTAAAATCAGACTAGAAAATACAGTTGTGATGATGAAAGATGCCATTCAAAATGTACTAATGGTCATTTTTCGAAACAAGAGATTATAATAAATTATATGTAAGGTACAATTTTGTTAGAGCCTTGGCGGTGCTGAAAACTTCGCGTTAGTTGTTTTCATCAGGCTATTGAAATTGATTTGAAATAAAATTTCATTTGAAGAATCAAAGATTCTTCAGTAACTAGTAACTTTATAATTGGACAAACGTTCACGAAGGATGGGGGCGAAGGGGGAAAGCAAAAGATACCAAACCTATCTTTAGTATGAACCTATCGGTTTTTTTTATCGCTGTATATAATACAAAAAACAAAATTGGATCACTAGAACACACAAACAAACACGAATAACTCCGAAACGGAATTAGGTGACTTTTCTTTCCAAAATGTTTTGGATCTATCAATTCTTTAACATTGTGCTAAATATTATCGGATATTGACCAAAATAAGTACGGAATTTCCATGAAAGAAGACGGTATCATCTCCAAACTGTAACCTATAGTCCATTCATAAAAAAGCAAATTAATATACAGTTTATTCAGTTGGCCATTATAGTGTGATAGAATTAGCAATAAATGTCGGTAATTTTTGCATGTCGGAAGTACTCTAATAAAATACATTGCGCTATTCGATCTATTCATTATTACTATTTATTATTTAGAGTATTTCCGACATTACTAGAAGTTTTAAAATACGCGCAATCTTAATATTATTGAATGGTAGTACGGATTAAAAAAAAACATCGATTTTCGAGCAAGGGTTCCCGAGATATTGTTGTTTTTTACGAACCTGGCGCGGCGGCAACTTTTACGAAAGATAAGAGGTTGGAAATTTGGTAAGTTGTTCATTAACTATTGAAGAAGATGACCTCTTAAAAAAAATAGCGCGTTACCGCACCACAACTTTTTTAGGGCCATTTTAGAAATGTGCTTTTTTTTGCATTAAGCTGCGGTTTGCAGAAAGTGTACATGCGATCTTGCTGAAATTGAAATTGTGTGGTACTTGGTGGACACAAAAGCTACAACCTATCAAAATTTCAGTTCTTAATCTTCAAAAGAACAAGAGTCATGAATTTTTGAAATTTCGAGCAAAATCGATGGTTTATTGCAATTTGCGAGGTCACCGCTGGACCAATAGGGTTCATCCGCAGCTCATTTTTTCCGTCTTTTCACGGCGCATAAGCTTATCAAAAGCTTTTTTCTTTTTAACTCAATCCGACGATGTCCGACGCGAAAAACCGGTTTTAGCCATTTTTACAATTTTTTTGGACCATTTGCGACGATAAAAAAGTGTTCGATTTTAGTTACTTCAATTTGTATCATAAGTAAGGCAATTTTTTTTCTCCGAACTCAGAATTAAAAACTCCAAAAAGCTAATTCTATCACACTATTACAACATGTGTTGTTCTCCAGCTAAATTTTGGAGGGTGGAGGGTGGTACCACTACTGCATAATAGATATTACTTATTTCAATTTCTACAAATTTAGTAAAAAGCAATCACATATTCCTTATAAAACGAAATAAATTATTTTTCCCTAACTATTCTGTGTTGGAAAGCCACGTAGAGTTTTTACAAACATCATTAATTAATTTTGACGCCAATATTTTCTCCTGTACTGGGTACTTTCAAGATTTTCAACAGAATAATCACCTCTACCAATCTTATGGCCTTCATGTACAGATAAGGTATTTAATTACATATAAATTCTTTCCCTAACGATTCTGTGTTGGAAAGCCACGTAGTTTTTACAAACATCGTTAATTAATTTTGACGCCAATATTTTAGAGTCCGGTACTGTGTACTTGCAAGATTTTCAACAGAATAATCACCTCTACCAATCTCATGGCACATGTACAGATAAGGTATTTAATTATATAACAAATTTAATGTGTAAAATTTTCAAATTTAAGTTTTAAGTTATAATTTGAGAGGTTATGTGCACCTTAACCTCCAGTTTTACTAGAATATTTATATTAATTGAACCTTTCCCACATGATTAAACTTAGAAACAAAAGCTTTCTCAAGAACACACTAGAAAATCATTGTTATCTCAAATGCTCGGTAGATAAGATACCTGTGTAAAATTACATGAAAAATTTAGAAGATAATAAAAAACTTTGCATTAGTCAATTTAATTTGGTACCAAAGTCCCCACAATTTCAAGGTAAGCTAATAAGTTTAACATATTTTGAAATTTTCTTACTTACCAGTTTAAAAAAAAGTTAGAACATCAAAATCTATTCAAAGAAAACATTTAGAATATTCAATTTAAATCTATTTTGAGTTGAGGAATAGAGGCTACTGGAATAATTGTACATGATTTTCATTTACAGATAATGGATAAAAGTTGGAGGGCTAGATTTGTCAATTTTCTTGAAAGCAATCGAGGCTTGGTAATCTTATTTTTTTGCCTTCCAGCTAGCTTCATATTCGATTCATTTCTTACATTGAAGAAAGAAGTATACAAGCGGTTGTTCAGCAGTCCAGAAAAACATGATACAAGAGTACGTAACATTCAATCGAAAATTCAAGAATGGAATAAGTTAGAACCAAAAGATCGTAAACTTTTATGTACTTCGAGACCGAATTGGTTGAGTTTGTCCACTTGCTTTTTCAGCAAGGACCAATGCCATCAGGTACCTATAGACCTTTTCGATATCCTAGGATTAGACAATGAAAATTTAACTGTGAGAGTGGAGCCAATGGTAACTGTGAGTGATGTAACCAAATATTTGATACCCAAAGGATACACATTAGCTGTTACACTTGAAATCGGAGATGCTACTTTAGGAGGTTTGGCAATGGGAACTGGGATGACAACACATTCACATAAAGTGGGATTATATCATGAAACTATTGAATCCTATGAAGTGATTTTAGCCGATGGAAGCTTAGTGAAGGCCAGTAAAGAAGATAACGTTGATTTGTATCAAACTTTAGCTTGGTCTCACGGTTCTCTTGGATTTCTGGTAGCATTAACTTTAAAACTAGTTAGAGTCAAACCTTATTTGAAAATGAACTACATACCAGTTGAAGGCCAAAAAAATTACTGTGATATGATCCGTTTGTTGTCAGGAGATGATGGAGGTGACTATCCAATAGCAGATTATGTGGAGGCAACCATATTTAGTCACGATAAAGCAGTTGTAATGACCGGGGATTATTCAGATTATGATTCTAATTTACCAATTAACCATGTAACCAACTGGTACAAGCCATGGTTTTACAAATATACCGAATCATTTTTAACCAAAGGAAAACATACGGAATTGATACCCCTGAGAGAATACTTATTGAGGCACAATAGAGCAATCTTTTGGGTAGTGGAGTCTATGATTCCGTTTGGTAATAACTTCTTTTTCCGATATCTGTTTGGTTGGTTGTTGCCCCCAAAACCAGCGTTTTTGAAATACACCACAACAGCTGGAGTGCGAGCTTACACATTTACAAGGCAAGTTTTTCAAGATATAGTATTGCCGATTCGAAAATTAGAAGATCAAATCAACACCTCAGATAAACTTTTTGATACGTATCCACTCCTCGTTTATCCCTGTAGAGTTTACAATCATGGTTTACATGCTGGTCAGATTAAACCACCCAAAAAGGAATATATGATTGAAGGTACCAATTACGCAATGTACAATGACTTAGGGGTTTATGGATTACCAGGTTATGTGGAAAGAAAAGAAAAATATAACCCAGTTCAAGCAATGAGAGATATGGAGAAGTTCACAAGAGATGTTGGAGGTTTCTCATTTTTATATGCCGATATCTTCATGACTAGAGAGGAGTTGGAAGATATGTTCGATTTAACTCTATATGAACAAGTAAGAAAGAAATATGGGGCAGATGGGGCATTCCCTCATTTGTATGACAAAGTAAGACCTGAAATTGATGTATTTGAAGTCGGAAGACAGTTTGAAATAAAGTGATCTTACAAAATAGAAAATTATAATTTGATGTACTCACCCTCATTAATAGTCCAGGCAACGAACCGGAAAAAAAATATATATATAGTAAGCTAGAATTTCAAATTTTTTTTTGCATTTTGTTCCTAATACCCCATAGATCATTCAAGACTATCAAGACCGCGGGGGTCGACCTTTCTACCACCCCAAAACGGGGTTTCAACTCCCCAGAGGAGAATTCTTATAAAAACAATCCAAAAGTTCAGAAAATTAATGAATTAAGAGTCGAAAATGACCCCTGGTATGTTTTTTGGATCGCTGATCACGATTCCGCAGTTATTTTTCTCGGAAAACTCCCTCCAGATGGGAAATTTGGAAAATTTATACATAATGTATAATTTATAATTTTGTTGCAAAAATGACCTTTAGTAGATTTTTTGGGTCGCTGATGACGATTCCGCAGTTTTTTTTCCCAAAAAACTCTCTCCAGAGGGCTAGAGGTCATTTTTGCAACAAAATTATACTTATTTTCTCAGGAAAATTTCGAATTTCCCGAATTTTTCATCTGGAGAGATTTTTTTGGGGAAAATAAAAGCGGAATCGTGATCAGCGACCCAAAAAACCTAGTAGAGGTTATTTTTGCAACAAAATTATACTTTATTATTCATAACCGTCTCAGGAAAATTTCAAATTTCCCGAATTTTCCATCTGAAGAGATTTTTTTGGGGAAAATAACAGCGGAATCGTGATCAGCGACCCAAAAAAACTACTAGAGGTCATTTTTGCAACAAAACTGTACTTTATTATTCATAACCGTCTCAGGAAAATTTAAAATTTCCCGAATTTTCCATCCGGAGATTTTTTTGGGGAAAATAATAGCGGAATCGTGATCAGCGACCCAAAAAACCTACCAGAGGACATTTTTGCAGCAAAATTATACTTTATTATTCATAACCGTCTCAGGAAAATCTCAAATTTCCCGGTTTTTCATCTGGAGAAATTTTTTTGGGACAAATAATAGCGGAATCCTGATCAGCGACCCAAAAAACCTACTAGAGGTCATTTTTGCAACAAAATTATAAATTATATATAAATTTTCCAAATTTCCCATCTGGAGGGAGTTTTCCGAGAAAAATAACTGCGGAATCGTGATCAGCGATCCAAAAAACATACCAGGGGTCATTTTCGACTCTTAATTCATTAATTTTCTAAACTTTTGGATTGTTTTTATAAGAATGCTCCTCTGAGGGGTTGAAACCCCGTTTTGGGGGGGTAGAAAGGTCGACCCCCGCGGTCCTGATAGTCATGAATGATCTATGGGGTATTAGGAACAAAATGCAACAAAAAATTTGAAATTCTAGCTTACTATATCTATTTTTTTTATTAAGGCCTTTTCCCGACTTATTGCCTGGACTAAAATGGAATAAAGAATAAACTCGTACCTTACCTTTAAATTAGAAATGTGCTTAAACACAAACGGATTGTTTATTGCTATTTGCCTCCGAATTTTGTCATTCATTGCATTAATATATGTTTGATAGACAGCCATGCATTTTTTTGCCAACGATGATGCATAATATATAGGAATGTCATGTAATTCAGGATGCAGACTCCAATATTCATCTAGAAAAGGATAAAAGTGATAAAAACAATGAAATTTGAAAAATGGGATTATATTTCACCTAAAATCAGTAATAACTCTTGAGCTCGGCCCAAAGCAAATACAGGTATCAAACAGCGGCCTCCTCTATTGACAATATCATTGACCAAATTTGTGAATCGACTCTCCCGATCTTCTCTTTTTTCATGAATATGAGTACCATAAGTTGATTCCTGTAATTTAGAAATTAAGTAAGCAGTCACACGTTAAAAACACAAATTCCTACAGTGATTAACACATCTGGATGAACAGTAGGTATTTCAGCTGCCATTAAATGCCTATCTTCTTGCCTCGAAAAATCACCAGTATAAAGTATCTGAAAGTAAAGTACTATTTAAGTATCACTTAAATCCATTTCAATCTTTTCAATAAACTTTTTTATTTCAAATTTATTTCAGTTAACACATCTATGTATCACCTTTACTCCAGCAATTTCCAACATAAACATTGCAGCTCCCAAAACATGTCCAGCATTGTATGCCCAAAATTTAATTCCTAGCACATCTTTTTCTTCATGAAAGTTAATTGTTTCAATTTTATCCATACTTGCTTCCAAATCTGCTTCTGTGTATAACATTTGTTCTGTTGCTATATTGCTTTAAACAAATGTATGTCAATTATTTCTAGCACGATTTCAAAATTTCAATACACCCACCTCACTTTGATGTAATCAGAAAGTAACCACCTATATATAGCTTTCGTAGCATGTGTCATGAAACAACGTCCCTTGAAACTTGTTTTTTGTAGGAACCATGGCAAAGCCCCACAATGATCCAAATGAAAACTGTAACGAGATATTTTATCTATCTGCCTTCAATCATATATCCTACAACTTACTGTGATATTAATAAAAGATCAATCTCATCTGCTTCAATCAAGTCAACAAACGGTAAAGCATCCATGCCAGATAATCCTGGATGAATTCCACAATCTAGCTGAAAAATATTATCAATGATAAAAAAATTGTCATCCTATATGAATTTGGAAATATTACCATTATTTTTTTGCCTTTAAATTCTATCATAATACAAGACCTACCAACTTCTTGACCTGCCCCACTGAAAAAAATTCATAATTATTCATTGGAATGAGATTAGATTTTGAACATACAGTGGTCTGATTATGAGAAGGTCACTCTCTTCAGCTGGGACTTGAGTTTCTGGTTTTCGTTTATAAGACATGCTGGGAATAATTTTTTCGAAGAAATGTATCTTAACCTCAATAATTATGAACCGGTATTCATATTTTATTATATTTTACAGTAGCTCTGTAATTTATATGTTATTTGCCACCAAAGAGGAACATAGAACTCACCAAAACAAACATTGCCCTTGAATTTTGCATTCAAATAGACAGAATTAGAGGAACACGGAAAATAATTCTGATTGTTCTATAGTACACATTCAACTGCTGCACCAAGGAGTCCAAGAGAGGAGATCACACTTTCTATCTACCGCTGAGTCGGAATATTGACGCAAATAGGGACATGCTCTCATCGCATCTATTGTATGGATCACTACGATCATGTAATAGCGCCCTGGTCTGGGCAATAGCGTTTGTTCGCCAAGGATCATGACTCGGAGATCCTACCTACCCTGGGCCCTGGGTTCATTACAATGACTATGAATATAAATGGACCTAGCATCGTCTATACAGTTTTCAAAGCAGAGGTGCAGCCAACATCGTGAGGGTGTGAGAAAGAGAAGAGCCAGGTGACGACGCGTATACCACCAGTTTTAACATTGTGTGTATTTATACTCTCCGGTTAGAATGTGACTAGCTCATTACTCGCAATTTCATGTAAACAACTGTGTCGACTTCAGTTTATAGTCAATGGTTCATTATTCGACTCACCCCGTTCACGGGAGTTTGGTCTCATGTCTCTAGTCATATTAGTTTTGGTCAAAGTTTTGGTTTTGGATTCTAATGATTCATTGAAGCTGCAGAAGCTTCAATGAATTACGAGTTAAAGTTACGGCCAATGAACATAACCTTGTAGTATTGTCACATTTAAGACTGAAGTGAGGGCAGTGAGAGGGTGAGGGGTAGGTATTATATTGAAGAAACTGCAACTTATATTTAATTTTTTTATTAATACTCTTTTCGGTTCATCATTTATTTACATAATTATTTATAAGCAACTGTAGAGAACAACGATAGGAAAGTTCCTTCCTTCACATTCATAGATCCATTTTAATATATAAGTATAAATTCGTTTATTTACAAAATGATATTATTGCCCCGCAATAATCAAGCAGTTATATAACAGGTATACAATCTTCATTTTCTATAGTAGGCATATACATTTTGAATATTTATATATTCTGAAGATGATGGAATATTAGTTTTCGACTTATTTATTATGATTAACAATTTTTGAAGAAATGTGAGCTCCCGCGGTTATTCCTCAAAGTGATTAGGATCTCACAGAGCGTAGGTAAGTTGTATTAAGGACTTCATCTGAAAAGCGAGTGCTGATCACGTTCTTTCATTACTATTTGTTGGTGAATCCGAGAACAAGGTCATAAAGTATGCAGCACTAGATAGTCTAGCTTCCATTGTCCACAGATTGCTAAGAAAAATCGCACTGCTTTTCTCACTTTAGATTGTGTCATTTCAACCCATTTTGCCCGAATACAACATTTTTCCTATGTGTCTATGATTTATCGGTATAGAGCACTGATCTCTATATACTTTTGGATTGTCCATGTCATTAGCGTATGACAGAATGAAGCCGATTCCTGTGAAGTGGCGGCCATGTTTCTAAGGTCTCAATCTAATAAAATATGTCGCGAAACAAATGTTAACATACCGTATATAGTTTGAAAGTGATGAAGTTTACATCCCCGTTTTAGATGGTATTGTATGTATATATTGTAAAAAAGCGATCAAATATTATGTGCAAAGTATTTAGAAACGGTAGTAAAGAAATAATAATTGTAATATATTGTACATGCATTATGTAAAACCTTTAAGATATAGAGTTTATATTTTCTTTTAGCTTGAAATACTTGTATATTGAAGTCTTGTATACTGTAATTTTAGGAAACACTGCAAACATTTCATTTATTTTGTTAGCGTACATCTTTTGATTAAAAAAAAATGCTACACATCAGTTATGAAATTTCAATTATTTTCTGAATACATTTCTTATGTTCAGAAGATAATTGAAATTTCATAACTGATGGGTAGCATTTTTTACACTTCTTACTTATTACAAATGGAAAAAATCACAGATTAATTAGAGAAAAATGACTAATTAGCATTAAAATATAAGTAAAGTTTCCACGGTGTCAAGATCATTTCATAAATAAGAGTGATTATATTCGTATGTCGATGTTTTGCGCCATATTGGATTAGATTCAGTCCTCAGGAATATTGTCACAACCGCAAAAGGAATCACTTTGTCATACGCTAACACCTATCCAAATGTATAATAGAGATCAGTGGTGTATCGCTATCACTCTACCATCTTCACATTTCTTCAAATACTGACCATTTTAATAAGGCTCATTCCATCGAGCAATATCCCTTGTAAGTACCAAATGGGAATACTATTTAATTCCAACCTGCTACGAATGAATTGACCTATCAAAGATTCTTAACCATCTGAGGAATGTCATTGATGACGAAGAACATGCTACTTATCAGCTTCCTAATGTACCAAACTTGTTTTTGTTTTCATGGTTATTTGATATTCTGGGTATTGAGTTTTTACTCAACTACATAATCTCTTAATTGAGTGACTCGCTTGATGGAAGGAGCCTTAGAGCTTATTCGTATCTTGATCATCTTTGACATCGGATGTATTAATAGTTTCGAGGTAGTATCATAAATTTATTAAAGAATTTGACCACAAAGTATGGTAGGTCTTCAAGGTTAACGAGAGTTCCTAGGTCAGGCTTCAACCCCCCACCCATATAGTTAATAAAATGCTCATAGTGGCGAGCGAATTAACTGTTGATATAACGAATCCAATGTACAACCTTCATCGGCGGTTGCGAACTAGGTGGTTACCAACCTGGTTATGCATTTTGCTTCCCGATTTCGAAACTCCATGTTTTAATATTCTTTGGTTTTTCCTTGTTCTTGAACAAATGTATTATTGAACTACATGTAATTGATTGCTGTTCCTTCTTTATACACACATTTGATTTCCTTGCCCTTGAACACATGTATTATTGAAGTGCATGTACACTCGGGTGGAGGGATTGGAGCCTGGCCTAGATCGTTTCGTCAAAGTTATACGTATAATTCGAGGAATGAATAGATTCCAATTCGATCATGCTTCAGTTTTTTAACGCAAAAACATCCTTCAGATGTTATTTAGGAAGAAAATAATATTCCATTTTTTTTCTAGTTTCTCTCGCCAGTAGAAATAGATTTAAAACTCGTATAACATTGAAACGTTGCTCCAGTCTTGCAAGAATTGATAAATCTTGGAATACAGATTGTTGAAATATGCATCTCGATAGGGACGGTGTTCAGTTCACATTCTGTTTGAACAATATGTTCACTAGTTTGGAATTTCGTTCATGGAACAATTCGTATCTAACTGGACCGTCCTCACATACTCTAATCCTCCCTGTATTTAAATAAGTATATGTTATTTTATCATGTCCCCTACTGAAAACAAAACACTACACACATAACAGCAGTCATAGATTTCTGATATTTTACATCGTAAAAATTAATTAAATACAATTCTATAGTATTATCTTTAGTCCTGCACCGGTCTTTCATAAGTCTCATATCATAACACTTATCACACGGAGCGTTTAAGTATTTGTAGGCGGTACACTGATATTTACTTTTTATTAGACCTAACCTAAACTACTGATGGATCGAGTTAAACGCAACTTTCTGGTCCTGGAATGGAGTCTGCTATTATGTGATCTCTTCTCATCGTAGCGAAAGTTGAAAACGACATGTCTCTCGGCCTCGGTCTGCTACGTCCCAATGTACCGCAAACTTCTGGAGGAGCACCTTCTCCCATTTGTTTCTGGTACTGTAACACGTAATAGTCTCGTTTTAGGGATTTTTGATTCAACGTTAAAACGTCCAAAAGAGATGCCACTTTTTTTCTAGTGATTTTTTGATTATTTACGTTTGAAGCAGTTCCTTGAAAAATGTATTCTCATCTTTCGTGCTTGAAGAATGAATGGGCGTTCAGATTCACAATCAAATCAATCAGATCATATGATGCTAAATTTTCTGTCCATTTTCAATATAATGACTCGCGTGAAAATCTGTTTTCTAATGAGAATATTGTAGTTTAAGTTTTATACTTACCGCATTCGGGAAGATACAAGGTCTTGTGCGATCACCAGGGGAAGTGAATAGGGCGTCTGGTCGAGGTAAGGGTCCTCCCGCAGATGGAGGCGTTGTTGCATCTCCACCTGTCGAAAGGCCACAATGTTGGTAAGCTTGTATCAAATTTTGCGCTTAGATTTACGTGTAGTATAGATGTTCAACACCACCAAATGAATAATCTGACATAGGAATTGTCAAAGTAAACCTAGTTTTCATGAATATTATATTTGATACAATTATGATTATGGTCCAGGCATTTAACGAATTTTCTTGTCCGAATTTCCGCGAACTCTAATTTTGGTCTATTCTTATGTATTTTGACGCGCTGAACACGATAGTGCACTTTAAATTTGGACCCAAAAATGGCCAATTATCGATTTTTTGCGTTTTGAGACAAAACTGTGGGTTATATGAGAAAATGTTTGAAACCAAAGTTGTTGGAAAAATTAATACACGATTTCTGGTTCCAGTCTGATTCGAGGTCGTGGGCCCAAGATAGGGCCCATTCAGTGTGTTTTTTGGCACATTGAAAAATTGAGTATATGTCAGAGAATTTTTGGTTTTTTCATATTCTATTTCGGTGAAAGCATAGTATTCTTATTTCTCTTTTCTTGATTTTTGGTATTTTGACTAACCTCATTTTAAAATATAAAAAAAACTAAAAGTTCGCACGCGGAATTTATTATACCGACGGCGACGCTCGCTTATTGCCGCTAAATGAAATTCGCACTAGTTTTTTATGACGAAAGTCGTTATAACTTGAAATTGTGAACGAATCGCGGTACGCTGTTTCAAACTAAAATAGCCGTTGTATTTTTCTGTAATTTGATACGAGGTTTCTGTCGATACCCACAAAATAGGGCCCTCTAGAGGCCCAAACACATTTATTGAGATAGGTCCACTTCTACTCAACCCAAGTCAATCTGCTCAGGCTTAAAATATTCGTTATAAGAACCTCTGATAGAACCTAGAATTTGGATTTTGTGAAAAATTTCTAACCTCAAAAAATTTAGATTTTTCGGTAGTCCAAAATTTTCAAAATGTCGTCAGGGTAATAACTTTGGACCAAAATGCTTGCTTTCGAATGAATTTGGTTTTATATCGATAACATAAGCATTTCGTCGGAAATTCGTAAAATACGGATGGCCGATTTTGGCGCCAAGAAATGAGGTAGGCCAAAATACCGAAAACCAAAAGAAAGAGAAACGAAAATATTTTTTTTCCACCGAAACAATATGAAAAAACAAAAACTCTCTGACGAGAGACCTCGAATCGACTTCGGACTGGAACCAAAAATCGCGTATTAATTTTTCCAACATCTTCGGTTCGGAACATTTTACAATCCACAGTTTTGTGTCAAAACGCAGAATAGCCATTTTGGGTCAAAAAATGGCCATTGTTTTTCGAGCACAGGGTTAATCCAAACTTAAAGTACATCATCGTATTCAGCGCGTCAAAATACATAATAATAGACCAAAATTAGAACTCACGGAAATTCGGACAATAATCGTCGATTTTCCTCCTTAAATGCCTGAACTACTATGACGTGTTGACATCAGTTCTTTGAGCTAGAGGGGATATGAATAGAATGAAACGTAATCTCTTACTCACATGCTTCTTATTTATCAACGTTTCGATAATCAAATTGAATAGCATACCAACAATTTGGGATGTATACCATTATTGAAAATCGAAATTTAATTGATCTACAATTTAGTTCTTACCTAACTAAAGTAACTTCTCGGAAACAGTATTGCCTTATGATCCACTATTATTAATATCATGTTGAAAAGTTGGTGAAAATTTATTCTCTGATAGTACTAACATTTGTTATATGGGATATAGATAATAAAATAACAAAAACACATTTAACTATTTATTATGACAAAGTAAATATAAAAATAATTATTTGATTTATATATGTACACCTCGCTAATAGATTGAATTCCCTTGGTAGATTTAATAGAATTTTCCGATTGAAACACGTTTAGCTGTAAAAAATTCCAATCAGAGCTGGAGTTACTGTTAGCAAATACGTAAGCAGATTTAATTAGCAAAGCTATCATTTCAATGTAATTGTAGTGTAGAATGTAAACGGTATGCTAACGGTCTAGTAGTTTTGCAGCATATACAGTTAGGAGAATTTATATTTTATATATATGCGTACGTATAATTTAAAAGCCAAGAGTGCAGTGCGTCTCTCATGTTTTGTTCCTTGAAAATTGTTTTACATAATTTTAATTAATTAAATATCAGGACATTTCCAAGACAAACAGAAAATCTGTAATAAGTGTAAATAAGTGTGTTTCGTAATAGTTCCTGTAAGAAAACTATTAATTATCTATGAGGTTCAACTACCACTATCACAGACAGTGATTATTATTCTTTATTCTTAGCAAATATGCATATTAGTAGTGCCATCTATCGGGTAGTATTAGAACTAAGTCGGTCGGAGGAAACTGGTAATATAAAACGGTTTTTTCCTGTCTTAAAACATTGTGTATGTTCTTACCTCTAGATGTCACTAGACAGGCAATCTGTTCAAACAGACCTACAGAAACTTTTCCAGATTGCGGCAGAACCGACTAAGTTTTTACAATGGGGAATAGCTCGGGGTACGGTGGGGGAATGCAGGTGCATCTAGTCCTGGTCTCTTTGTGTTTCGCCGCTCATAAGGTTTGGATCGGAGTACATCCAGGCTTTGCCGTGCAGGCTGATTTCAAAACCCACCAATCTATGATTGCTTTTTTTTTCTGCGATGGTTCAAACATGTCGCGTCACAACGTCGGTCGTAACGTGAATGCAATCACTCATGGGTTAGGCAGGTGGGGGACACTGGTATAACTCTCAGAAGAGGTAAGCATCCATAGATCCATGCTTTGTGGTTGTTCTGTTGATCCATAAGAACGGCAGGTTTTGCTCGAAAGCATGTCTGGAAACGATTTTGCATGTATGCTCGAAGTTTCACCCCTCCGAAATAATGTTGGCTCAGTGCAGAAATCTTTATGAGCAAATGATTCCACAGATACCTCGCGCAGTATTTCTTGAGTAGCGACGAGATACATTTCCATCTCAGTGGAGATGTAAGTGGGCAAACATTGGCCTGAACATAACCCCCAATTGATTCAGGACAGACCGATCCATTTATGTAACTTAACGGGTTAACGTTATGGTACATATCACAATTTGTAGTGAAGAACCCGTTCTTTTTTGAGGGGGAAGGCGTGACCATGACCGCAAATTCCTAGCGTTGCTACATTTTCTTCAGCGCAGAATGGAAGAGTTTGTTGAAGAAGAGGATTTGGAGGAGTTGAGGTTCCAACATGATGGGTTTTGAGCAAAATGTTTCCAGAACTGGGGTGATGTGGGGTGGCCTGCGCGGTCAACAAATTAGAGCATTTGCGATTTATTTCTTTGGGAATATCTTGAGGATAAGCCTCACACCCTCACACCCTATCAAAGCTAAGGGAACGGGTTATACAAGAAGACAACTCCGTATCCCCTGAAATGTGTGAACGAGCTGTACAATACTTCAGAGATTGTCTCCAACAGTTTGTTGCAGCTAAAGGCCTCCACTCGAGGACTTTATTTTCAAAACTCAATGAATGAAATGGTATTCACTGCTGAATTGAAAAATACTTTGTACATAATACATACTTTTTCATAACCAGTCAGAACTGCTTTAAAGTATTGTACGCTGCACATTGCCCAAAGGGTTAAGAGGGAGTGAGTGGGTGAGCCGAAAGGAAGAAAGACTTCGCTACGCTCACTCCGTCTTACGCATAAGACGATCAAGAGAGCCTGTCTAGTTTTGTGCATGCTAGATTTTTCTCTGCAATCGGTCAGATAAATAGTGATCCGAACAGTGAACGATTTGTTGTAGCGGTTGTATTGCAACATAATCTCAGCAAACAAAGTTGTTAAAAGAATGTTTATCACTATACACACATTATATGAACTCGGCTCACATCATTCAATATTGCATTTTTCTGATAGATATTAAAATTATTTGGAAATAACGCCTTCTTGAGCAAAATTAAGTAAAATAATTAGTGGTTATACATTGATAATGATAATAATTTTGTGCTATTGGTTAATGTACAATATTTAAAGGAGCTATAGTGTGTAAAGCAGTGGAGTAATATTTATTATTTTAATGTGATTGTGCAATAAGCTGAAGGGGAAGCATAGTTATGATAACAAGCTGCTATGACGTAATTTCTTTCTTATCGTAAACAGGCTTTACGTTGTCAATGCATACATTTTATCCTCAAATTAATATATCGGCACTTCGAGGAAATAACGCGTTTTCCTATTAATATAAACTACTTCATGTTTCAACTTCATCTGATAATTACTATCGATTTGTTCAGGAAGCCTAATCTTTACTCACGCCTGTATATTAAATTCCCAGAAGGTTAACGAAAAATGTGATTATTATCTTTATTAATAAGTTTACATGCCACAGAGACCAACCCAAGTTTATTGTTGTTTCATTCTTCCCGAAATAATGTGTTCACGGCATTGTCTTGATAACTGGGAATGGCATTCAACTTCTTATCATGATGGAGAATCTGGATTGTTTATTATGTATATCGAAGAACTTAGTTTATGAGGTTCATGTTGTTAAGGATGATCTAAATTAAACCAAGCCCTGTTTGCGTTGGCCGTTCAGGCTAGGCAGATCATGTTTGGTTTGAGTGGTAGTTGAAGAGGGGGGATGTAATGTAGGTATATGGAAGGAAACATCATGAACTAGAGAATTTTACAGGGGTATGAATTGTTGAAAATCCTTTTGTCATATTATATAATTAATATAGAAAATCATTAATTCCTTATAAAACTCCATTTATTATGTGAATGATGTTTTTCCACCCTCAAACGTATTAAAACTTTTCTGAGAAGCACAATGCCAGAAGATCGACTGAACGCATTGGCGGTTCTATCAATAGAAAATAAGTTCGTCCAGTCTATCCCGGATTTTGACAACAAAGTTATAGACTTTTTTCAGCATGAAAAATAGGAGAATAGATTTTATGTAAAAAGTGCCCACCCTCTTTCATAACTCACAAGCCGCCACTGAGAAAATTATGACCAGTTTGTAAGAAAATGTTTAGCAAAGGTTGAATCTGTTTTGTAAAGTCTGAAAGAACGAACATGTTCTTGGTATCTAAGTTTAAAATTACGATAACTTCTACCTATATAAAAGTTATCACAGTCCGGGTAAATCAGCTTATAAACCCCAGGTTTGCTATATTTATTGCTTTTGTCGTTAGCATTATATGTATAGAAGATGACAGAGTTTAATTTGTGGAAACTGATTTTAAGATTATGGCGGGATAAAATGTTACAAGTGTTTACGGGACCAAAATAAGTCAGAAATATGAATTTTATTGATACATCTGTGTTTTATGTACGGGTAAACATTGTAATATTATTATTGGTAGCTATTCGTATTATTTATCCAATAGTGAGGTGTTTTTTTAACAATGGCATTGAAAATGCTCTATGCATAATTGAGTGATATTGTTTTTTATCAGACAAAGAGAGTGTTTTATCGATTTCTAATTTTCTGATACTTACATTTTTTGTTTATTTGTCAAAAAACCATTTCCAAATATAAACTTGGATCATCCTCACAAAATTATGCTATATATTACATATATAATGATTGGGCTAAATGCTACAATTTCACTAGGATTTATCAAGCAGCTTCAGCTCTGATTGTAACTAGGGCGGAACGCGATTCGTTCACACCGACGATGTCGACGACGTCATTATTGGGTTACCGTTCAAGCTAAAGCTAATGTAAGTACCACGTGCAATATTACCTCTTGGAGTATTCAAGATATCCGGTTGACTGTCATTCGGTAAGCCCGTTGTGCAGACGGTTAGTTGTGCACCCATCGAACAATCAGCCGTTGGTTTTACAGTGTACGCTACCACGTATCTGTTATCTCCAGTATTGATTTCCAACATTGATCCCGCTAAGGGTTTCGGTTGCTTTGGATCTAATTGAAGAGCGCAATGAGCCCCCCCACAATGTCTATGGCGTCGTCGTACTGCTAGAACGATCACCACTAAAACACCCAGTCCAAGAGTTAATAGGGATCCTGTGAGAAGGGCAGCTAAAGGTAATATGCTCATGTTGGCCCCACCATCTGAAACAAGTTGGAATCAGATTAGTTTGATAATTGATGTCGTCCTCGGACTGATCCAAATCGTAAGCTTTAGGATTGAATCCGTGTTTGATTATCTCCAGATTCTACTAATGCCTGTATTTTGGAAATAATCTGAATTTATTCTCTTATGTTCATGGAACACATGACTTTAAAAACCACAGTAATTCTCGTACATTCAGTCAACACTTTTATGATGAGGTCTTTCTGGTCGAGATCGATCAGTTACGCCCCAAACTAATAGTTCTAGACAGCTGTTTCGCCCTTCTCATAGAACTAATCAGTGAAACGACGAAGTTTGCAACATCACTGAAGGATCTGCGTTGAAGGTAGACATAACCAGCGTTCCACGAGGTAGAAAATCTCACGCCATCTATGAACAGATGTCCCACTAAGAAATCAAGCATGACAAACTCTATGAACAGAGCAAAACAGGTGTCTGGAACTATAGGTTTGTAAGTTTCTGATTCTTTTACATCAATACTATTATTATTACTAATAAAATCACTCACCTGTGTGTTTTTCAGCATCGTTTAACATAATGTCTTCTAAAATCACCTTCTCACCACGGCCTTTAGCATTTTGGGCATAAATAACTATTCGCAATGCTGGTGGTGAACCTTCCCAAGGAGGTAAGTCGGAAAGGTCTAATCTAAATAAAGGAGCTTCACTACTGGAACTAGTAAGATTCAGTCTTAATTTCATATTGTTAGCATCGTAAGCTTCTAGTATAAAAATTTGAGGTAGGCCTCCATCGTAGCCAGCACGGCACTCTACATCTAAAATCTCCGAACTTCTATTTACAGGGGCTCTGAATGTACAATTGGAAGGAGGACTTGGCTTGGCTGAAAACAGGTTAGGTAATTATTGGAAGATATCATAGTTTATCAAACAATAGTGTTGGACATATTTCATAAATCATCTGTTACATAACACACGCCAGATGTTATAATTCTTATTAAATCATGCTGAGGAGATTCTGAACGTCAGTATGGACCTGACTTAATCGCAAAATGAAATATTCTTGGGTTTTTGATTTGAAGTCGATACGATTGCATTATTATTGCCAGATGTTCAATGACAAGCACTGGTAGCAAAATATAAGTTATTCAGAATTTATTTGATCTTTCTGAATGATTTAGAATATTTGGTCAGAAAATGTAATAGATCATATGGGTTTGTGAACTACTTATAGTGTGATGATTTTCAAATATTCTGTCAAATTATAGTTAACCAACAGAAGACGCTATGCAATAACTTACCTGCTGGTACCACTTGAAAGACACAAGGTTCCTGTTGTCTTCCTATGGTATTTCTACCCCAACATGTAAGAGTGCCGTAATCTCTTTGGATCGCGGGTATGTACATCAATTCGCTCACGTTGCCACTGGAAGTAGCAAATCTGGACGGTGAAACGTCAAAACTCTCTCCGCTGTTATTGAACTGCCATACGAAGGATACTTCACCAGGGTCCGCCGACACTTGACATCGAACTCGTAGCGCTTCGTTTAAGGAAGCTCCTATAATCGTTATTTCTTGATCGTTGCAAACTGGAGCATCTGGTTAGGTGAATAAAATAAGTTAGTTGATTTGCAAAATACTTCAAATTCGATTATGCGAATAGCAATAGAAATGGATTGATCAACTTTTTTGTTCATAGTTTCGAAATAGCTCAACCCTGCTCAATCTGTTAATCAATTAACTAGATATCCACAAAAATTGTTCACATTCGTAATATGGAACATCCAATACATATGAAAATGATCTGATGAATCTGATATCTTATACAATAACGGATATAGTATCGAATTCTGACACAATGTAGACGTACTACGTTTTTTTTGTAGTTGGGGCTTATAATTACTAGGAATAAAATCAATTTTGGTTTTTGGGTTTTATAGGTTATTGCCCTTCATCATTGTGTATTAGGTGTAGGTATCCGTGTAATTTAGAAAATAATGGATGTATATTATGATCAATAGAATGCGCCCGCAGATGATTTGTATTAAAATTCAATAAAACTGCAGAAAACATTGAATTGGTAGGTAGTAGTGTGAAAGTGTATCATGAAAGATTGTTATGGTATTGTACAATTTGTTGAAGTATAAATGCGGCAACTTATTTTGATGAAGGCACTAAACTATCGAAAAGTGAAAATCAAGATTGATTTTATAGATAAGTCTCTGGCTGGGCCACTTAAATTGAGAAGTGATTCCTCAAAAAAAAGTTTGCTTGTTTTTTTAGAAACAGGTGAATGGTATTTTATGAACTTCAACAAGCTTTATCTCAATTTCTGTAGCACTTATTGAACATTAAAATGAATTGCTAATTTTTTTCATAACTTTCATTGATTGTAATGAAATTTTAAGATGGTTATAGTGTGAAATTTTCTTTGAAATTTTGTAATTACAGGCCTGGACTTCGATTTCAGAAGAAACGGAGATGATTTGTATGTCCAAAACGTTGTGAGATAATCAAGTGTGGCACATACAGTTGTGAATAGGATAATTACTCCTATCAAAACAAAGGAGAAAAATTGGAGGTTCTTATTTAAAAAACAAAAGTTGATGAAGGATCTAAGAATACGATATGTAGTAGTCAAAATTATGATGTCATTTTGTAAACGAATAAAACTGCTGAAAGTGGAAGTAGAGAAATTCGCGTTTCATACCTTTTTCAAAATATCTTAAAATTAGAGCAAATTACAAATTTTTAAAAATAATAAATTTGTTCTCAAGTACATTTTTGATATGACTTGTTACCATGAAGAATAGTTTGCTGTTCAAAATAAAATCATTAAATGAAAATTGATTCATTATTGCTTTACCCCCAATAACAACATATTCCCTATCCTAACATGATATTAACTAAGAATCTTTGGATGATATTTTCATCCTGCATCAACCGAGAATGTGTTTATATCAACCAGAGTATCACCCATCACTCTTCCACTTAAAATTTGTATATTGTTTGTTGAGGTGTAAACAATCTGTCGTAGAAACTTATCCATAACACGAATATCCAGGAAGAATTGTTAATAATTTTAAACATTATTGGAACTCTGCGAGAATATAGAATACATTTGAAGCTTTTTATCGTTAGAAGTTGGGAGAAGGTAGTTTGTTGAATCCCAAGTGAACCCCTGGGAAGTAAATGCGATCACCTGCCGTAGAATGGTGAAATAGATGGAGCTGGAGAACTCGCTTATATTCCGATCGATTCTACTTTACCTACCGAGACCAAGACCGCAACGCAACGTCTTTCCATCGACCTTAATACCTTCTTACCTGGAGCCAAACTTTAACACCATTTAATACATTATTCCATTAATATCTAAGCTTCACTAAGTATTATAGTATTTGGATATTTTTCGATTCCTCAGAGACTATATATAAGAGGCTACTGCTGTTTCAATGAATAAATTAATAAATGATACTCGACTATCGTATAAAACGGACTGAAAAACTTCGTGCTAATTCGTTTTACGCGAACAGTGCTAACGGTTTCTTATTAAGGAAGCGAACCAATTGGGATCTTTTTTTTGTACATCAGAATAAATGGGGCACTGTTTTGTAGATGTAACAAAAAATCATCCAATATCAAGAAATGCACGTTATCTTCATTAAGTTTACAAAACGTGACAATAATCACCCAAGAGTTGAAATGTGATATGTGTATTAAGATACGGATTAAGATACTATGTTAACGCATTTTAGGCTTCGATCTATTTACTACTCGTTAGGCAGTCCACTATACAACTATAAGTAATGTGTGTGGAATTTTTTGAAGTGTGCTTTGATATTAATATTGCGGAAACGGAAACGCCAGATAAACTTAAATTGTCTGTTTTGCGTATGTATCATTAAACTTATTATATAAATAACCATACTGGTGTCATCAGCAAAGAGCAGGAGATCAGCCGCTCACACTGCCTGAACCAGATCATTAATTTAAGTTAATTTATAACAAAAGCCTTTCCAAATGAAACAAACAAAAATAAAACGGATTTGTGCTATGAACATTGCATATTTTATATGGTTCTAGAACAATATGAATATTCAACACAAAACCTTATTTCACTGAATAACAATACTATAACGACCACGGGCGTACATACAGGTCTGGGAACTCTATGTTTGACATGAGTCTCTTACATGTCGCCAAACTTGTAGTTCCTCGCTTAGCCACTAGCTAGCGCTTGGATCGAAGTATGGCAACAATCATATTATTAGGTAGAATAATTTTTCTCGTAACGCAATATTTACTATTCTGATTTGAGAGAGGAATAGAACTGTTACTCTTGTCAAAATGTATTACTCACCTTAAAAATAACTTCCCCTTTTTCGTTATACATGCTCGCACACATAAAAGACCTCCTTAAAACGATTTCTATCCGGAATCGCAAGCATTCACTTTTTTCGCATTTCCGCATCTTTCGGCACTTTAAAAAAAAGTTTCTTGATTTACACTTTTGTACACCGTTTTGCATTTCGGCACAATGCACGGTTTCGTAATTTTTTTCTAAAAACGCCGATATTCCTTGTGTTTACAAGTCAACAATGATAGTTGCCAGAGAACACGGTCGTATACGTGCCAGAGATCATTCCTCGACTCATGCGCCACCCTTTTGGTACTATGCAACAGATGACGCTTAGTGGACTCACTTCTCACATAGGAAACAGCTTCGAGTTCCCAGACCTGTATATACGACCGTGATAACGACTAACCAGGAAACACATTTGCAATAAATTCGAGCGAATGTAAACCAGCGCTACCTATCATTTTAAGCCATAAGATCCCGAGTAGGCATACAGGAACCGGTATATTACAGATTTCTGTTTTTGATTTCCGTCAAAATTAAATTTGTCATCTTGCTCGGTACGTAAACTTGCCCCACCTCATCTTAGATATGTTTTAATATTCTAAATATTTTCTTTTACGGAGAACAAATTATCCGTTGTGTTCCTGCAACAGTATTTCATCTTGTTATTTTGTATCCATGCATATAAGCATATTACGTTTTCCTCTGGCTAAATGAAATTTTGAAGCTACAATATCCGAGTTGCTTACATTTACGGTACAACGTCACTATGTGCACTTCAATATAATTTGAAGATGAAAGGAAAATAACTGTGTACTGTTGAAAAGTTGAGTTTATTTTGTATGTATCGACAGTATGAACAATATGACTTTGTCTGCGATAGTCCAATCGAACAAATCTTAGAGATGGAAATGAGGGTTTCAAACTATAGCTTAGACTTATAGTTGTATGAGAATAATATGACAAAGCACTCTTCTAGTTTGTATGGTTATTGGAGAATTATTTCCATTTTCGTACCTTCAATAAAACTGGTCAGCTTTAGAAGTAAAAGTGTAAACGTACCTTATTAATGAGCAGTGCTTTAACTTATTTGGCTACTAACTCTTGTTTTTTAATAAGACTTATCCATAAATGTGCTCTTCAAAAGTTTTTATTTTTATTTTATTTATACAATATGTCTCACTGAATTGAGATACTTCATCATCACCATCTTGTTGTGATGAAATGATTATAACCTACTAGAATGTAAGGCCGGTATCTTGGCTTGTTGACGTCTAAAACATATGATCGATTCGGGCTGACTGAACCGCGGTGCCGCGTACAAATTGAGGATACACTCAGCTATTAGTATCCCAAGACTTAGTGGTGTAGTTTTCGTATGGAGAAAAAAATCGAACTGGATACAGTACAGAAACTTCTGGACAGAATATAAGGACTCCTCAGAGGCATTACATGAGGAAGAGTATACAGACTGCAGCATTGAGGCTGGGCGTGGTACCCCATCAATGACGATGAGGAATCTCGCATTGATGGCGGTCTACAGGCTTAGCTGTAATGGCTCCCTAAAGACATGGAGAGGAGAGCAGACCAATCCCGTATATGTAGGGGGCAGCCTGAAAGTCTGCGATTAGAACCGCACGACAGAGTCAAAGATTTTATTTTTTGCAGAAGATAGAATTATACATTCATCTAAATGTAGTTGGCTTTAAAAAAAAACGGACTTTGTTCAAAGTGGTCTCAATTTGGTGGTCAGATGAATTCATTCAGCACAGTAAAAAATTAATACAATGGTGTCAGTTGAATTAGCCAGTAAAAAGTTTGAAGAATATCTTGACAGTTTGGCAGATTATGCATCAGAATCGGACATATCCTCAAAAAAGGAAAATCTTGGATTGTCCAAACGTCATTTTTTCCAAAAATGTCTCTCCCGTCTTTGTTGAAATTAAACTTGAAATCACCAACCACTACCATTGGTTGTTCGCAAATGCTCCTGTACACTTTCGCCTCCATCATTTTAATAATACTCTAGGGCCGTTTACGATAAAACAGAACTGTAATTTTCGGTAACTCTATATTTATAGGTAGAATTTATCAATTAAATTAAGTCCTTTACCTGCCTTAGTGGTCAGTGACGACTTTGCATGTACCTATCGTACCGGTTTAGGGGTTCGGTGACAACAAGTGCCATTATCAATGAATATTGGACTTTTTCGGTGACCACTTTGCATGTGCCCCTGTGGCAGCTTCAAAAACGCTCTGAAAATAGGTAGCGAACAGGGCTGATATATCAGCACCACCGGATGCAGAAGTTTGATCTAAGAACATATCCTGGGGAATACTGGATGCTTTTTTTAGCATTTGAGACAAATTGCCAGAAACGCTTGGAATTGTTCTGTTTTCTCTAAAAATGTAGATGTCATAGGACTTTTTTTCCGTCAAACAAATAAAAAATATTTTAAATATTGCTCAAAGTAGAATAACATTTGAATACAATGCGCTTCGATTGTTACAGGTTTTGGTATTAATAACAATTTGAAGTTCAAATTTTTTGCAGAAAATAAAATCTCAATTAATATAGCGTACTCTGTTTAAAGTGGTCTCAACTTGGTTCTATTATCATTCATATGGGAATTTATTCTATTTCAAAAGTCTTACGGTGACTGGAAAGCCCGAATTTATTTATAAATGAAATTTTAAACGTTATTCAAAGACTAATTAAATTACAATAAAACACGTTCAAGTAGTAGAGTCAGCCCAAGTTGGTGACCTAACAAATTCTAGGTGATGGCCTTTCATTCTCGTAGGCTACGATACAGTTATACTTACAGCGAACTTTCAGCACTACCGGGGGACTCCCCTTTTCTCCTCTAGGATTGGCTGCAGCACAACTATACGCTCCGCTTTGCAATCTGCTAACTCCTTGCAGAACGAGGCTATGGGTGCTTATTATTACTCCGGACGACATGTTTTGATTGACGAGAGATCCCTGCAAAATGTCAATTAAATAATTAGGAAACGTTATAGTTCAGTCTCCCAAATTTTCATTTTAATTTTAAAATTTGAAATTAATGTTATTGCTGTAAATTCAAAGTATTTTGGAATAAATTTATTTGTATAGAATGGCGTTTTTCTGGAATTACTCGTATACTATATATATAGAATAGGAAGGTTTTCCTCAGCAAATGAACAAACAAAACTAGAGGTCGTAGGATTCTCTCCATTGAATAGTTCTTACAAACTGAGAAAAATCGTAAAAATGAAACACGTTACGTGGAAGATGGGATAAGTAGTTTTTGATTCCTTCAGAGAACATTAACAATATACAAATTGAATTCAGTTGAGCAAAATTCATCGATATAGCTATGTATTATTTAAGTTTATCAATATTAATTAACTTCATTCAATAAGTCAATAATTGTTAGCACAAAAAGAATTGATCAGTTCAACATGGCTGTCGAAATTTTTGAATATTAATGTGGATATATTCGAATAGCTAGTTCAAACAGAGTTGCCAAAATGCGCCTGCCAAGACGAATGTCTTTTATAATCAGCAAGCGCGATATCATCGTGAAGCGGACTTCATGAAGTTAAAGAGCATCTCCAAGTTCAATGTGAATGCTCTAGAGCAATTTCCCCCATCTCTAACACCAGCACAATGCAAATCAGATGGTATATGGCCAGGGCCGGATTTATATATTGCGGGGCCTCCAAGCACAATATCATGATGGGCCTCCCTCTCCAAAAACGATCCATCCAACAAAAAAATTGCTTGATTTGCTTGTTGGTAAATCCGGCCCTGTGTATGACACTTCCCTAGAATGATGACCTCATAGTAGATGGTCAACAAATGCGAGATTTAGAGATCCAGCAGTTAGGGACACTCATGAAGTAGTCCTTCACAGATGATTTGAGAATCTCTGGAATTGACATTTGCTTCATCGAATAATTTGATTAGATAATGCCTTAATAACAAACATCCCTCGGATGTCTCTTATTAGGTATAATCCACGTCGGATAGTTCTGGATGTAGAATCGATGTCAAATCTAGTATATCTTACAGAATATTCTTCATGGATATATCCTTCAATTTATCCTTTTAGGGATTTACATCAAATGTTTTAGGTGATATTCTTTGGAATGTCCCTGCACTTGATTTCCTACGGATACCCTGATGTGATTACGTATTATTAAGTATAATCCATGTCGGAAAGTTCTGGAATCTGGATGTAGAATCGATGTCCCATCTGGTATATCTTACAGAAGATTCTTCATGAATATGTTTCTTCTTTTAGGTATTTACATCAAATATTTTAGGTGATATCTTTTGGAATGTCCTTGCACTTGACTTCCTACGGATACCCTGATGCGGTTACGTATGTTTGTTTACAAGGAAGTTGTGGTAACCGAAAATCATAAAGTCAGATTATTATTATTTCTTTTGAGATTGCACCAAAACGTATGTATTTGTCTGAAATAATCTCTCATAGTATATGAGTGACGGCTTAATAGATTGAAGACACTGATTGATGTCTGAGTTTTTGCTTTTTTTATGAGATTAAGAAAGAGTGTATGTGATAGAAATCAGAATATATTTACGCCAGACGCCACTATAGCTGAAATACTTAACATTTTACAGCTTTATAAACATCATGCCTTGCTCAGGACTTCAGGAGGCAAGGGATATTTATGTTTCTTGAATCACGTAACCCACCCTAGCCAAATTAAAAGAATATAAACAGAGCTAGTTGCATAACAAAAAAGTTAGTGGCCGAGCGAGGCGTACTTTGGACTGACCTCAAGGGACACATAGGTCTCCAGCGAAGCGGGGCCACCATTTTACCCTGTAAGAGCCATAATTCTCGTTTAAGCGTATCTATGGTAGATACACATTTGATAGGGGTTATTTCACCCCCAGGACTCACCTCATGAGCAATAATTGAACACTCTTTATGAACCATAAAACCAGGATTACACGCAATCTTTATATAAACCTATAAATTCGCCCTAGCTTTTTCATACACGCACCACGTTCAGTCTTACCAACACACAAAGCTATTAAGATCCACATCAGCGAGTTTAAGAATTCGACATTTTTATTCTTTAATGTTATCTTCGCTAGGGAATGCTTCAACTGGTTTCGGCTGTGAGGTGGAAGAACGTTGGCTTTTTCAATTGGCACCATTTTCACATCATCAATTTATTTTCCGGTCATGAATATTAATGTCCTCTGATTATTTTTCAGGTAATGTAATGAAATAATATATTGATAGAAGCATCTCTCATTATCTACATATTTGAGATCTGTCGCAAATACTCCTAGTTGTCATCATAAATCCATGAATAATATTGAACAAATCAGAATATAAGAAGGAAATCTAAAAATATATGGGTATGAGTTATTATCGAAGAATAGTTCCATTAACTTGAATGATTCCGAACGGAACAACGCTAATTCATTAGTTGTTGGCAAGATAATTTGAAAATGCATCCCTACAAGATGTAGTTTTGGAGACTATAGAAGTTAATTGAATGAATAGAAGAAAGGTACGCAGACCAGCTCAAGTTTGATGTTATAGGAAAACCCATATCCTCTTACTGCTCAATGATAGCAATCTGAACGCCATCAAAGATAGTACCTAAGTCTAGGATTATTTTTCCCAACATCTAATATTGCACGTTTGACAGTTTTTAGTGGAAGTAGCAAACTGTGAGACCAGACGCCACTATTACCAAGATCATTTTGAAGAGCATTTTGCATGAAGGGATTGTTGTAGAACTTTAAATTGTCTTCAAATAAGGAAGAAACTGAAGGAATGACATGAGGTAAGTCTCAAGTGTATATAAAAAATAATAGTGGCCCAAGAACAGAGCCTTGAGGAATTCATTCTAAGTCTATGTTGTCTGCTTTGATTTAATATACAAATTTCCCCGAGTGCCAGCGTTTTTAGTTGTGATAGAAGATGGTGCGATGCCCTTGAAAAGTCCAGACAAATGATGTCTACTGGATGTAGAGGAATATAAACGTTGATAGAAACCATAAAATGCATGGTAGGAGCCGAAGTTGTTGAAGACAACTTGAAGCTTCCCCTGTCTCCATTATAACCAAAGTGGATTCGGATGTTCTGTGTAAACATGAACACATGTTCTCATGAGTATTGGGTTCTCCGGCTTCAGAGAATCGTTATCACCGAAGGTTTATGCTCCCCTGAGATTCTTTTTTGCTCATTTTAGCATTGGGCTGGTTGAAAGTAAAAGTCTTATCTAGTGTTACGCCTAGATATTTGAGCTCATTCTTCAGCACGGTAGTTATTCCATTCAGATCAATTTGCGTATGTGAGCCATCTCTCTTTTCATGGTCAATGCATTTACTGTTGTTTTACTGGGGTTAATTCCAAGTCAGGCTGATTTGAACCATTTATTTGTGATCCTAAGACCTTCCTGGATGATGACGCATGCAGTGCTATCAAATTTGTCTGTGATAATAATTGAGATTAGATCATTTCTATATGCTTGGCAGTGAATTCTTTTGAGGAATTCCACTTCACACAAGGATTGAACTCATTCTAACTCTATGTTGTCTCCCATTCAAGATGGCTTTGATCCAAATATACAAATTTTTCCGAATGCCAGCGTTTTGAGTTTTGTTAGAAGATGGTGCGATGTCTTGGTACTCGGTCCAAATCCCTTGAAAAGTCCAGATTGGATGTAGAGGAATATAACCGTTGACAGAAACCATAAAATGCATTTATGGTAGAAGACAATGCTGTTGAAAACGACTTGAACCTTCCTCTGTCTTCACTCCTAATATCCAAGGTGGGTTCGGAAGTTCTGTGTAAGCATCAAAGCCAGACCATGTCATCTCATGTTGTCATGAGTATTGGGTGCTCCATGTTCAGACAGTCGTTATCCTTTCACCGAAGTTTTATGCTTCTCTGAGATTCTTCTTTGCCAATTTTAGCATTGGGCTAGCCGAAAGTGGAAGTATTAGGTAGTGTTATATGTAGATATTTGAGCTCATGCTTCGGCACGGTGGTAATTCCATTCTGATCAATTTGATTCATGTGAGCCATCTCCCTTTTCATGGTAAATGCAACTACTGTAGTTTTACTGGGGTCAATTCCAAGTCAGGCTGATTTGAACCATTTCTTTGAGATCTTAAGACCTTCCTGGATGATGCCGCATAGAGTGCTATCAAAATTCTCCCTAACAATAATTGAGATTAGATTATCTGTATATGCTTGGGAGTGGATTCCTATCTCTAACAAATATTGTGAAACATAATATTGTAACGTAAAATATTTTGGTCTTATTGCGTACTTCCTAACTCCCTTGAACCTTTAGGGAAATTTCGAAACATCCAAAATGCTTCTCACAGAAGTGTTCCGATCTTTCGTAAACTGATTTCATCTTCGCCCATAGATTAGAGAAAATTGTGTGATCTCGGAAACTTTTTGGTTCATATCGTATCGAAAATGAAATACGATGTGCTTTAAGAGATCTGGAAACTTACTGAAATGAATTGTGGTCGAATTAGGAAGATATCTCGGTAGGGTATCTAATATGACATCCAAACCGATCGATAATACTGAATGAAATGAATTTAGAAGTCCAACAGCTCTTGGAGAGAACGATTAATTCGTAGATTAAAATGGAATACAAGAGTATTAGGCAAATGTCAGCACATTAACTCAGTATAATTCTTACAACGTAGCAGTTCAAATTAAATCACTTGGTCGGATTCAAGATTCTCTGCAATTGAACCTCTTGATTGAGCTCATTCTACGCTCCTTGATTAGAGCATGAGATCATCCATTTAATACAAGTTATGTACGATTGGAATAATTACAAAAGTTTTATTCCCTTCCGTTATTCCTCATTCAATCTTGAAATGCTTTCTACATTTATTGAGAAAGATTGAAAGTTTAGGCAATTAAAATGTTTACTAGAAGAAATTGAAAAGAGAAAACAGTTATAATATTTTGATGAATTAACTATATTTGAACATTTTTCTACACTTTAACTACACGTGAGGAAAACGTGTTTGAAGAACATCGTGTAAACCAGCGGTGGAATGTTGGGAGAGGAGATAGGCATTCGTAATTTTCTTGAAGGTTTGGAGGTTATAGGCATAGGGAAAGACCTCACTAGGTAAAAAGTTCCTCAACTTTTCTGTTCGATAAAAAAATGAAGTCCGGTAGGAAGAAGATCGGCAGGTTTCGAGCTTGACAATGAAGGGGAGATTAGATCTAGTGGAAGTGGGTGTTATTCACAGACGAAACCAGAATTGGATTGGGGAGTGATGACAATCGGCAAAGAGTCTCGAGAGAAATAGGTCAACAGCGACTTAATTTTTCCCGGGAAGTTGCTCCCCATCAAGGAGGTACTGTAATGTTTTGGGGAGGAATAATGTTTAACTGCCGCACCCCATTAATTCACATTCCACTGAATATGACCAGCCAACAACGTCGAACAGGCTATTACGTCCATTATCTATCCCATACGTAACGAATTAGGCGAAAATTTTGTGTTTATGGACGACAACGCCCGATCACATCGCGCAAAAAGGGTGCAGGATACACTTCAAGCAGGACATATCGATAGATTGGATTGGCCAGCTAACTCACCGGATATGAATCCGATTGAAAACATGTGGGATTACATAAGTAGAGCCATTCACAATCGAATAAACTCACCTCAGACTGCAGATGAGTTAGTCGTCGCGGCGGTAGAGGAATGGAACAATATTCCACAAGACACTATAAACCGCTTGATTATTTCAATGCATTGACGTGTCAACATGTTGTTTCAACGTAGAGGAGGTCATACCGTCAGTGTACATGTTTCATTACTTTTTTTATTCAATAATTTTTTCAACAAATTAACACATTTCTTACTTTTTAATTTTCTAAGTATCCCAGTTTGTGTAAAATAGTCCTTCCACAAGAAATAGATTGAACAAACGATATACATTGATAGATATCTTTTGTTTTTCTAACAAAAAATTTCATTATCAAGACTGAATGGGGGGCCAAGACTTTTGACGTTTAGTGAATACGTTGCCCACTTGGGCTCTCTCTCCGAATAGATATGAAGAGGAAGTAGGTCAAGTAGGATTTCTGGATAATAATATTTGAACGGATTAGTGAAATATAAGGAAATTTACTGTTCTATATGTACGTCTAAGAAATTGAAGGTGATGATAGTGAAAAAATATGATACTGATTGAGTTAGTTAATAGGATTGTCATTCTTTATCGTCAACAGACTAGCTGTCAAATCTGTGCTTTGTAGATTATGAGGAGCTGCCAGGAAGTAAAGTAGCTCTTGGCATGGAACAGAGAATCAAGTTTTTGTGAAGCGGTTTTCGCAATGGACCTTACATGATGATCCCTTGAGAGGGTGCTGGGGTGGTGATCCCGAGCCTGGATATGGAAGAGTTTATAGAAATAGGTGTAACTGACATCATCATATTAGGGATTGTGGGATCCGCCTTCCTGGAAAAGATGCAAGCTTGAGTTTTGGCTGCATTAAACTGTATTAGATTATCAGATCTCCATTTCAAAATCGTTGCCAGCTCTCCATTAATTGTGTCAACCTGCATCTGTCTCCCTCCTCTGGCTTCATTGGATGCTACAGGGGCTCTAGATGAGGAAGTGGTGGACGTGTCAGGTGGTAACTTCCAACAGATCGTTGGTGCCCAGACAGATCCCTGTGGAACACCAGCATTGATAGCCATTGTATCGGAGGCTACTCCGTCAATCACCACATGGCATGGAGTGATCTATCTGAGAGGAAAGTCGATAGTAGGCGATACTACCTGTCTTCCAGCATGAAGGTTCCTTGTGTTTGCACTCGAACTATTTAAATTGCATGTCAATAGAGCTATAATTTGCCATAAAATTCGTATAATTTTTAAATGAAGGTCTTATTTATAGAATAGCTATAACTCTGTTAGATTTGTGAAAGGCACTTGAGCAGGGATGAAATCATAATTGCTGAAATTGAGTATCATTCTTCCCTCAAATTCCTTACGTCTTGAATTTTATTTCCCTTATTCTGGTCTTGCAACGTAAAACATATAAAACATACATTTTATGTGTTGGAAGGCACTTTTAACGGAATAAATGTTGGTCAACGTCGATGTAACCTTCATCCGGTAGACGGAAGTGCTCTAACATTTCTCGTGGATCAAGTAAGGTTGAAAAAACACTCTAATAACCCGATTAACTTATTCTACATCGTATTACTTCATTTTACTGCCGTTTCGTTTGGGACTTTTCTTTTTTCACTGCTCTTTGATTCTGCATTTGATTTATTTCTCTACTCGATCTGACCGCAGATTCTCAAACTTTTAACGAGTCTATTAATTAACGGAACTCATTATTTATGTGGGCTCCGCTTGTAGGGGAACGTACTTGTGTTCATTTAATGCATCAGGAGCAATTTTTCTGGGATACATTTCTGATCAGACACTATAGATCATTTATTTGTTGTAGAACTTACCAACTCATCAATTAATGAGTTAGTAACTCATTCAGAGGATGCCTCTTTGTGGTGAAACAGTTGTCAATATATAGTTATTACGTGTTGCCTGCGGGTTTCGCTCGCAGGAAATGCTAGTACCTGCAGGAACAAGTTGCGGCAATTTTAAGACTTAAACGTATATATTCCAAATGATTAGAATTAGCGTAGGGCATGAAAAGGCGTGAAAAACTACTTATTTACTTTGTTTGACACCCTATTTTCTAACAAAGCTATAAATAATCATCTTGGGTCGTCAGAAGTTCATATATTCAGATTCAAAGTCCCAGTAAGACTTCTAAGGAATAGTTTTTTGCTACACATTTTCACCATAGACCACTTTATGGAGCCAATAGCCTAACCTAATAAGCAGAATTTGTGGTTTAATCAATATGTGCAATGGCCAATTTGATTGAGCTATCAGCTAAGGAGTTACTACTGACCTGGAACGTGTCTTATTATATATACTAAGGGTTTAGTACAGGTCATTTCTGACATTCAAAACAAAACCATTTTTAGAAATTTGAAATTTCATATAAAACTAAAATATCTAAAAGCAGAGAACATCTAGGGGTTCCCTGTTTAGTATCAATAACAAATGTACCTTGAGAAAAGTGAAAAGTCTAAAATGAATATAAGACAATGCACAGTCGCTTCAAGGAGGATGATATTATACCATAGCTGGCATGGTCAAGATCATCAATAATTTAATACAAGTTTATAGTTGGAGGAAATCATAAACCTGTCAAGATGAATAACCAATAGAGGACGGAAAACGAATGCTAGCTAGGATAAATGTTAATGTTAACCACCTGGAGATGTTTAGGTAGTAGGCTTTTTCCAGACCCGTTGTAGATCTTAAATGGAAGTTTTGAACAACGTCTTTCTTTCATACAGTACATAATTGACCAAAATGTATCACACGTAAATCGGGACGTAACGTAGTATCTAATCATCAAAATTTTAATTAAATATAGTCTCAATTATACTGGAAATGATTAATAAATAAGGGAATCAGTGAGTAATATTTATAAAAGGACAGGTAAGTTTGGAGATACCCCCCGTAAACATTCTGAATGAGTCTCAAGAGAGAGGAAGATAATTATAAACTATGTTACTGCTTATTGGTTTAACCATTCTTCCAAATTTACTAGTAATATCATTGATACAAAATTGAAAGCAGGATCACTATGAGTAAAATTATTGGTTAAACAATTCGGGGATCTTCCCTTAATTGTTGTTTGGTTTTTAAGGAAAAGGACGCATTATTAATATCAACAAAAATGTGAAAGACTTTCAGTTATATTTTCTAACTTGAATTGTTCTCTGGAGAAATCACGTGACACTGAGTCAATTTAAATTAAGTTAAATCAATAGTTTTTTCAGAGTGTTTTTGGTAAGGAGGGTGAATTCCGCTAAATCAGAGTTATTTTATAATATTCATTTTCATTACCTTTAATTATCATAGACATTCTTGTATTATTATCATTATTAATTTAATTGTTAATTTTATTATTAGATTTTATTGTTGTTGTTGAGTACAAGTTTATCTTAATAATATTACTGTTTACTCTTCCACTTACCTTCCAGTGTGTTAGAATCTTAAGTGTCTTGTGAAATAAATGATATTTTTCATCTTTATTCTGGCTAATCAATGATTGGCCAACGCGTCAAAGTTCTCTAAGTTAAATGGCCACACTGCCAATGAACAAATAGATTGATTGAGGATCAAGAATAATATGAATTCCTTAAAAGTTTTATAGAGTTTCATAAAGAGAGAGCCATGTTACACATAGATAATAATAATTATTAGTTCATGTGCATGTTTGAATGTAGGGTATTTATTATTCCGTTTGAATAAGTGAATGTCTCATACTCTGTATAGTATTATCAAATGTTTTATAGTCGATGTATTATTATAATATTTTGCTATCAGGTGACTTGTCAAAATCGTTGGATTCTGAAATGCCTTTTATCACCTTTTGGGTTGAATTTCTGAAAATTCTTTTGTTAGCGGGTGTCTATGTTGTACCTCCCAAGTATGTCGGCTTTATAGTTCCGAATCAGACAGGACATGTTATTATACTGGTTGTTTCGTAATGATCTGCAAATATTTTATCAGGGCATACGAAAACTAATTTCAAGGTGAGTTCTTCATATAAAATTTATCGATTTGGGCTCTACCCAAATATATATGTATATGGATCAAAGTTTTCAGTGATTTCAAAACAGCATGTAATATTAATATCAATAACGACACCGGTTCTAATAATTAGTACGAAAACAATGAAAACGTCAGTTATTTATAATTTACACTCTATGATAGTGCATAAATAACATGGCATTTTAATGATTCAGGCAATGTAATTACTTGTCTGATAGAGGCTTAACAATTGATTATATTTACATTATTGTCTGATATTCCTTTGGGGCCATTTATGATGTTATTTATAGCCTTTGTACAACAAAGTTTCCATCGGAAATTTCGTTACAGTACGTTACATAATAATAACCGGAAACAGGTTCGAATTGTAGACCTTACCTCTATAACCAATTTAATGGTAGAAGCGTACAAGGACTTTATAATAATACCAGTCGACAACAAGAACCCTCTGGAACTTGAATCAGAATGCGAACATCCCAAGTATCTTTTCTATTATATCTCACTATAATGATCAGTGGCTACGAATGAGAAGAGAACATCTGAATTCACCACCTAGCAAATCTCATTCATTTGAGTAGCTGTTTGGATAAATCGTTTGATATGTCCAATAACAGAGAAATTAAATTAATATACCAATCATTTTTAAATTAAGTCATTAAACGTTAACTAAGTAATAATATAGTATTACAAATGAACATTACACTGAATAATTCATTGTAGAAAGATTTTAAAATAAACTGTTTGTGATATCCCGGAGATTCATCCTGAATTAGATAACTTACAATATTCTATTTTCTTATGTCATATGTATGTTTATAAACATATAACATATATTTATTATTGTTTATATACCATTATAAATAACGTGTCAACAAGGTTGTGACCCTGCGTACATAACATGAATGTCAATGCCGGCACGTAGGCCAACCTCCGCCGAACTATTAGGAAGGGAGCAAGGATTCTCCATTGAGAATAGATATTTAAGTCCCAAGTCGAAGTCGTAGATAGAGTCACATATAGTCGGTAGTTATAGTCATAAGTAAGTCAGCTATCTGTGATAGTTATAGGTTATTAGTGTTAGTACTATGTAGTGAATATTAAACCGATACATCACATTTCGTAACCAGTGTTGTGATTTCAACCATCTGCCCCTATGTACACCTTCCATATGATACTTCTATAATAACGCAGCACCGAACCTGCAAACTGATGAAACTTTATCTGGCCTACCAATCAGTATTATAGGGCGATTCATGTCAGCCCTATCATCAGATGAAACAGCCCTAGCATCATGAAACGTTATAGGGCGACACTTTCAGTCCTAGCAATCAGCATTATAGGGCGGCCCTATCTTTAGATATTATAATTATAAAAATAAAAAGAGCCATTTTCAAAACAAAACGATAATATTATATTTCAGTTATAATTGTATCTTTCTCGCTTGTATATGGCTAAATTGAATCATTTTCACGTAACACGGGACCTTATGGTCACACACTGCATTTTTATATTGAATCAGGAATATCATAACTTCCTTGTTTAGAGAAAATGGGGCTGACTTAATGATGGGAATTCATTTTGTTTCCAGCTTATTTGAGGATTATATGAATATAGGTTCTATACAGTGAGCATTAAGGGATTACTTTACTTTGTGACAGGTTATTTATGTGAGAAATAATTGAGAAGCGGAGACTTTGGAAAATTTACATGCTTATTGAGTATTGGTGCAGGGAGAAAGGGTTCAAATTTCACCTCAAGAACTGACTACAACAGGTAGGGAAATTAAAATCAGTGATACTAGAACAACAGTGTCACAAATTCACTTCACCCTTCTGGTTGTGCAGAAGAAATATTAGCCACAACTGGGTATTAGCCCAAACATCATAATGTGGATCTTCGAAGCCATACTTAAGCCGAGGTTGACATATGCCTCTGTGGTGTGGTGGAAAAGAACATAGCTCAGAAAGTCCATCAGGCCAGGAGCATCTGAGAAAGCTCATCCTAGGTGCTACCATGGAAGCTATGTAAAAGGCACAGAAGCAAACAGCTGCTCACAGACTTATGTCAATAGGACTGTGGAAGACAAAAGGCAGTCACAGCTCACAGTGAGTAAGGCCTCTTGTCTCACTACCAATCACTGGTGAAGCACATTCCAATTATTCAACGGATGGGATCTCACCACGATATACCTTCGATGAGAAGTATCGTATAAGTATACCCTCCAAGGAAGATTGGTTAAGCAGAAGCCAATAAGCCCTGCCAACCAAAGGGATATACTGCAAAAGCCATGTAAAGATATTAGTATACCTCCGGGGAAACGCGCCACTGCTCTCGAAACAGGGATATCGGCAATAACGTGCTGTGCCCAAACAGCGCTGGAAGAAAAAACGTAAATACAAATAAGCATATGCATAGGCAGCAAAGCAGCTCTCGCTACGCTGGGTAGCATGAGAACAACATTGAAGCTAGTGTGGGAGTGTATGAACACGCTAAACAACCTCAGCTGAGACGAGGGCAAACTCACACTACTCAAAATCCCTGGTTACTCTGGAATAAGAGAAATTGAAATAACCGATGAGTTTGCAAAACACGAGTCTAAAGAACGCTTAATAGGCCCCAAACAAGTGGTGGGCATCTCGAAGAGTAACGTCAAAAAGCCAATCTTCTGCTTCAGAGCATAAACCATAAATCTGGTTTCGACGTTCGCCCACCTCGGAAATCTGCTGTACACTCTTGAGTCGGAACTAATCCCGTCTACCTCTGGAGCTCGGTGAACACTCTTGAGTGACAACCGCCTCACTAGACCGATGTTAAATATTACGAAGATGATGTTAACCTCTTCGGGAATTGTTCACCTACGGGAGCATAGTGAACACTCCCGAGTAGGAACCGCCTTTTGGTAGCTAAGTGAACACTCGTGAGTGGGTATCGCTCCACAATGTGCCATTTGACGCGGGGTGCAAAGGGCGTATTATTAATAATAATTGTGTGTAAAGTACTGTCCTGATTCTCATTATTTCATGTGGTTGTGCAATAAGGCGGAGGGGAGGATAAGTATGGTAACATTAATATTCATTTTTAGGAAGATTTTGGTTAGTTGTATTCATAAAATTGAAAACCTGAGAACACTGCATCGCAACTGCTATGACGTCAGTCATATGAATTTTATCCTCAGATGAATATATCAGCACTTTTCGAGGAAATAAGGCGTTTTCCTATTGAACTCAATAAATTATTAGTTCAACATGCTTTAATAAATGCGGCTTCGTCATTTGTACTTCTGGTGTTCTCTGGAGTAGCCCCAGAGAAAAACGTCCAAAGCTGTAAAATCCTCGGTGGCTAATTGTTGTCAACTCAGTGAGAGATATAACACTACTATACCATAAAAGTTAGCTTGAAGTACAAATGTGTAGAAACTAACGCTTTCTTGTATGTATTTTCTTGCTCCCATTCATCCCATTCATTAATTAATATTTAGTCATGATGAATTGATGACACATAGATTTTCCCAGGTACAATTATTTTCTGTAGCAAAAATTTGATACATTTCTCATGAGAATGTATACAATTTGTGATTAGTGATCTACAAAATTCCGTTAATCAGTTCTGGAAATTACTTCTACATAAAAATAAGCTGGATTCCCATTAGATGTTTCAGCTATCGAGGAACTATTAGAAACATTGCCAAATACATCGGTATTTCGGAATTGAATATAACCTATCTTATCTCCACCACCGTACGTTATTAACAATTGAAGAAAAGCGGTAAGAAAATAGAACATGAGGTAGTGACGTACACATTTCTTTTCAACTGTGAGCTTGAAGCTGAGCAAATATGTGAACATATACTTACATCGTGGAACCATGTGATTTTGTGCTCCTTTGGATTAGCTTTGATATTACATTCAAAATAAACATCATCGCCTTCCTTAATATCGTCCGGGTTTAAAGTCGTGCCGAGGTGTAAAGCTACTTGAGGTGGATCTGAAATTAAAAGCATAATGAGTCTATGAATTGTCATCATTCGTATTATCAATGATAGGGATTCAGTTTCATCATCGACTAATTGAGTTGAGGAACATTTGAAGCGATCACCTATTCATAGGAAATAAAATGGTATCCTGTATTCTTATTAATTAACTGTAGTACAGTCACTCGGTGTTAAAAGGTACCCAAACTTCGTATCTTAGCGACTTAGAAATTCTTTTTTTTTAATTTTCAAGCTTTAGGATATCAACTTCGAATGTTAAAAAGGAATAGACGTTGTTTTACCCCTAAGAAAAAATAAAAATTTAAACAACAATACAGGTATATAATTCTATAATTGAAATTTGTGTATGGAGATAAATCATGAATATAAAAATAATATAGGTAATATAATGTAATAAGCATTTAGTACAGGTTATTTCCAATATCAAAAAACAAAATCATTCTCAGAAAATTTGAATATTCCAGAGCAAAGTAACAATAACATAGAGGGGCTGCTTGATTTTTCTGTTTAGTATCAATAACAAATGTTAGAGTGAGAATTAGTGAATGAATTTCTAAAATAAACAAATTAGTTCACACTCGCTTCAAGGAGGGTGATATGATACCATAGCAGACATGGTCAAGAGGGGTTCAATAAGTTCACAAAAGCTTATAGTTCTAAAGGAAATCATACAGCCACCAAGATGAATAACCAATATAGAACGGAAAATGAATGCAAGCTATATGTTAAATTTTAATGTTAACATCTGGAGATGTTTAGGTAATGGGTTTCCAGGCAACTGTTCATCTGAATATGGAAGTTTTAGACGTCTTTCTTTCACAAGTTATATTATTAAACAAAACGTATCATACGTAAATCGGGACGTAACGAAGCATCTTATCATCAAAATTGTATTTAAATGTAGTCTTAATTATAGTTGAAATGATTAATAAAGAAGGGAATCAGTTAGTAATCTTTAGAAGAGGACAGATAAGTTTGTAATTAAATATAGTCTTGATTATAGTTGAAATGATATGTACATTCAAATCACTTAGTAATATTTAGAAAATGACAGATAGGCTTAGAAATCCCCACCGAAAACATTCTGAACTAGAGACCTCAAGAGAGGAATCTTACTTATTGGTTGAATAACTCAGGGATCCTTTTCCGAATTGTAGATTGGTTATTGAGAAAAAGGACGCATTATAAATACCAAGGGCAATGCCTAAAACCTTGAGTTATATTTTGTAGCTTCTTTTGTTTCCTTGAGAAATTTTGTGACACTTAGTCAATTTCAATAGATTTAACTTGATAGTTTCTTCAGTGTTTTTGGTTAGCTTATTTGAATGAGTATGGAGAGCACCACCCCATGCAATTATAAAATAACACAAATGAGGAGTAACTAGTGAGTGATATCTAAGTCTAATAAGTTAATTCAAAAATTGATTTACTATTCTGAAGGTATAAAGTAATTTCCTTACTTTCTTGGTTACATATGTAATGTGAGAGTTCCAGCATGAATTTTTGTCCATTTTAATCCCCAGATAAGTGACTTCAGTTGTAGGTAATATTTAAAAGTCGTTAGTAATATTGAGAGATTCAAAATTTGGAGATGTATATGAGGATGGATGAAGAGGTAAATATAGTACTTTATCTAATTATTAATTGTTAATGATTCATTATCCCAGATTTTTTATATTTATGAAGTCTGTTTCCTCTAGTTTTTTAAAACATTTCAAGACTATGCAGAGTTGAATAATGCTATATCGTCTGGGTAACTTATTATATTATTAGTAGAATTTGATACAGATTATTTATGTATATAGAGAAGATGATCGGGCCGAGAACTGTACCCTGCGATACGCCATACTTCACTATCAGAATTTTCTATTTTTGTACATTGCCTTCTGTTAGTTATTTGACCAATTTTGAATCAACACAATAAAGAAATACTCTCTGTATAATTTCATTTTCATTTACTCGCATCAGTGGAACTTTCTCGTTCACTTATCTCGTAGTATATGAACTGACCCCCAAGGAGGGCAATTTCCAAAAACTTTTAATACGTTAAGTATAAAGTTTCGTGTATGAGAATTAAATGGCTGTCGTGCTATTTGTAGCTGTTGTAACTATTGGCGGTGTTCTCTTGAATTCAACTAGATGTCGTGATATATTCGTTCGTAATGTTCTTTATGCTAATGGAATAATTGCATCCGCAAGTAAAGAAACATCATGACGGGTTGCAATTAGTGTAGAGAGCAGAAGCACGACAAGTTGCAATGAACTACAAAATATAAGCTTATGAAATAAAAAAAATATTAAAATATTAGACGCTTATGTTGTATGCTGCTCTAATTCTAATTATTCATTCCAGACACTTGCAGCCACTAGAAAACGGAAGCTGCCGCCCTATTAAATTATTCCATGTTCCGTCTACTTTAATACAACCTCTTCTTTTTTCACTTGTATGCTGTTATCAAGCAAAAATATAATACAACATTATAGCCCAAACCGGTGTTGCATTCGGTGAATGCATTTATTCTGGAGTTTCTAGCAGTACCTTCGTATTAACAGTGAGGTTTATTACTGGAGAAGATACATTGTTGGATAATATCTTTAGAGATTCCTCGTCAAATCTTCCTCTGCTGAATTCAGAATTACAGTTCATTCTGAATGAAATCCGATATAAGTCATTGATTATACTATTAAGGTTTTGGGGCTGTAATCTATAATCTAACCATCGAAAATATTCCTTTTCAGAATCATAGTGGTGTTATGATTGTCAGACTACTGCTCGCAAAATGCCAAAGAACTTGAATAGAACATATAATAGAATTTGTGGGCCTCAGTAGATAAAGAGATAAATGTGAAGTATGGAAAAGCAAGACTTCTAAAGAGACTGTTGAGGTTGTTGTCATAGCTCCCGTGGCAGTCAGGCAAGCTTGCTTCGGATCGCCTCAACCTGCTGTGTGTTTGGCCACCATAAAAATGATCACATGGCTAAACACCAGCTTCATTAATTTCTACCCCATTCAGAATGGGCGATTCAGTACTTTCTTTCAGGTAAATACAACTATAGTCGGTTCAAGAGGATGTATGGCAAGTTCCTCCTCTTGGCACCACTTGCTTATTATGTTTAGGGCCGTTTGCGTGAGCTTCGATACTGTTCCTGCGAATTAGCCTATTGCGATACTCGCAAGGTTGTCGGCATACCCTGAGCAGTAGATACCTTTGGATGGTAGCCTTATCAATAGTTCATCCAACAGGATAGACCACAGAAGAGGTGATAACACTCCTCCTTGCGAGCATTCTCTACCAGCTCTGGCTGTGACTGTGGTTTCGTCGATTGATAATATGATTACCCTTTTTTTCAGACTGGCGTTTATTCACTGGCGTAGGAGGAATTGAACCCCTTGTCTTTCTAGAGCCTTGGTAATTGAGTTTGTTGACTCATTGTTGAAAGCACTCTTGTGTGTCCACAAATGTCGCCATGGCTTTCTCTTCATCCTCCAGCGATTTTGTTAGTAGCCTGTTAAGATCATCCAGTGCCAAATCTGTTGATTTACCTGGCTGATACCCGTATTGGCATTCCTTGAGGGGGTTTGTGGATAAAACTTCTCTTATGAATATGTCTATTATTCTTACTTACTGAGTCTTACTGAGGACTACAAACTCTTATAATCGGCTATTAATTCAAGTGCTATGACATTTTGGGAACAGTAGTCTGACAATCATAACACCACCTACTATGGTCAATCAATCAATCATCCCCACATCAGGGAATTCTCGCCTAAACTCTCTAAAACCCTACACTCTATGAGCAGGAGAGGTCTAAAACTGGTGACAGGGCTCCTCACAGGACACTGTCATCTGAATAAACATCTACACACAATGGGCATTGTCAAAGACCTAATTTGTAGTAGATGTGGGGAGGCGGATGAAACTACTTCTCATATCCTAGCAGAATGTCCAGCACTGGCTTCTCTCAGGCTACAACACCTCGGCAGTACACATATGCCCCCTGAAGCAATAAGAGATATCAGTCCATGCAATCTTAGCTTTTGGCACGGCCTTAGGCTTGCTGGACTGATTCTTGTATCAAGGGGCGCACAATGGACCCAATCAAGCGGTCTAAGTGCTCCGGACACGTCCGCCCCCGTTTTGATTGATTGACCTACTATGGTTCTGAAAAGAATAATTTTCGATTGTAAGATCAAAGATAACAGATCCAAAAACTAGTATAATTAATGACTTATATCGGTTTCCATTCAGAAGTAACTGTAGTTCAGGAATTCAGCAGAGGAAGACTTAATGAGGAATCTCTGAAGATATTAATCAACAATGTATCTTCTCAGTTAATAAACCTTACTGTTAATACGAAGGTACTGCTAGAAACTTCAAAATAAATGCATTCACCGAATGCAACACCGGTTTGGGATATAATGTTGTGTTCTATTTTTGCTTGATAACTCTATAAAAAAGAAGACGTTGTATTAAAGTAATCAGAACAGCTTCCGTTTTCTAGTGGCTACAAGTGTCTGGAATGAATAATTAGAATTAGAGCACCATACAACATAAACGTCTAATATTTTAATATTTTTTTTATTTCACAAGCTTATATTTTGTAGTTCATTGCTACTTGTCCTACTTGTGCTCACTAATATTAATATGATTACAACCCGTCATGATAATGTTTCTTCACTTGGGGATGCAATTATTCCATTAGCATAAATAACATTACGAACGAATATATCACGACTTCTACTTGAATTCAAGAGAACACTGCCAATAGTTACAACAGTTACGAATAGCACGACAGTCATTTAATTCTCATACACGAAACTTTATACTTAACGCATTAAAAGTTTTTGAAAACTGCCCTCCTTGGGGGTCAGTTCATATACTACGAGATAAGTTAACGAGAAAGTTCCACTGATGAAAGTAAATGAAAATGAAATTATACAGAGTATTCTTTCATTGTATGTAAAATTTGGTGAAATATGATATATCACTGTTAAATTGTTGAACAATTATTTAACTAACAGGAAAATTCTGATAGTGGAGTATGGCGTACCGCAGGGTACAGTTCTCGGGTCGATACTCTTCTCTATATACATAAAAAGTTTCACAGACGATATAGTAACGTGGTATAAAAACAAAGTAATTCTTCTTTCCAGAAGCGTTTATCTATGGTACATTATTAGGAGCCTGGAATGAATATATAATCAATTCTTCTCCAGAAAATTATGATTTTTTAATCGGTTTGGCATTGACCAGGTCATTTGCCACGTAGTTACTAATATATTTATACACCACTTCTACGGGCCATCGGAAAATTATGATAATTTTTAGGATAATGGTCATCCAAAAAAGCACTGTCACCTACACGATATTACAGGCGGCTTCATCCAGTAGATGAGATCTTACCTACATAAGATATATCAAATATCTGATTGATTTCAGAGAGATTTAAAAATCAATGCATACACGTGCAGTTTGAAAGTAATTGCTTCCTACGAGACGTTATGATAGCAGTTTGTTATTTCAATTAGGATATACGTATTTCTGGCTAGCTCCAGCATCATTGTGAACACGTAACAATGCATCTAATCAGCTCCCACGCAGAAGTGCATACCGCTGTAGAAATCATTATTATCTCTCGGCTTGAAGCTTATAAAACATGCTATGTCTATTATCTGAAAATTTGTTAGCTCGCTTTTAATGGGACTTTACATTTGCTGTTAAACATGTAACGAAAATACGTGAACATAAATCATCGCTTACTCGGATTCACACAAATGCCAAGGTTTATTGTTTTAATGTTGGCTGTGTAACTACAATGTTGTGGGGAGTTTTAATATATTTACGCTTAGGTAGGGAAGTGGTAGACCTGGCGGAGCAAGCACACATTTACATAAACCGCGTATCGTGGTTTTTCATTACATCGGTACGTTGGGGCGCTGTAAGGTTTCGGCAATTCTCATCTTATTAAGAATGCGCTGAATTGTATTTCAGGATCATTGTGAGTCACTTGGGACAGATATTTGTTTAGATCGTAGGTACTAAATTTCACCTGGGATTTTTTTTGAGATATCACACATTGCGACGCTTCCACATGCTCATGTAACAACATATCCTAGGAAATTGAGGTTTATTCCACGAGAATCGAGGGGAAAATTATTCATACCAAGATAGTTTATAAATTACATTTAACACTGCTATTTGGGATTTTCAAAATTTAAACTATCGCAATAATTGTCGCTTTTTTGTTGCAAATTTATTGTGCATTAAAGAAAATTGTGGCTCTCCATTTTTTAACGGCTGGTAATGTCAATTTCACAGTAAATTTGGTATTACCACTAAGTAAAATTGTTAAATGTTGTATTAATTGAAGTTTTTTTGTTGCAAATTTATTTTGAAATAAACAGATTTGGAATCTTCCAATTTTCTGTAAACTGCTAATAGTGCCGAATTCACAGTAAATAGGAAAAAAATTGAATATTAAATATTTTTTTGCAAATAGGTTGTGCTCTTTTATTTTCAAATTGGCATTACCAATGAGAAAAAAAATTTGTATTTTTTTGAAATATTGTATTTATTGTCGCTTTTTTATTGTAAATTAGTCCATACCAAATAAATTTGGAGCCCTTCAATTATTAAAAAAAAAGTAGGTAATAATACTTAGTTCACAGTAAATTTAGCATTACCACTGGGAAAAAAACTTAATTTGAAAATTGAATATTGTATTATGTTAGCATTATCACTGAGAAACAAAATTTATCAATTAACTATTGTATTAATTAGTCGTTCAATAAAAAAATTACTAGCACAATTAAAAAAAAGGCTGGTAATGCTTAGTTCACCGTTAGTTAAGTTAGCATTTCACTGGCAAATTTTTTTTCAAATTAGATCGTACCTGAATTATAATAATAAATAAATAAAGGAATAAAGAAGTCTTAAGTGTTTCCTTTACATAAAAATTGACGGTAATGCGAAATTCATTGTAAATTTGTCATTTCCACTCAAATAACAAAGTATTTATTCTCTCAACTACTGAAATAATTAATGCCAACTTTGCGATGAAGCATGCCACTTTAAAAAAATTAAAGTGCTAGATTTTTTTATTGCACAACTAATTTTCAACAAAAAATCAACAATAAATACAAAATTCAATTTGCAACATCAATTTTTTTTTCTCATTGAAAATGCTAACATAATACAATATTCCATTTTCGAATAACAATATTTGACCAGTGGTATTGACAACATTACTCTGAAATTGGACACCAGCCTTAAAACAAACAACATTAGGAGCTACAATAATAATATTTCTTATTGCACAGCTAAATTAATTTTTCGAAATCTAATCAGTTGTGAGCCATTTTTAGGAAAGGAACATAGGTGCATTCATAGAAACGAATTAATTTGTGTGTGTGTTCCTGAAGAGTCCAGAATAGTAGATGTTTCAAATCAGAACGTCTCATTCAAACATTTGAGGAGTGTTCCATGCTATGAGAAAGTTGTAGAATAGGAAAAATGGTAGACATGAATTTTAGAGTCCATAAAGCTTATTCACCCTTATAATTTTTTTGAAAAACTGCACTCCTTCCTAGTTACAGCCCTTTTAGAGCGAAAAGAGTGGGGATTAAAAAACTATGTAGATGGTAAATTTGCAAAAATCATGTTTTGGAGAAATTAGGCATTATTTGTTGTCGAAAAATACAAATTTCTTGTTCCTATAACTTTTCTCCAAAGTAAATATTTTCCGACTTTCCCTGAAAACCCGTAAGCTGTCGAGCTGTGTTTGAGGGGTCTTGGTCCTGGACCTTCGAAAATACCTGAAGCATCTAGCTTAAAGCCAAATAAAAATGTTTCGTTAGAAAATACAAGAAACATATTTTAATAAAGCCATAGAAATAATTTAAATTTATTTGCCTTAATATTTCTTATAAAATATTTGCTTAAAAAAATATTTAAACCAGAAGTATAAATTTTTTAGCAACTAACAACCTCCAATCATTTAAAAATATTCTTAAGTTACTTTTTAATTGAGTTCCTCCTCACTCCTGATTTTTAAACGATTGAAAAGTTTTTATTCTGACCTAGTTTAGGAATAGTCGAATTTTATAATCTTAAAGAGCTGCCATACTTGATGAACTGTTTGGAATTTTCGATTTTTGATGATGAATTCTTAATCAGCAACCCCCAAAGACTCCTGAGTTGTAAATTTCAACAAGATCTGACAAATATATTTTAGTTTTCAACCAATAATCTACAAGCAGCGCGGAAAAGTATCAATAACTCGGAAAATATGCGTTACTTTCTGACAAAACATGTTTATTTTGCATCAGCTAGATTTTCCAGACATTTTTAAAGGTTCAGGATTCACTTTTCCTTTCGTACCCCCCGCTCAAACTTAGCTTGATAGTTTTACGATTTGTGCAGGAAAAGTCTGAAAATATTTATTTTCTGAAAAGTTATACAAACAAAAATGTGTATTTTTTGACGAAAAATGTTTATATAGTTTTTCAACCTCTTTTATCTCTAAATTGGGCTATAACTTGGAAGAGATGCAATTTTCCGAAAAAAATAAACAGGTGAAAAAGTTTCTTACTCAATACAAGGGCAGGGTGAAAAGTCCCTAAAAAATGATACAAGAAATGATTCATCCGGTCAAAACTCATTTTATTTCTCAACATGTGTCCGATACTCTTATACCAACGTTTTTCTAATTTTTCGATTTCTTCCAAATAATACGATTTCCGCAATACTTCAAAAAAGGCGTTTGTTTCAGCGATGGAGTCAAATCTCTTTCCGCCGAGCCATTTCTTCAAGTTTTGAAATGGATAAAAATCGCAGGGGGCCAAATCTGGAAACTTTGGTGGATGACGAAGCAATTCGTAGAGCAAGTCATGCAATTTTGCCATTGCGACTGCGGACCTGTGCGTTGGTGCGTTGTCCTGGTGGAAGAGTACTTTTTTCTTCGCCAAATGCGGCCGCTTTAGCTTCCAATCGGCGTCGAATCGATTCAACAGCTCTGCATAGTATACGCCGTTAATCTTGCCTGTTTCAAGGTACTCGATATGAACAATACCGTGTGCATTCCAAAAAAATGTCGCCATGGCTATGTTGGCCGATAAACCCACTTTGATCTTTTTCGGCTTGGATTCGCCAGGACAAGTCCATTGTTTCGACTGTTATTTGGTCTCTGGTGTGTTGTGTTCGATCCATGTTTCGTCCACGGTTACGAAACGGCGCAAAAAGTCCTAATATCGCGCTTGAATATCGCCAAACACTCCTTTGAATTTGTCACACGGTCGCGCTTGTTTTCAACAGAGACAGAGTAAATGCGGCAGACATCTGGCTGATAACTTTCTCATGTTAAAAAATTTATGCAAAATGTTCCGTACCCGTTCGGTTAAGATGCCCATAGTATATATTTTTGTAACCCCTATACAGTTATTTCAACAACGATTCGCTCAACTAATATAATTATTTCCAGATGTATCAGGTATTCTTGAAACATTCGTATAACACTGTTGGAAAAGTTTCATGATTCAGTTGAGGTAAACAGTTCCGTTTGCGAAGAAGTAAAATAATGAGAAATTCAAATCAGGAATTCCATTTGTCTGCAAGATTCCTTTTCTATTTCTCGAACACTTAAAATTGTTTGTAGATAATTTTGTTGACGTTACATAAAACTTTTGTTTGCAGTAATAAATTGCAATGCGGGCCTTTAAAATATATTTTACTTTCCCCGACACGAGGTTTAAAGATTTAGCAGATGTAGCAAGTTTATGTGAAGCCAAGAGGGATCAATAATCCACATAACCTTTGTTTTATTTCGTGAAGGTACGAAGCCGTTACCGACTTGAAAACGTCGGTATAAACCTAAACTTTTCAGTTCACTGTTCCCTTTAATTAACTGAAATTAGAGAATACAAAGTACACATGAAGAAGTAGATTTGTTCCTTAATCTACGTTCTTTCCTTTTTGTACATATAAAACTTGGTGCCAACAGATATGTTTATTTGAGAGCTCCGTACATAGAATATTGTAACTCCAACAGGATTACTAAAATGGGAGTCAAACATTGTGTGTAAGCATCATCTGCGTTTATGCTTCAGTTTCAATAGGTGAATTTTTTTTCCTGGTAGAAAAGTTTTTGCATAAATTGGTAGATTTTCACCCCCTTAACACGAACATCAAATTTTCGCATTCCTCACCTCCCGATTCATCGTAAAATATATTTGTTTATTACTAAATGATCGTAAATTGCGAAAAACGAAACACTGGAACTTTGATTCCAATGTCATTTGAATTTACTTCGGTTTCTTTGATTTTTTCGTTAATAGTTTTAATTGACAAATAAATCTGAAAATAGATAATTTTTTTCTCCATTGTGTTGAAGGCAGAAGATATTTTGGATTGTAACGTGTACATTTCACTCCTACTGTTCAGAGCTGGCTGATATGCCTACTCGATGGTGCGATTGCCTATCTGTGTGCCACCAAAGAGATCTATATATAGAGTAGACAACTAACCTTGCGAGTGAGAGCGCACTAACATGTGCGAGAAGGACAGAATGTACGACTAGTTACCAGGGCTTTCCTATGCTTAACACTACTTGTCTACTCTATATATAGAACTCTTTGTGTGCCACGCAGTATCTAAGAAGTCTCTATTCCGGACTTCTTGATATGCGAGCTGGGGTTAGTTCTGTGCCCATGTGTTATAGCATTATTACGTGTTATGACGTCTACGTCGGTGGGATCATAGAGATCTTTATGGGTGGGATCGACACTTCTGCTGGTGAGTTTATAAAGTGGAGTCATCTTTGTTTTTTTTTAACAGAAACATTGTTTTAAGAACCATATTTGGATTTTCCTTCTGTTAAAATCAACGACATCATCCATTGGTTTGGAATTGTTGGTATATGGATAGATGTGTCTTCGTGAAGGGTTCAAAACCCCAATTTTGACAGACGCTGTGTTATTTGAAACCAGGGGAATTGGAATATGAGAGAGCGTGATTTGGAGTACGCAATTAATAGATTCTTGTGGGAAGGAAATTAACCATATACTCTAGGGTTTACCTAGGGGTTTCCCCTGAGTGTTTACTCATTCGAGAGTTGAGTCTGCTGTATAGTTCCGTGGTCTGTTATTGAGGCAAGAGTACAGTGTTAATTCAAGGAGATAAATCTGATAGGATAATTGCCCATATCTAGACAGTACGAGGACCTTGTATAGGAAGTATAATTTCACCATCTCAAGGTCAGGTTACCGATAATGAAAATCTTACTAATACAGTTTTGAGTGAAAATGAAAAACTTTTAATCCTAAAAAACTATTTTCAGATTTACAATTTTGCGCCCATAAGCAAATTGAATGTTCTGGCCGCATAATGATATTTTTTTAATGCAGTATGCAGCATTTTATAGATTTTTTTTCGACCTTGATTCAATGTGTTATCAAGTTCTCGAAATATGAGTAATTTTGTGTTTGGAGCTTCAAAATAATTTGCTTAAACTACTTGAGGTTAAAACTTGATTTAAATGGAAGAGAATACCATACTGGATTGGTGTAATGAATATAAAATTATCAAAGAGTTTCTAAAAGTCTATTTCTCAAGGTACTTCATGTTCGTGCCGCTTTGAGTTTCAGAACCTATAGTCTTTACGCTTAATTAACAAATGCCCGGCCATTTTTCATCCGATAATTTTGTTTTCAAACTTTATTATTCTTTTATAAATTTTCATTTCCGACATTAGAATTGGCAAATTATTCATTGTTGAATAACCAGTAAAGTTTTTAGTTAACAAGTCGATTATTCTTCCATTTTTCATCAGATTGAAAGTAGCATTTCTTAATTTCTTATGAATTCACATTTTTCAAATTAAATTTGATGCATTACTCATTGTTGAGTGCGTATAAAAATTTCCGTTGAAAACGGTATCTTTCTGTTGTAATTTCATCAAACTAGTGTTTTTATTTCGCCGTAACAAGCAAATTAGATAACTAACATAAAACAACTTCAGTAATAAGTAAGAAGTAATCACCCTCATCCACTGAAAATAATGTCAAAGTATTCAGCTACTAAGTAGAATAAACTAAAATAGAAAACAAAATGTGCCTGTTTACCTACTATCTGGAGTTAGTAATACCAATGGGAGATAACCCTCAGCTGGTGATGATTCTGAATTCATTGAATTGCTTTTTCAGAGGATAATCCTTTATTTGCATTCCTCCAAATATTTAAACAGGCACATTTTGTTTCCTAATCCAGATTACTCTGATGATGGCTACTTGGTAGCCGAAAAGTCCTCGGTACGTCACCTGTATTTTCAGTGGATAGAGGTGATTATTTCTTAGTTATTAGTGTTATAGTGTGTTGCAATAGGGGTTTAGTACAGATTATTTCAAATATTAAAAAAACGAAATCATATTTAAAAAAATACAATTTCATGTAAAATTAAAATATCTCAAAGCAAAGTGACAAGAACATATAGGGGTTGACAAATATTTCTGTTTACTATCAATAACAAATGTTAGCGTGAGAAATAGTGGAAGAATTTCTAGAATGAACACATATTAGCTTCAAGGAGGGTGATATGATAGCTGGCATGGTCAAGAGGGTTTCAATAATTTCAGAAAAGTTTCTTGTTCTAAAGGAAATCATAAGCTTGTCAAGATTTATAACCAATATAGGACGAAAAACGAATGTTAAGCTATAATAAATTTTAATGTTAACAATCTGGAGATGTTTAGGGAGCGGGGTTTTTTCCAGACCTGCTGTTGATCTCAATATGGTAGTTCTAAACGTCTTTCGTTCATAACTTACGAAATCAATCCAAATGTATCACACGGGACGTAACGTAGTATCCAATCACCAGAATTGTAATTAAACATTGTCTTAATTATAGTTGACATGATCAATAAGGAATGGAATCAGTTAGTCATATTTAGAAAAGAACAGATAAGATTAGAAATCCTCACCGTGAACATTCTGAATGAGAGGCCTCAAGAGAGAGGAAAAGAATTATAAACTTTCTTACTGCTTATTGGTTCAACCATTGTTCCAAATTAAAACATTGGTACAAAATTAATAGCAGGATCAATCACTATGAGTATAATGATTGGGGATCCTTCCCCAATTGCAGGAAAAGGACGTTTTATAAATATCAAATTTTTCTTGGAAAATTACGTGGCTTTATGTCATTTTCAATTGATTTAATTTTAATAGATTATTCAGAGTGTAAGAGGGTAAAATCAGAGTGTCAGTTTTATTCAAATCAGTTTTATTCAAGTTCAAATCAATAATACATTCAATCAGTTCATGACTTTTGGATTCCCTAGGTTCATCCTGGTTGGGAAATACTTTTGATAATCTTAGTTTCATTTATTTAGTTTAGTGAATTTAGATTCTCTAGGTAATTCTATTTAACTTTAGGTTTCATTCTTAATTTTATAATATTAGCAATAAAGTTGATTATAATATTATCTATGATTACCATAGACATTCGTTTATCCTTCCAATGTGTTGAATCTTAAGTGTCTAGTGAAATAAAAAGGGTAAGTGTCAAGAGTATTTCTCACATTTGTTTTGGCTAATCAATGATTAAATCAAACTTCAACGTGTCATGGTTCTTTGAATTAAATGTCCACACTGTAGATAAATGAATATTGGTGAATAGGAATAATTTAAATTCGTTAAGTAAAGTTTTATAGAGTTTCATAGAGAAAGGGAGAGAGAGAAAGGGAGAGAGAGAGAGAGAGAGTCATGTGACAGTGTCCACAGTGAAATATTATAATCTATTGGAAAACAATTTGTATACCGGAAAATAAAATTTAAGAAAAGCCATGTATATTGTTGAATAATTTGCTGAGAACAGAAAGTCATGACTGGATAGAGTCAATATGTTGACTTCCCATAATATGAGCAAAGGAATGAAAGAATTTGGCAGATTTCAAATTAAATAATCTCCTTTCAGATTTATTATTCCTTGAAAAATAATGAAACAAATATTCATTATTCATTGAACTGCCTGGTAATATTGTGGCAGGTATTTTGAAATACGTTATTCAACAAAGGTGGAGGGAATAAAAACAACAATGAAATCAATAATAAGATTTAGAGCATCGGTTAATATAACAAGGAAATTCAAAATTGGTTATACAATTCTAAGAAAACTTTGAACAGCTTTCTAATGAAATTCGATATAATACAATTATCAAGGTAGTCAAAATGTTTACATTATCCTCCAGAAAACGCAAGTAATAATTTGTTTAGACTTAGAATCATCACTGAATATATTCCTATATAAAGAAAAATTGACAAAACCACTCGATTTCTGATTAATTTGAAGATCAAGGAGATTACGCAACGTCTGTGATTGTTCTGCTTTTGGAAATGCTTGTCTTGGACATCTGCTTAACATTTTCATATTTTTTGTTGAACCAAACACATTCACATATTGTTGATAACGCAAATTCAATAACTCTTCTGCTGAAGTTTGGTATGTCTCCTATAATAATTCATGAGGTCACGCATCGTATATTTATCTCATGTAACCATACAATTAACTGCTACAGTAAAGCATGTGTGTGATTTCAAGATAAATTGTATTTAGACATGAAATGCTATCAGATACTAGAAATGCCATTAGAATATTTCAAAGTATATGTTCATCGAATAGGAATTTGTGAAGCTACCTTGTCTCATTGATCCCAATTCTGTTTGAAGCTGGGTAGTAATTCTTCCTCAAGAAAATTAGGGTCTATAATGTTCATTTTGAGTTACAAAGTTAAGCAGTTAATTAATAAATTCAAGAGAAATTTAGATGCAATCAAAATAGTAGCTAATTAAACATAGTCATGTTATATTCATGACGATTATTTCTTGAAATCAATTTATTCAATCCTGTTAATGCATTATATTAGAGAGAATATGCACAAACTAGCTGAACAGTCGGTGTCTATTGGGCACCATGCAAATAGTAGCTAATATTGCACCTTGATTGGTTGAAATCTAATATTTGACACATGAAAGAAATAATCAACGGTATTCAGTGACTCTATCTAACGATATTCAAGTGTTAATGCAAAGTGAAATACAAACAGGTTTCATTTCAGAATCAATAGATAGAATTCTGGTTCTTCAGGTTGAACAGTGACAATACGTCTTCTAGTCTTTCAGACAGTTGTTTCGATCTTCTCCTGAGTTCATCAGACGATGAAGTCATTGATCAACCATCTCCGGCAGAGGTATAACTACCAATATGTTTCGAGAAGTTAGATGTTCCGACACCATTTGCCCGAGAACAGATGGCCCACGGAGAATCTTTTTCGCAATACCACACATTGATAATACAGATTTCGTTGTTGTTGAATTGTTGGGAACATAACCGCCAGGTGACGGCCCAAAACTCTGTCTATCAGAGTCCCTATAATAAAGAGTTTGGCCATGAGCAACAAGAGCGTGAAACAGGATAATAGAAAGAACTCTCTGTCTTATCTTAGACCAATGAAAACAGATGGCAGATGTGTGACGTCATGATGAGATATTAGCATTAACAGCTGCATTTGGATGTGAACAAACAAATCGTTCATTGTTTGTTTAACAAGCTTACCTGTTTATGAACGTAAATTGTAACATAAGTTAGAAGTTAGGGACTCCAATAACCTATTTAACTTAAATCATAGTGAACTTATGAATATTTCAAGTGAAATTAGGTTGCATTCTTTTCGACTTTGACTATACCGTAGGGAAACCTATAATGTTCAATGCGGTGGACTGTTTGTAGAGGCAATATGCATTCAAATTTTCCTTGGAGGTTTGGAGGTTATATGTATAGGGAGCGACCTTACTAGGAAAAGAGTTCCACAGCTTCGCTGTTCGATGGAAAAATGGAGTCTGATAGGGTGAAGTTCGGCAGGTCTCGAGCTCGACAATGAAGATGTGACTAGCTTGAGCTCCTCTAGTCCGCCTATCTGGGAGCTCTCATGGAAATATCTATGAAAAAGTGAGAGATCGTCCACCTTTCTACAATGTTCTAGAGAGATTAACGGATTCGTAAGTGTGATCAATCAGACGAATAGGTCTCTTCTGGATAGAATCAGCATATGTTTTGGAGCCGAACCCCAAACATGTGAACTGTACTCCAGGACAGGAGTGATTTGTAGATTATGAGGAGCTGCTGGGATGTAAAGTAGCTCTTGGCATGGAATAGTAAACCAAGTTTTTTCGCAATGGACCTTTCACATGATCATCTCATTAAAGAGTGCTTTTGGTGGTGATCCCGAGCCTGGATATGGAAGACTTCATAGGAATAGTTGTACCTCACATCATCATATAAGGGATTGTGGGATCCGCCTTCCTAGAGAAGATGAAAGTATGAGTTTTGGTTGCAACTAAGCTGTACTAGATTATCAGATCGCCATTATTGCCAGATCTTCACCAATTGCATTCTGAATGGAAGGCGGTATAAAGTGATATCCCTGTGGAACACCAACGCTGATCGCCATTGTATCGGATGATACTCCGTCAACCACCACATAAAGCGATTGTTTCGGGACCGTCACCTGGTGGTTGGATTCCTTGCTATTCCCCGTCAATTCCTTGAATCGCGAGATCAGTATGATCAATGCGTGGTATCATCAATAACATTCTCAGTGGGACATCTGGCTTCCGGCGGATTGTTGGAACATCTAGGTTCTCCAAACATTTTCGAAAGTGGTTGGTATAATAAGGGGTTGGTATAATTCATCGTCTGTCTCGTTCCACTGACGAGCTCGTGAGAAGAGCGAAACAGCTGTCCAGAACTAAAATACGTGTTGTCACTGTTCAACCTGGAGAACCAGATTATCTGTCTTTATCAAAGGTGTTCAAACGACATTTTGTTCAACGTAGATTAGTCAGAATGAAATGGGTATAAGAGAATTCACAATAATCGATTGGTCTCTTATAAGAGTCCTTTTCCATCCTCCATCATAAGCAATTTTAGAAAATAGCCTTGATTGAAGAGGGTTATAAAAAAATTACCGTTCAATGCAGATTACGTAAACTTAAATTAGTATGAAAGAACTTACAGACAACGTTCAGTTTGAAAGAATCTTCCTGTCCAACTCCAGATAATTTAGGATTATCACCTACGCATTTAAGAAATGTTCCGTCGTCTTCTGGAACTGGAGCAAATGTTACGGAACTAATGACCATAGTTTCGTTTCCTTCTTCCACTATCTGAAAGTTTACAAAAATATATGGTGCAATAAATTAAATTTACTATTCTTTCCTAAAACTTATTATCATTGCTCTCGATAGAAATTTTCAATGAGTGCTTTTCCATTTTACCCGTATCTTAATCACGTTTTTTGTCTTCATTACTTTATTGGTTTAGTTACTTAGTAACTCTAGTTACGAATTCATGAAGAAAGGTTCATTCTTGTGAGATTTGTGGCGTATTGTATGCGATGATATTTCGAAACATTATTTCACTTCCTAATTACCAAAGTGGCGAGTAGCAGTTATTCCTACTCGGGAGGCTAAATTTACACTTGGAAACTATGTTGTTTGGTAGAAAATGATAATCATAACCAACAAAATAGGTTTTACCCTTTGTTAGAGCCTGTTGACTATTTGCATTCGTTGTATTAATTTGAATTAGATCCGCGATTTTGTCGATTGTCTTAGAATTTCAACAGGAACAAGTCTGCGATATCTTCAGATTGCTTAATTCCCTTCAGGTTATTCATGCTTGCATTAAATACAAAATATGTGGTTAGTCAAAGTCGTGGGTCCAAGAGCCCATTTAGTGTCAGATAGTTTTTGTTTTTTCATATTCTGTTTCAGGGAAAGGAAAAGTATTTTTGTTTTCTCTTTCAGTTTTAGGCGCCTTGGCCATTTTGAAAAATTCGTATTTTGCGAATTTTAGACGGAATACTCATGATATCGATCTAAAACTAAAACCAGATTTCATCATTTTGCACCATATATACAAAATTCAAGCATTTTGGTTTGAAGACATGACTTTAGCTCCATTTTGAAAGTTTTGGACTATCGAAAAATCCAAATTTTCTAAGGTTAACAATTTTTCACGCAATCTAAATTGTAGATCATATTAGAAGTTTTCATATCAAGTATTTTAAGTCTAAACAGATCGATTTAGGTTAAGTAGAAGTGGAGCTATCCTAATAAATGTGTTTGGACATCTAGAGAGCCCAATTTTGGGCCTATCGGCAAAAACCTTGGATCAAGTTACAGAGACATACATCGGCTAATTTGTACACTTGCATTCATTGTCATTTTATTTTTCTCGATGAGCAATGTTATGTATGTTATGATATATCTTATAAGTTATTGGAGTATAATATTATATTCTTGAATAATAAGACATATAGATAATTTTTAAATAAATATGAAATATAAAAAAGTAAAATAGAATAAAAATGTGAAAAAAAAACAGAATTACTTATTAATCTTATTTTTATTGTTAAAATATTGAAATTCGTTATGTACCACCCTATAAAAACATCATGTCACGGTCACATATACACGTCTACATACACTCACACATTCACACAAAACGATTATAAAGCTTCCAGGTGCATTTTAAAATTAAAAAAAACTATAATTTCGCACACGGAATCTATTGTACCGACTCTCGCTTATTGCCGCTAAATGGAATTTCGCGCTAGTTTTTTCTTTAGACAAAATTCGTTATTGTCTCAAAATGCGAAAAATTGCCTTTTTTGGGTCCAAAAAATGGTTATAGTTATTCGAGCACAGGGTTAATCCAAACATCACCATCGTGTTCAGCACCTCAAAATACATAAGAATAGACCAAAATTAGAACTCCCCGAAATTCGGACAAAAATCGTTGATTTTTCTAGAAATTTATGGAAAAGCTCAGCCTCCTCTACCATCTCTGAATAAAAGCTACTGCATTCGGCAGAGTTAAATTGATTTCTCAACTCAAATAGCATTTTATGATAATCTTTTGATTTAATTATCATTATCGAGTAAATTACCCAAAAGGTCTACACTTCAATCATTGAAATATAACGAATAAGCAATGATAATTGTCTAATTCAATTTTCTAGAAGGTTCTGAGAATAATAATTATTACAACTATGTACTAACCTTCCCTCTTCGGAAGACTCTGTTATCCCTGGTCCAAATAATAGTTGCCTTGGGTCTGGACCCTTCAACTTGGCATTTGATAACGTATTCCTCGTCGGCAAGCATCTGACGGGGCTTATGAGTTATAATTACAGATAGAGGCCGTAGTAATAGTTCTAGTTTGACAGTCTTTTCAGCCGGCATCATTAATTTCGTGTTGCTGGCTTGGCATTTGAAGGTAGAGTTTAAATGTTCTCTGCGAACGTTCGCAACCTCAAGTCTGTTTATTGTTACGTGGTTACCTATGGTCTCGAGTTTGCCTTCTACTATTTTGTCGTTCATGAACCATGACACGGTAGGGGTTGGTCGGCCTGCAAACAAAGAATTCAGGTTACAACGAGTTGAAGTAAATAACGAGTAGACCTTAATTTACTAAATGGAATTCCTAAAGTACAGAAATGCTCCTAAAAATTCGTTCGTGGAATATCTTGTATAACACTCTGGACTTTTTCCGTTGCATAGAGTAAAATCTTCCAATACCAACTTCTTTCGGGGAATCACATATTGATCGCAAGAGGAGGGAGTTCGTTTAAAAGATAATATAGAAAGATTAAGACTACTGGTACACAATCGATCGTAAATCTTCTGAACTTATCGATTTAATGTCTTCGTATGGTTTCATACCAACAATTCATGAAAATACAAGAAAAGATGCATGTTTTGGTAACATATTTGTTAAAGTATCACAAGAATTCTTTGATAGTTTTATATTTGAACCTTTCATATCTGTCTTGGATAGTAGACTTCCGCGGACAGCTAATCTTGAAAAATCTTGTCTTCCGGATGGATTCCGCGTCACAATAGCTCGACTTGATGCCGACGTTTCGCCAACCATTACAGGTGGCATCTTCAGGGCAGGCTTGAGGCTTGAACTGAAACTTTTCGTTTCAAGCCTCAAGCCTGCCCTGAAGATGCCCCCTGTAATGGTTGGCGAAACGTCGGCATCAAGTCGAGCTATTGTGACGCGGAATCCATCCGGAAGACAAGATTTTTCTTTCATATCTGATCATTTGGCTGTTGCCATACATTTTGTAATAACTTATCCACTATCGGAATCTTGTCCCCATGTAGTTCAATACATTTCAGATCACGGTTTATTCTAAAAGAACGTGTTCAACAAATTAATTGAGGATTTCTCAATGATATTTCTTCATTGGATGAAAAGTTGTATTGATTCTTGAAAATGTTAACTGAATGTGTTGATCACAGTTTTCCAACAAAATTAATTGATATTAATGAGCAGTTCAATGTCGTCAATTGGTTCGACGACAATCTTCAGCAGAAAAGAGAGTCACTACATCTTTTGATGGAAATTTATAAGAAGAACAGAGAACCATCTTCTAAATGAAATAAAACGCAAACGTTGTAAGTATGAAAAAGCCTTACCTACCTTAGCCAAAGGAAGCTGCACACGATATTTACATATCAAAATCAAATAATCATTCCAAAGCCTCGTTGAATATAATTAACAAATATAGAAAGAATAAATATATGAATAATGGAACGACATTATCTTCAAATGAACTCAATGAATACTAAAATTGGTTCGAATTTATGCATCGCAGCTTGTTGCAAGTATGAAAAAAAATTTGATCCGGGCAAAATATGAGTGAAATTTGTTGAAAACTGAAGGATATACAAAATTTTTTATTGACAAAAACAATGTGTAATGTTTAATTATTTGAAAGTTGTTTCGTATCCCAGTTACATCACAGATGAAGATGAGAATTTTGGAGAAAAAGATGACATTTGACTCAGTCTTTTGTCCTCTAATTTGAAAAATATGCCAGAAAATCTCTTAATCGATTCAGAACTCTTAAAAGAGAACCCAGATTTTGATTTGCAGGAGATAATTAAGAAATTCACTGACAAAGAAAGCAAAACCGACCCCATTGGATGAAGAATGTGGAAGTGATCAAGACGAAGAGATTTTGTGTTCATTTGTGCAAAATATGAGTGAAGTTTGTGAAAACTGAAGGACATACAACATTTCTTATTGACCAGGCGATTTGGCCATTGATATTTCCCAAATCTTAATGAAATGTGAGAATGAAGTAGCAAAAACCAAATTGAATAATTTTTAACAGACTCCCATTGAACAATTCTTTCACAAAGTGTAATGTTTAATTATTTAAAAGTTGTTTCGTATCCCAGTGACATCACAGCTGACGATGAGAATCTTGGAGAAGAAGATGACATTTAACTCAGTCTGCCTCTAACTTGAAAAATATGCCAGAAAATCTCTTAATCGATTCAGAACTCTTAACAGAAAACCCAGATTTTAATTTGTGAATAAGTTTGAAACAGACTTCCATTGAACAGTTTTCCACAAAGTGTAATGTTCAATTATTTAGGAGTGGTTCATCACATCATGTTGATAAAAATATGGATATGTAAGGATGTACCCAGTACATATACTGGGTTCCCCATAATAGACTACCCATTTTATATTTATTAATAAATTCCCTACGAGATAACTAAATAGGTTGTTCTCTCGGGGATTATCTTCTGTAGTCTTTGGGATTTAAGTAAATTAATAATCAAGTAGGCGCCTGTCACAAATAAATTTTAAATTAATAATTTCGTGGAACGCCATTTTTCTAGGAGAAGTTTGTTAGTTTTCATCATTAATTATTCAATTTTTTTGCTTTGAGACATTATTTCGACATCCGTTTGAAATTTCATGGATTACTCAGTCCAACAACGTGTGTTTTGTGTAGAAACTTACATGAGAAGCAATTCGATAGAAGGAGTTAGGCGCGCATTCCGGCGTCAGTTTAATAACAACAATAGGGGTCACGCGCCAAATCGTAAAACTGTTAAGTTATGGGTTCGTCATTGGCGTGAAAATGGTTCTGTACAAAATTTGAAGAAGCCTGGACGTCGAAGAACAGTTCGTACACCAGAAAATTTCGAACGAGTTAGAATTGCGTTTACGAGAAGTCCTAAAAGGTCTGCTAATCTACAAACCTAGGAATATCGTAGGAAAGTTTGGATCGAATTCTTCAAAGAAATCCCTTTGAAGAATTTCATCGCTATAAATTACAAATGGCACAGCACCTTAGTAATCAAGATAAAGAAGCAAGGTTAGCATTTTGTCAAGAATTTTTGGATTTTCATCAAGGAGCGATTCACAGTCTCCTAACAACCGACGAAGCAAATTTTTATTTGAACGGCATGGTGAATAAACAGAATTTTAGATACTGGTCAAATGAAAATCGTCGTGAAATCTTTACACAGAACCTCCATAATCCAAAAGTTGTTGTGTGGTGTGAAGTAGGATGGATCTTTTGCTATTATTGGCCTTTATTTTTTTGAGGATGAAAATAACCGCGCTGTAACAGTAACACCCGAGCGCTACGTTAATATGCTAGAGAAATTTCTCATTCCAGCATTAAATAGACGAGGATTACACAACAATGCCTTACTATTCCAACAAGATGGGGCAAACAGCTAGAAACTCAATGAGGGTCCTGCGAGAAATGTTTAATGGCCGACTCATTTCTCGATTCGAAGATTTGCCTTGGCCTTCGAGGTCCCCCGACTTAACGGCACCCGATTTTTTCCTGTGGGGATATTTAAAAACCAAAGTGTTTGCGAGCTGTCCAGGTACAATCGAGAAACTGACAGTCAAAATTCGTGAAAAAGTTGAAGGAATAGACGAAGGTTTGCTACGCCGTGTAATGAACCACTTTTCATCTAATAGTGAAAAATGTGTTGAAGTTGGTGGAGGTCATTTAGAAGACGTGATTTTTAAAACTTAGAATTGAATTAGCCAAATATTTATAAGTTATCATAAATCCCAAAGAGTTAGCTGTAATTTAGTAAAATAAAAAGTTTGTTTTGTTAACTAAAAAATTTTTAATTCAAATATTAAAATGGGTAGTCTATTATGAGGAACCCTGTATAATTGTTGTTATCTCTTTCACATAATCCCCCAGAGTTTGTATTCCTTTATAGCGGCGACTTCTCTAAACGGCCAAAATGGTATGATATTCTTAGATTGAGATATTTTACTGTAGTTGTATAACACTCTAACCCGATGGTGTTATAATTTCTGGGATATTTGCCATAACTAAATAATGATGAGATTGTTCGAGAGTATTTCTTGAACAAAAGGATCAAATATTTGTTTCGTTTCGCTATTAAAGCTCATTTCGTTGAAAGATTTAATCGGATTCCGACATATTTCTCAACGTTATTATGAGGCTGCAGTAATATTGAATAATGTAGAAGTAAAATGGAGAGGAGATGGCACGTGAGTTTAGGCATTGGAATACGGGGGTAGGGTGTAAGACAATCTAGCGGTCGTGGCGGCGGAATCCCATCATCTGAAACGCATTAAGGAGACGCTGCGTTGCAATTCCAGTCGGCTCTAGGAAAAGCGCTGTGGAGTCGATATCCAAATCCCTACTTTACTTCTGTACGTCTCTTACTGTCGGCGTTTCTTGAGTGTAGGCCACTTTCTTTTATTACTGGTTCATATTGTGTCGGAGAACTTAAAATAGGCATATTGACGGGAAGGTATTTCTGTATTGAAACGTTAACAAAACGCAAGCAAATCCAATAATGGAACGCCTGAAGATGGCGTAATAACGCTGAAACTCGAGTAACGGAAGTTACAACAAATAAAAGTGATATCGACATAGTAGTGTTTTAATTTTACAATATGGATAAACTTTCTTACTACATAGTAAAGGGTAGAAGACAGAATTTTCTAATAATGGAACGTTTTAGTGATGTGTGTTCCTAGCAGTTGTTTATTTTGAATTATTCACAGAGTTTACGAGTTTGTGCCGTATTCGGAATTTCCTCTGGAAATGTGCTCCCGCGGATATTTTCTCACGAATTGAATTCCAATATTTGGTTTGCTATACGGGTATAACGGTTGAGAGGCGGCAGAATATAAGACTCTCATTTTGTTCCCTTAGGACTCCGGGAGGGTAATTGCCGTAGCAACCTTACGATTTTGTTGATACATCATTTATTTTCCCTTTTGATGGTGTGGACGAATGAAGAATTTTGTTAACGGCTAACGTTCTGAAGTTTTCTAGTTGTAAACTGTAGATGCGCAAAACCTCTGTGCAGCAGATTGTGAAGCATTTTCAGTAAGTACACATGTACACTTGTATTCGTTCTTACTTGCTTAAGTTTACTGATCAATGATTCTTGGAAGAAGTTCTTGCCTTGTTCAAACGAAGTAGTTGACTTCCTACGTCTAAAATGTCTTTTCATGAGAAAGTTCGACAAGACATATTTCCCCAATACCTAAGTTAATTTATATATTTTCATTGTACAGTAAAACTTCTCAATGGCGGTAACTAAACATATTTAAAATTTTTTGCCCGTTTAGAGTAGTGGCTGCTATAAAGGAATACAACCTCTGGAGGATTATATGACAGAAATAACAACAATTATATATGTACTATGTATGTACTTGCATATCCTTTTTTTGTCAACATGACGTGATGTAACTGCAATACAAAACCACTTTAAAATAATTAAACATTTGTGAAAAAACTGTTCAATGGAAGTCTGTTTCAAAGTATACATTTTGGTTTTTGTTACTTCCATTCCATTAAGATTTGGAAAATATTGATGGCCAAATCGTCATTGTTTTTTGTCAATAAAAAATGTTGTACGTCCTTCACTTCTTCAGAAACCCATGTTTTGCACAGATCAAAATCTCTTCGTCTTGGTTACCCTCACATTCTTCATCTATAATAAGGTCGGTTTTGCTTTTTGCTGTTAAAATTCTGAATCGATAAGAGATATTATGGCATAAGAGAGAGGACAAACTGACTGAGTGAAATATATCTTCTTCAAAAGATTCATATTCTTGGATAGTTTCCATAAATCCGGTCTTTTGAAAAAATTTGTTTAGTCACAGATGGAACATTTTTCCATGCTGCAACCTTCCATACCATAGCACTTCTATTCGAACGTATCTTTTTTTCTGCTCTTTCAAAATTATCTTCGGTATTCGTAGAATCAAAAAGCCTTCTTATCAAAAATGTTCAAAATTTTTGTATTATCCCTCGATCCAGTTGTTGGTAATGAGACATAGTATTGGGAGGTAGAAAAACAATTCGAACATTTTACAGTTCTATTTGTGAATGGGAAGTAGCATAGTACATCTCTACCCTGGTTTTTATTTTTGTCAAAGTCTTTCAACCAAAAACTCGTCATCATTGTTATCATTCAGGTTTTTTCATTGGATACCCATTCTATTGGCAATTTATCTACATCTGCTCCTTAGTTTCTTCTATAACTAGTGGATTTTTCTTTTCTCCATTCATGTTACAGCTTAAAAGAAGTGTCACTCGCTGTTCAGCTGAATTTTTTCAGCACATCTATATATAATTATAAATAAGTTGAAATAATATTGTTAGTATTTTTTTTATACTACACTACCCAAAACAATTTGAGGATCACTTCTTTGTATGTCTATATTATTAATTGCAGAAATGATATACATATGAAATATATGAAGTCACACGTATTCTCCTGATAAATAAATGAATTTTAGAATCAAGAAACCAAACAAAACAAAGTAGCGATGAAATGACGTATCCTAATTTTGAAGATATGGTACGCATAGTAACAGTGACATAACGTTCTTAAAGTCTATTAGATGTCAATGGAAACAAAATGCGATCAGCGAATGGTACCGAGGACAGCCCTATTCGGAACGTTTCAAAGCTAGATGAAGCTTCAATTGAAGAATGAGAAAAGATACTCCAAGAAAATCTACAAAAAATCATAAGAAGCTTGTCCAAGGGGTGACATGTATTTTTGATCATATCTCAAGAATAAATGGTTTCATGATGATTTTGAAATGGGGATCTGATATTCTAGTAGAGTTTAATGTAATCAAAACTCAAGTTTGCGTCTTTTCTAGGAAGGCGGAACCCACAATCCCTGATATGATGATGTCAGGTACACTTATTCCTATGAAGTCTTCCATAACATTGCTCGGGATCACCCCCAACAGCATTCTCTCATGGGTCGATCATGTTAGGTACTTCACGAAAACTTTGTTTTGTATTCCGTGCCAAGAGCTACTCTACATCCGAGCAGCTCCTCATAATCTACAAAGCATCTGTCTGGGAGTACTGATCATACGTTTGGAGTTTGGCTCCCAAACATAACCTGAAGCTCTTGGATTCTATCCAGAAGATGATGTCACACTTACCAGTTCATTGACTTCTCTAGAACATGGTGAAAAGGTGACAGATCTTTCCCTTTTCTATAGATATTTCCGTAGCCGGTGTTCATCAGGAATCTCTTCTGTTGTTTCATAACGAAAGATTCTAGATAGACGGACTGGACGAGCTCAAACTAGTCACGCCTTCGTTGTGAAGCTCAAGACCTGTCGAAATTCTTTCCACCAGACTTCATTTTTATCGAACAACGAGGATGTGGAACTCTTTGCCTAGTGAAGTATTTCCCTATGGCTACAACCTCAAAACCTTCAAGAAAAATTCTCTCTATCTCCTCTCCCAATACTCCACCGCTGACTCATATTAAGCTTTGAATATTATAGATTTCCCTCTCGTGTAGTCAAAATATAAAAAAATTTGTTGTTTCAATTATTTCTCATCAGCGTAATATGAATTCATACCTACTTCAATTCTCAAATATGATTATATACAAAGATAATCCAAAGTATGCTAGTTTTGTCAAAATTCAACTACTCAATTGCTGAAATTATGGTGAATGCGCCAGGAATACTAACGACTCGAATGCTTGCTTACTTAACGACGGGCTTTTACCTCAATTAGTGAATATTTCTTTGTAAAGCAGGAACATATTTATTGGCAAATTTTTGCCTTTTATCCTCATATCATTTTATAAGTTGATTTTATTACTTATTAACTATAATTAATGTTGCGTGACCGTATTTATTTTTAGTACTAAATAACATAAAATATCGAACGTGCCTCTAGCAGCAGTTTCTTCAAAGAGATTGGATGTTTTGTGAGCACTGAGTTCTAGCGTTGGTTATTAAATGAAGCACTTATTCAGTTCAAAGGTATAACAAACGTAAATTAATTCAATATCAATTACCTTGGGTGCATATAAAGCTTCATTCAGCTTGTACGATCTTACCGTCGCAGTTTAAGATTCTACGTAGGCGTAAGAGTAATTGGTATATATTCAATCAATTTCTTCAAATATCGCTGGTATATAAAGGTTGAATTTAATAAGTATGTTCCATTCACGAATGTAATTTTAAGTCAGAAACTATGACTGGTAAGAGCCGGATATACTGGAAAGCCCAGGCAAAGGTATCATGATACCTCTGGGCAAATATGCCACTATCCTCCAATTGATCCACTAGGTCATATGAGATGCAAAGGGTTTGTCTATATTGTTCAAATTGTTACCCAAATCTTGTCGAGGACTTACTTATATTATTTTAGGTACAACTTATCTTCGTTTTCGTTCATAACAAACATCAGATGCTGAAGCGAAATTTATTCACTAAAAAGATAAAAATCTCTATTCAATCTCTTACATTACCCGGCTCCTCACATCCTTCTTGACTATTCGACGCCGATTCAATTTTTACAGATGTTCGAAATTCTACGAAAACAATTCTTCGAAAGCAGTTCTTTGAAAAATCATTTCTTCGAAGAATAGTTGTTCGAAAACCAATTCTTCAAATTCTCCTTTTTTCGAAAAACTATTTTTCGAAGGACATTTCTTCGAAGATAAAATTCATCGAAAAATAATATTAAACCACAAAAGGATAGGCTGTATACGACTATAAAATATAAATGGGTGAAATATAACAAGAGGAACGAATACAAAAGTCTTCTATTGGAAACAATTATAACCTACTAAGTGATATTGTGTGCAATACCTCTAACATATTATAGTATATTAGTGGGGTCAAACTATTCATCTAATCGGTACTTTCTTTGGGGATACTGATTGTTCTATTATCACTTAATGTAGTCATTGTCTCAATGAACTTCCAAATGTTGGAAACTTATATGCCAACCTTCCATAACATTATTTGTTTTGGACAATCCACTGAGAATTGAACTGTATCATAACAATTCCACCTAGTGTGTGGAAATAATGGATCTCGCCGACATTGCTGTCTCGTGGGTCATTCTCAAAATGGTCAATGTCATTCTGGGCATTTGCAGGTAAAGTGCCACTATCCACTAGCAACTGAAATGCTTCTTCTAGATATTGTAGCGGTAAAATGGCTAAAGCGTTCAACAATCTCATTTTCAAGTCCCTCTTGCTGCTGATTGTGCCAGACAATGAAGACACAATATAGTGCGGAGTATCTCTCAAAGTGGCTGCTGTGGCTCATATCCGCTACATTAGTTTTTTTCACCTGTACACTTGCAGCGCGTACAGCGTGATTATGCTCTCCAGTTTTCTTGTATAACTGTCCTCCGTCAGTAATAGCTCGACCTCTGCAACTCCTCTTCCTCGTTTCAAATTTCTCGCATTCCCAATAGGTCCTTGTATCCTTTTGTTTGTCCTTTACAAATGGGTATCCGGCAAGGACCAATATCGAGTTGTCTTTTTCGCTTGATACAAACTCCATCTTCAGCTTATCGATGTCCACGGTGTGTTTCACAGAGAAACTATGAGAGGAACAATATTTGGAAAGCCCCTTTCATATGTCTATTCAGCATTACTCATTGTAATCGAGGTTGATGATCCACTTGTTACTGAGAGACACAGGTATTTTCATAAATTGGTAGTAATACTCACCTTTCATTATTTCCAGCCTATTATTTTCAATATTCGAAGCAGAGTGATGATTTCTAATCACCTTTAATATAATAATAATTTGATAAAATAATTGGTAATGGTCATCGGAGTAGGAAATCCACTTGTTATTATGACAGGTATTCGTAACTGCTATCGTGCTACTATATTTTTTCATCTCTCTCTCCCTCTCTTTTCCCCTTCCTGTTTTTCTAGAAATCACCGCTGAATAATAAAGTTTTCAACGCATTGTTCGTTCTATTAATAAGCTAAAAGCTATACGTCAAGAATGTGTTGTGGGTACAGGATGGTATCAGGAGAAGTAGCGCAGGTCATCAGCAGGGTCACATCCATAGCCTTTTTATTTGAGAAGAAAGTAACCCTGTACTATGGGAAGTCCGATGAATGGACAGAATACATTCAATGGTGGAAAGGCAGAATAAACAGGATAATTTGAAAGGGAATGTGCGATGGGCAAAAATACATGATGTGCAAGTGGCACATTAGGATTCATGAAGAGGTGATCTATGGACTGACCACATGCCTCAAAGGGCATTGGTGCTTTGTACAATACCTTCATGAAATAGGAAGATCGGAAACAGTCAGGTGCTGGTATTGCGATAGAATGGATGGTGTAGAACGTATAAAGTTTGAATGCAGTAGGTGGAAAGGAACAGACTATATGAAGAATTAGGAGAGGAGATAACGAAAACTTATACGGTGGGTGTTATGCCGAAGGGCCCAGCAGAGCGGAAGTTAATATTCGAATACCTAGAAGGAATTATTGCACTCAAAGAGAAATGAGAACGGCAAAAGGAAGCTGAGTAAAAATAAGATCTGGCTATATAGTGAAGTAATGCTTGAGTAGTCCCGCCAAACCAAACGGAGAGATTTCAGCCGTTAGACTTCACTGCATTGCAGGTGTAGACAAACCTTTGAGCTTTTGTTATTCAACACACAGTTATAAGTGTCTTGCACTATCCGGTGTGATTAATACAACTATCGGGTATTCAAGAGTATCTCCTGTCCAACAGAAAAAAAATGAGTTGACTGTGTGGAATGACCAGCATACAATATTTAGCTGTTGATAAAGATGGTGCCTATCCAGCTGCCGGATTTCCACATCAGTTTCTTCAAGAATGAATATTTTGTTATGTAAACTCCGCTATTTATTTGATTTTTATCATAATAACTTAAATTTTTTACTTTAAGTTTTTTACAATTCGAATCCTATATTGATTGTATAAACATTTCAATGAATAGAAAATGGCTTTACTAATCTTGGATCAAGGTAAAAGATTCCAAGGAGCATTCTACAATCCATCTGTTTCTTACTAAATAGTTCAATATTGTCGTCAATTAATTTGGTATAATAACGTTTCATGAGAGTATACTTTCAAATGTCAAAGGTATTTGAAGTTATATTTGAAATGAATGGGAATAGAGATAAACAGGAAATTTAAAGAGATATAAGGTCATTATGTCCACATAATACCGTATAATCGAAACGACTTAGAGAGAGAAATTGAAGATTTAACGAGAATTCTAAAGACGTGAAATGACCATGTTTACCTTCTCAACTCCAAATTCAGTCTTACGCTTAATAAATCTTGCTTTATGTTTTGAGTACGTGCCAGCTCTCAAACAGTTTTACGAAGCAAAGCTTGCTAAGTTGAAGGACTCTCTAGGGGGATGTAGAGAGCTGACAAGAGTTTAGGAAGTTAGACATTATCATCAATTATTCAATCCCGCTGACCATCATACCGACCTCGAGCAGCAACCAACTATCTATAATGGATGGATGATGGTTTTCTGGCGGTTCCACCTATTTATACACAATGAACTTCAAATTAACGGCTATTGAAATGGATGAAGACAACATTAACGATATCTGTAATGTTTTATTGAAGGTACAGAATACTGCGGGATAATTTGGTGACTTTGCTGACCTACTTCGGGATTTCACTTTATAATCGGGAAATGGGTCATCCCAAAACACTTTTTTGTCTCTACATATGTTAGATTTTATCATCTTCTTCATTATGAGAAGAAATTGAAAAAAAATGAGAAACTATGGATCTGTTACTTCAGCAAGTTTGTATTTATTGTTCGATATATTTCTCTAAGCTGAAGAGATCTGATGATACAATAGTAATTTTACTATGCAATTAGTTTTTTATCGGTTAGTTGAATTCAAATGGTGAGCATAACATGAAAACGGTTAACGAAAGTAGTTCCCACAAATATTCCGGAAAATAATGTTGACGATTCTAGACCGGGTGTTTCATATAAAATTTTTTGATCAGACCATTCCCTGACAGCCTGAAGTGAAAATAGGAACTGTATTGTTTTTGGGAGGCAGCCCCGTTCCGAGAGGCCATGTTTTTCTTGTTATACATATATATTTCATACGTATAGGGTGTCCCGAATTGTATGTGCCAAATTTTACAGGGTGGCAGAACTATGCAAATTATGAAAAAAATTCATATTGCAGCAAAGCTGCCTTATCCATTATCAATTAGAATCCATTCAAATATCAAACAGGTTGCTGACATTCAAGCTCGTGAGAACACCCATAAACGTAAATAGAAATAGGATATTCTTTGTTTTCTTTTATTACGGACAAGTGAAGTATATGAGTTCATTTTTTAGTACGACCGTCCCGTCATTAATTAAACGAGTTTGATATTTGTATCTGTGGAATGGAAAAGAAATATATAGATCCTCCATCGTTGTCAAGGAGGGTGTAACGTGTTAATTCCACTTAACGGCTTAGAAATGGCCGCTGTAGTACAATCGGGTAACTCCTGTGACGTCAGTTATGCTAGACCGTATATTCTAGGAGTCATGGACCGTATATTCTAAGAGTCATGGTCATGGTTGTTCGGTGTCAGATCCGTTTCTATTTGGAGGGTGTTCTGTGACATAACGAGAAAGCCGGAAAGGCGAGAAAATGGCGATACTTCTGGTCAATTCGTTCAAGTGAGAAGTGCGTCGCTAGGTTATTCTCCAACAGGGAGGTGATACCAAGCTTGTTTTGGAACCAAATTCTGGGAATATTCTTCCGTTGAAAACAAAGACATCAATTACTAATTTGGATTGGAATAATTGGGATTTATTGAGTAATTAATGTACCTTAGGGGATCGAAACCTAGTTTCGACGTGGCTGGTTGTGAACGAAAGTAAAGTTTGTCTTATTGGAAGGAAAAACCCTATCGTGATAGAGGTAACTATCTTTGTAATTCCATTTGATTTATTCACTAACTTCAGGAATTGATTTGCCTTCGTAGGTGGTATCTGACAAAACATAGGCTAGTCCTAAATTGTTCAACAATTGTTATGTATTTTGTTCATGTCTGTCTTCTGTAGAACAATAGAGGTTTGAACATTTCGTGATTTCAGGGTTCTTCTTCTTCCTCTTCTTTTTTTGTCCATGTTGTGGAAAATTCAACAAGAAGTGTGTTGAGGATTGCTTGAATCTGCTGTGGAAAGATTACTTAGGAGTCGCTGATTTATTTGTGCTGTACAATCGTGGAAACGGTATTACAATTGTGGCAGGGACCCCTACATGAAGTAGAAGTAATTAATCATCACCAAGCAAATACAACATCCAGCTCTCATCAGGTCAGGATATCGATTTTGGTTTATGTAACAATTTTAATAATCATTGAGTATTGTATATTGTGTAAGTCCAACTGTTCACTGTTTTAATGATTTAAGTAATTAACTTCATCCATATTTCCTAATCATTCGCTTCATATCTCAATAATATAAGTTTTGTCATAAATTATATAAATATTAGTCTTTCAAAGTAAATTTCAATCATTCTGGGTACAGATCTTTTATTTATTTTCTTTCAGGGTAATTCAACCTGGGGACTTGAGTATTTGTATCCCCTAGTCATACACATAATTCATTGGTTGGTTAAAATACTCTGGCGCCCAAATTTTTAACATCTAAAATATAACCTACGACCATCTTCACTGTAGCTGTCGGCAACCAAGTGATAAAATAGAGCTTTTATTTTATCCTTTAGTGAGAGTAAATTGAAACCCTTACAAGGGGTCATTATAATTTGTAAAATATTGACAAAGTCGAAGAGGTTCCTCACAGTTTCAATAGGAAATCATAAGCTACGAATTTAACAGGAGCGGTTCTGAAAAAAACAAGTGCTTTACAGTATATTGGTAGCTAAGACATATTTCATGATCTAATTCGAAACGGCAGGTTGATCGCTTGCTTTGATTTAAGCAAAGGTTTTTGACCCTGTCTTTTCCTTTGAAGCTACAATCTATAACATAAGACGTAAAGCATGTAATTAGAATAATAACTTGATATAATTTTCATTCATACCTAAATTCAAGGAAGTCTAGATAAGGTCATGAAATTAAGGTCCCTGTCAACAAAAATTGAATAGTTCTTCTGTATCCAGCTCACTAGACTGGGACAAGTCTCTCTCTTATTGGGTAAAAGTTACTATCTTCAAACATATTGGTCAAATAGAAGTGGTTATCCACGATTATAAAAAATCAAACTCACCACACTTCTAACTTCTTTAGTTGAATCTTGCTTTGACTTCGACTATTTCACGAATGACTTAATCATATTTTAAGAAAACTCTCTAGTTAAGCTTGCTTTGTGGTGTTTATGGTAGAGTTTCCGCTAAGTTCATTTTTAATCAAGTCATATTGCTGAATACATAAAATTCAGAATTCCTTGAATAATTAAATCGTGATAGTTTTGTTTAATTATTTACCCTGGTACATCCGGGCTGAGTTAGATTAGTTTTCCAATCGTATCCAGGTTAACATAATTTCTTAATTAATACTTTAGTAGTACTTAATCTTTTGACTTTTAATTCATCTTCATAATGTAATTTTTATGATTGTTTTGTTTTTCAATATTTGTGAATATTTTATATCTGTCCTGATTGAGAGGTTTTCTTCTCAGCGTAATTTATCAACTACTCTCGATCATACAGTTCTTAATTGATGTGTTAGTGTCTCAACCAAAGAGGAGTGAGCATTACACATATCTATTGACCGTATTGTTGCCTGATTTGCCTAGCTAATGAGAAACCCGTGATATCGGGTCACTCCCTGGCTATCGGTACACGTACTGCAAGTTATATTGATATTTGTTATTCAAGCCAAATGATACATATGAATGAATTTCATAAAATAAGTGAATTTATAACCTTCAGAAAACTAAGAAAAACCAGAGAAGGGCTCGTTATCACAATATAACCATGGGTCGAGAAGCGCTCAGTTTCCGAAATACAGGGTGTCAAAGTTATCAAGAAAATATCTCATATTTTTTATATCATCCAAACCATTGTATCGATTCAAACCAAAATGTGTACCCCCCAATAGGTTTGTCATGTTCTGTGAGGATATCCCAAATAGTGCCAAAAGTCAACACTAGCGGAGTTATGGAGGTTCAGTTTTATTTAATCGATAAAAAACAATACGGCCCTGCAAAAAACTCAATTCTGTGTCTGAAACTTTTAAATTTTTCATTCCCTCGAGAAGTTACGATGGAAAGGCAATGATTGCATGTACAGGCATAGGATAATGAGAAATTCTTGCGTTACTAGAACGAAAGCATGTTCATCACGACGTTGATAAAAATAGTCGAGATACGCGGAGGGATACGATTGAGAGATGTATGATATGAATTTACATTCCTTGGTAATCAATAAATAATGAATTCCTAGATTGTGTGAGACTCTTTATTATAATAAAGGATTTTTATATGTGAATCAGCAATTTCCTCTAAAATCTCATTCTCAGAAAGAACAAATTCAAAATAAAAATTGTGGAATTTGATTCCCAATCATACAAGTCCACTATAAGGGTATCTATAGATTAATGTATGGTCACCTATTCTGTGGTGGCTTGAATGCGGAGGTATACTGAGTAGTAGGAGGTCGACTCTAGCTAGGGCTCTTGAAGCTCTCGCCGGATTACCACTTCCACACTTATAAATAAAAGTTGAAGCCATGAGAACGGCGTAAAGGTTAACGGGCCTAGATAATTGGACCAAAACGCACTACTCTCGTGGACACTCAGCGTGTGTGAGGCGAAATAGGATGACTCCAGCTAAACATCTCACTTATCCCAAAATCCTCAACCCTGATAGAGGCGATTGGAGCATCAAAACTCTCGCTCTACTGCCACCAGGTGGACTCGTATGGTTCACAGACGGGCCGGGCTGCCTAAGCTGGGTAAAATTTTGGATACGTTACGTTGTTGAGGTGTTGATATGGTGACAAAAATTTGAGAACATGTGTATTTGTACTCGCATACTGCCTTAGTGCTTCCGAGATTATTTCCATATTTCTACGAGCGTTGTTCAGGTCTCCAGATAAAACATTGTAATATTGGCGATGTGCTAAGAAATCTTCATAGTCCATAATCGACGTTTGCACTTAGCACATTGGATAAAACTGTCCGGGATATAAGATTTTTTTGAGTTTGTGTGACATTGAAAGGTTTGGCTTGATACATTAACTGCATCCTGTATGATTTTTTGGAATAATAACCACTTGTAATTACGTCCATAGAATCGTAAATATCTTGCCAAGACTGGATAGATAAGGAGTTTAAGAGCTGATCGTAATTCATCTTGGAATGAGTGTTTATATGATCAAATAAACCACAGTTGAAGAAGTAATATATAGACTAAACCTACAGAGCTCCCGACAAGCATTCTGGTATATTGTACTTCCAAGATGAACGAATCTAAAAATCGCGTGACTAAATGTCTATTCCACTCCTAAATTTTCGCTTCTGGCAAGATTTTAGTAACTAGGTGTGCGATGCAAGTCATATTTGTGTAATTATTCATATTAATTTCCTTTTTAGAACAATATTTCCTGCTGGAAGTGATTTAAATATGTCAGCGCACATTACAATAGGTAAATTAGAATAGAGGTCTTTATTTAATAGTTTATGCCATTTAATAAGTGAAAATTCATAATCGATTAATTTAATCGATTCAGCATTGTGTGTGGCAGGTATGTCGTATTCAATAATTTCCTGCCGTTTTGAGCTTTTTTATGTATCGGCCAAAAATCAAGTCAACGACAACTTTGCAGTCTTTTAAATATTATCTTAATTACGTTTGGTATGAGTTGCCGATTGACTAGATATTTTTGGAAATTCTTTGCTAATGGACGACATACCTGCGGATAGTTCCACCACAATCATTAATTTCCTTTTCATTATCGTTTTGCTTCCAACCTAACGTCATAATTTACTTCAATTCTCTCCGAAGTAATTATACTCTAATCAGATATCAGACCAGTATCGCATTTTTGTAATATCTTTTCCAACCTGGGATTTGTGCTCCTCGTGGTCGAGGAAGGATATTCTTTGTACCTAGAGCTACGGGTTGAGGAAGGAAGTTGTTCAAGGTGAACTGGTGAATCTTCACTTCGATCCCCATCAATTGTCGAGTTACAGAATAAGTATTTTTTTTCATCAGGTTGGAATTGTGAAATTGCTCATAATTTCTTTTTACAGCTTGAAGAATTCAGGTTCTGATTATTAGATTCAACGAGTAATTTATCTTAACTTACATTCACCTTTCTTTATCGAATTTTATTTGTTCCATATAACTCCTTTTAAATATTTGATTTGTAACTTGTAATATTTGATAATATCTGATTCCCAATTACCTATTACCGATTATTATCTGATCTTGGATTAGTTATTTCCTAGTTAAACAATGCAATTGTATCTGATTGATTGATGTTGTCTTTTGCCTTTATTAATCTGTTCAGTTGTTATCTGATTATTAAAGTGAGGCATTTATTAAATTTTCATATTTGGCATATTTTTCATATTACATGAATTTTTTCCGAATTTTTCATATTTTTAAGTATTTGGTGGACAAAAGCACATATTCTAAAAAAAATTGTTTTCGTAGAATTCGGCTGGATAATTAAAAACGTATCCCAGGGTTACGTAGCGGTAATTATAACGGCTCCAAAAAAATAAAAAAAGGTGGTCATTTAATAATTTATGAAAAAGTAGGTTATATTTGCATAATTTATTATTGGGTTATCCTGTATACATGAAACTAATTATATAATACGTGTTTTCGTCGACCATTTACCAGTTTTATTTAATAAAAATTGTTATGTTTTAGAACTATGACCGAGGTTTACCCCACCCTGTAGTTCAATATGATTTGAGAAGTTACAAACAGATTAAATTAAATCTCCATGTTTTGAAATATATAGGGGCTCGTATAATATGGAAGCAAACTTAAATTTTTTTTACACCCTGTGGCAAATAGGTGATAGCCACTATATGAATTGGTTTGTCAAAGATGTTAGGTACCTATTTGAAAAATTTGCTCTACATATGGTATTTCGTCTTTGTAGATTACATCTGAGGAAAGGTTTACAATAGAATGTTAAAACTGCATCACATGTGGCTAAACTATACAAAATGACATCTGAAAGAAAAAGCAACAGTCAATATCAAAGTATTGCAAGTAAGCAAGAATTCAGGCAAGATTTATGTCGAGCATTGGTGACGTCAAATATACCCTTATCAAAACTGTCAAACGATAATTTTCAATCTTTTTTTGATTGTGAAAATTAAAATATTAATTTTTAAATAATTTCATATTTACATTTTTTTTTTCATATTTCAACTAAATTTCTTTCCTATATATGATCATATTTCCTAGTTTTTCTTCTTTATATTTGCCTCACTTTACTGATTATAATGTTGCCGTATGCCTTAATGAATCAATTTATTTGTGTTTAACTGTTTTTAAAACTACTGTTATCTAATTTTCAAGTTATCTAATCTCTGTTATCGATTTATTCATAAAAATTTCCTGTAATTGTTCAATACTATTGTCAGAATTTAAATTATCTATTTTGTAATTGTCAATATTTTTATCTGAATTTAATTTTTCTACTCAATTCCTTAGATTATCTGACTCTAACTATTTTAACCATAACAAATTGAAATATTTCACAGGGAGTCGCAATTCGATTATTTGTCTCGAATTCTACTTCATGGTGTTTTCTGCTAAAAATTAGTAACTTTTCTCAATTCGTTATGGTTGACTTTTCCTCATTGAATTTGTTGAAGGTAAAGCATACAACGACAATTTTAATTTATTGTTTTCCTGTGTGTGTTTCTCTCGCATTGCATTTGGGTCATTTCTGTTCCGTATTGTATCATTCTCAGGGTTAAACAGCTGAGACATTTCCTTTTTTTTTCCAGTACATGTGTACAAAATTATCTGGCCGAGCTATATATCATGCGGTTCAAAAGCTACAACAAATACAAAGGAGGGTAAATTTCCTGGCAGAATAAATTAAACTTTCAGAGTTATCTGTATTGCTGATCCTCACAAATTTTTGCATTAATTTCAGTTATTAATTTATCTGAATTCAATTTTCTTAATATTCGTTGATCATCTCAATCTCAAATTTTATAGTAAACTATTTAATTCTGTTATTAATTATTCAGTTGGTGAATGAAACTATCTTTTGTTAAGCTATTTTGTTTTTAATTTCTTTATTTAACAGCATCTAACACCATCGTAATGCCGGAGATTCTTGATCGAGGTTATTTTTTTAATCTTATAAATAAAGCTGTTGGCGCCTCGGGTGCAACTCCCAGTCGGGAATCGAAGGGTACGTTTCTTTACGATAGACTCTGACCTATTCCCATAATGAGCTAGTTGGGCAATTAAAGGGTTGAAACTGACTAGTTAATGTCTTTTTTAATCAGGAACCTTAGACCCTATATTCTGATGATGCTTGATTGAACGAAATGAGTTCTTCTTTGAGAATGATACAATTTATTTCGGAATATAAAACTTATTATTTATTCAATTGATTCCAGAACTAAAATTGCACCATAATAAAACTGTATAGGTACAGGCATCTGACAACTTCCATTGTTTGTATTGAAAAATCTGTGGACGAGTCTTATATCACTGTCAATTGCAAAGAGATGAAAATTAATATTTCACATTAAACAAATTGGAAAGGGAGTTTTGTACCTGAAATGGACATCTTGTTCCGCCAATTCTCTCTGGCTTAAACGGTTGTGTCACAATTTACTGCAGAAGTAGGTATAAAGGATTTAATTAATGTTAGCAAGCAGGGTTTTGAAATATCTTTAATTACACCACCAGGGAGCGCTACGGCTAGGCTGCTCAGGTAATCTTGAGTTTACGTTCAACAATATATAATTTCCATGAGTAACATTAAAACATTTCACCGCCAAGATATCAAGGAGTGCCAGTTTCGAAATATAATTCAAGGTTTTACGTCTATTGCTGAATGGATTACTGGTTCATTCTACGTTTTATTTTCTGAATTTCTGTATGCTCCATGATATATTGGTATATTTTATATTGGCATGCACTTTGGTTATGGCATACTTTACATTGATTGGGGTATTATCGTTCCCATAAATTTGTTCCTGTTTTATTCGCCCATCTATCAATTCGTACAATCAGGATTGTTCCAGAATATAGACGGTGGTGTTTCGGAATTAAGGTAGGGTGAAATTATACTAACTAATACTTTTATTTATCATAAAAGATCCGAGTGAGTTCCACAATTCAGTTACTTCAATTGGGGAAACAAGTGATAACAAATAACTTCTATGAAACAGTAGATCAAAGGTGACTACAGTTTATAAATACCTAACACCCTCCACTGAATTTCCGAATGAGCGTACGGATTTTCCGCCAGCGAGGCTGGCTTCATCATAAGTGACATGAGAATTGAATCTCAAGATTCCGTAGGTATTTATAAGTTCCAAGATAACGTTCCCCTGACAGTGAAATGATTGTTCAATAAATTATCATTATTTTCATGAATTTTATATACTTTCTGATGTTTTTTTAATACTTTAACTACAATAGAGGGGAACCTATAATGTACGAAAAACATCGTGTCAGCCAGCGATGGAATGTTGAGAGCGCAGATAGGAATTCGAATTTCTTCTGAAGGTGTGTAGGCTATAGGCATAGGAAAAGATCTCACTGGGTGAATAGTTCCACATCTTTGCTGTTCGATAGAAAAATGAAGTCTGCTAGGAAAAAGTTCGGCAGATCTCCAGTTTGACAATGAAGGGGGACTAGTTTGAGCTCGTCCAGTCGGCCTATCTGAAAACTCGTGGTCGATCAACAGACGAGATTTCTGATGAACACCGACCATGAAAATATGTGTAGAAGAGATCTCCCACCTTTCTGCGATGTTCTAGAGATGCACTTGTAAGTGTGACATCATCAATCAGACGAATAGCTCCCTTCTGGATAGAAATGAAGAGCTTTAGCGTAGATTTTGAAGCCGAACTCCAAACATGTGGACAGTACTCCAGGACAGGTCGATTCTGTGCTTTTTAAATTAAGAGGAGCTCTCGGCACGAAATAGAAAACTAAGTTTTGGTGAAGCGGTTTCCGCAATGGACCTCACATGATCGTTTCATGGCAGTGCCATGCTCGAGTATGGTTATGGAAGACTTCATAGGAATAGTTGTACCTGACATCATCATATTAGGGATCCACTTTCCTGGAGAAGACGTCTACTTGAGTTTTGGTTGCTTGCATTGAACTCATTCTCAGATTCTCAGCCAGATCCTCATTGATTGTATCTACCTATCTCTGTCTCACTACTCTTGCTTCATTGGATGATATAGGGCTCTAGATGAGAAAGCGGTATGGAGTGTATCATTATCTGCAAAGCTGTGGACGTGACAGGTGGTCATGTCCAGCAGGTCGTTTATATGGAGCAGAAACAAAAATGGTGCCAAGACAGATCATTATGGAACACCAGAGTTGATCACTGTGTGTTGATAGCCATTATATCAGAGGATCGTTCGTCAACCACCACATGGAGTGATCTATCTGAGAGAAACAATTTGGTTGTCTGTTGAATATGTCTCTGATGGTGTGAAACTATTGTTCAATAAATTGTCATAATTTTTATAACTTATGGTTCCTTCTATTTGAATTGTGCACAGCAATGCCTTTTAAACTGGGTAACATGAGGATAGGACTGATTTCACGTCATTCTTGCTTTTTATTATTCATATTTGCACAACATATTTTTCTTTGTTTGATTAACATTGAGAACACCTCTCAGTATCACATCAAATTTCATGTATACTCCAAATTAATCTTAGTCAGGAATTTGGTTGCCGTTGCTTCAGCATCAGCACAGTCTATGAATCCCGAATCTTTTGTCCAATATTCTAGAAGCTCATTTGGTGGCTTCAACCACTTGGCTCCGTTATATTTTCCAGAAAGATGTTTATTAGTTTTGAGCAAGAAATATCGGGTTCGAAATATATGTACTTTTTCACTTATAGAAGATGATTGAAAAACATTGTTATTGTGTGTTTTAGAAATAATAAACAACTAAAATTTGCTGCTTCCATGGATGCATCTAATTCTATACCAGCAAGACCGGAGTGTAGGGAAAATGGAGTTAAGTACTGGAGATAGGACGGGAAACGTCTCTTAGAATTGATATGGCGTCTCCCGAAAGATTTTGTGATGTGATACTGTGCTTGTGCATGAATGATAAACACTATCTAGGGTTGATTAATTTTTATCTTCCAACATATTCTTTGTCTTAGCTCCGTACACTTGATCCAGCGTTCCTTCAACTCTTCACTCCGTCCAAAATGAGAATCGGTTTTGGCGCGAATATTTCCATGTTGGGAAACAGGGAGAGTCATAGGGGGCGAAATCTGGTGAATACGTTGGATGCGGCAACAATTCGAAACGCGATTGATGATTTTTTGTCATTTTCTTCTTGTTAATATACTTTCTAATGAGATTATGACACGGAATACAATGCATTCGAATTTGTGACGTATATCGTTGAAGAGTCCAATGGAAGTTTAAGTTTCTTAATTATTTGAATAGATAATTTCACTAGTGTTGCTATGAATAATTGAGGACAACGAATTATTGGTGAACCTCTTAATAATCAATATATATTTTCTTTGTCAGTACACTAGAGTTCAGTATAAATGATATAAGTTACTTCATTAGTTAGTCAACCATGTTACCGCTGAAACCCACATTCCGTCGTCCAAACGGGAAAACGTTGAAATACAAACTTGTTTGGACGCCGTGTAAATAGTAGATTGTTCGTATTGATCATCTTTCAAGTATTACTCACCTCCACGTACTTCACAGGTCAATACAAGGTCCGTGTTTTCTTCCAATGGACCTACAATTCCACTTATATCTCTGCCAGAATTATCATATAGAAGCAGCTGATGAGGTGGAACTGAAAAAAAAATTTACTTAGACAATTTGTTCGAACAAAACAGAATCAACAGTAACAGAGTGGAAATAAAAATCAAATTTTTCTCCAAGCTGGAATAATATTCTTCCAACTTTTTGGTTAATTAGATAGTTGTGTTGAAAATTGATATTTCAATTGATACCAACTTTCATGGATTCAACTTAATAAGATAACGGAGACTGGGGCATATTCAACAGCACCTTCTTATCTATGATCCATCGGACCATTGGTGATGACAACTAAGCCCAAATACTGGAATACACTGAACAACTCACCGGGAAATTTACAAATGAGTAAAAGTTACTGTAACAAATGGTACTTAAACTTAAACCGTGCATAAAACGACAATTCTAGAATACACAACTACAGTACACTCTTTGTATTATCAAACAATGATATGTACTGATGAAAAGTTGACGATTGTAATCTACCCTAGGATTTTTCCAATCTTCCCTCTAAGAATATGTTCTTAGACCTTTCTGAGAATTTGTGAATGGCGTAATTGAAAATGCTCGTTCAGATGTTCGTTTCTAAATAAAGTAGCAAGTATATCATATATATGAAATTAGAGAAATGTAAGAATAGATGAAATATGTGCTATAATATGCAATTACGGTTAAAATAAGAGAAAAAAATATAATTCTGCCAATTTATGCAAAGTTTGCATATATATAAATATTCAGTAATGCAACATGAACACTAATTTGTATACCATACAATTAACAGGAACCTGTAATCTTCATATAACTATTTTCTCTTTTTATACACAATTCATTTATGAATTTCTTTTAAATCGGCTTGCCGAGCAAATTGAATTTCCCTTTCAACTCAAAGAAACCACAATTAGGTTTGATGGCACAATGTAGTTTTAGTTTTGCGCTGACTCGCCCCACTCCTCTCGGACTGTGGCTTGTTTGGGGCGCTTGTCGGCAGCGATACGACCACTGGCGGGGATATGTGTAGGCCTGTAAAACGGTTTGCATGCGTCTCTGGTGGTGGACGCGTCTCGGCCGGAGGTGGTTTTGACGGGTTATGGTTTGGGAGGGGGGTAGTAGTGCCGTGAGCTTCGACTGTATTGTGTTGAATTCTACCAATAGTGCAAATTGCCAGGTTCCTTTCAATTGTTAGTTTAAAACAACTATGTCTTAAGTATTTATGTGTTTGGAACCATATTATTTTTCTCTGTGAATTGATATCACTTACTCATATTGCTCAGAAACAATTCTTAAAGAATTAAATGAGCTTATTCTTATTTATTCACAAGCATATTGTATTTATTATTATGATTTTTGTATTGTTTCATATTGCTGTATAGTCTTGTTGAATGAAATTATTATTATTATTATTATTATTATTATATGCATGGTGCTTAACATCCGCGCCTTAGTTATAATATAAATTTATGTATCAAATTATATATTTTATGTTGATACACATGAAATGGATAGAATTTGAATGGTTAGTGAACATTCATTATATCAAGAGATAATAAAAGTTGAAGTTGGTAAAATCCCCTGCTATATGTACAGGGTGTCCTCGAACTGCGTGGCTAAAATAAAACCGAAGATTCTTTGATTCGAAAAAAATTTGATGAGCCTTTTTACTTTTGCCTCAAGTGTCTTGTTTAGCCGGTAGAGGGCTTCAAAGTTGCAAAAATAATTTGGTTTTTTTGGTATAACTTGAGAACGTGATGGAGGACTTTTACAATATTTGGCAGGTGAGTTACTGTCAATAATAGCCGTTTTTGAGAGTGGAGCATAGAGCCTTACAGACCATAGAAATGGCTCAAACCTGAGGATGTAACGGGAAAAGCGTCCAGAACTTTTTTGTGGTCAATGTAATTCACTTTATATTTTTTATGTAGATAGCTTATCTCATTTGAAAACTTTTCTTACTCTAAGAAAATTTTGATAAAATCAATAGATTAGCTTGAAAAAATTAATTTTCGAGTCTCTGCAATTTTGGCTTACTAATTTTACTTGATTAAAATACCTTAGTTGCCTTTGCTTTTCTAATGTCATTTTGGCATTTGGAGAATTTATTCTCAAATCTGTCAGTTTTTACTTTGCTTTCCGTAAAAATTTTATAAAATTATGGCTCAAAATTTCACTAACACTGAAATGGTTGATATGTTATTGATTTATGGACTTTGTCGTTGCAATGGCCGGAGAAGAGAAAGATATCCGCATCGCAGAATTCCAAATCGGCAGACCTTCGCGAAACTGACAAATTTGAAGCAAATCGCAGAGAAACTGGAAGCAGACGGACAAGAAGGACGTTAGAGCTCGAAGAAGCGATACTGGAAGCGGTTGAAACTGAACCTGGGATAAGCACACTACGTTTGGGACTTCGTATTGGAGCCTCAAAATCATTAGTTCATAATGTACTGTAAGAAGAACTGTTGTATCCCTATCATATTAAAACACTTCAAGACTTATTGCCCATGGATCCAGGTCATCGGCTAGATTTCTGTCGGCTTATTGTCCAAAGACAAAACGCAAACCCCAATTTTTGTAGAAGAATTCTGTTCACGGACGAAGATACTTTCACGAGATGTGGTCTTTTTAACCTCCATAATGAACATTTCTATGCTGATGAAAATCCTCATGAAACGGAAGTTACATATTTTCAGAATCAAACTAAAATCAATGTTTGGGTTGGAATTGTGGATAACTTTATTATTGGCCCTACCGTTATACCCGATCGATTGAACGGGGAGAACTACTTGAACTTTTTGGAACAAAGGCTACTTGAACTGTTGGAAGACTTGTCCTTACACATTCGTCGTGGCCTGGTTTATCCATGATGGTGCACCTCCTCATTTCACATTAGCTGTGAGGCGACATTTGAATGCGGAATATCCAGATCGCTGGATAGGTAGAGGACACGATGCACCAGTGAACTGGCCGGCCCGCTCCTCCTGATTTGACGCCCTGCTACTTCTTTCTATGGGGCGCTTTGAAGTCGAAAGTTTATGCAGCTCCAGTAAACACACGAGAGGAATTGTTGCAACGAATTAATCATGAAGCGGATTTATTGAAGAACAATCCTGAAGTACTAGCCAGAGTTCAATCCAATTTCTTGAAACGAATTAATTTGTGTATTCAGGAAAATGGGCAACATTTCGAACAATTGATGCCTTAGCGATTTCCCAAAAAGTTTTGTTGTTTCTTCTAATTTAGCATTTATTTTTCCTAAATAATCACATCGTTTCCCCATTTCTATTGTTTTTATTATTCGTGTTTTACCGAGATATTAACCATTTCAGTGATAGTGAAATTTTGAGCCATAATTTTATAAAATTTTTACGGAAAGCAAAGTAAAACCTGACAGTTTTGAGAATAAATTCTCCAAATGCCAAAATGACATTAGAAAAGCAGAGGCAACTAAGGTATTTTAATCAAGAAAAATTAGTAAGCCAAAATTGCAGAGACTTGAAAATTATTTTTTTCAAGCTAATCTGTTGATTTTATCAAAATTTTCTAAGAGTAAAAAAAGTTTTCAAATTAGATAAGCTATCTACATAAAAAATATCGAGTGAATTACATTGACCACAAAAAAGTTGTGGACACTTTTCCCATTACATCCTCAAGTTTGAGCCATTTCTATGATTTCTAAGGCTCTATGCTCCGCTCTCGAAAACGGCTATTATTGACAGTAACTCACATGCCAAATATTGTAAAAGTCCTCCATCACGTTCTCAAGTTATACCGAAAAAACAAAATTATTTTTGCAACTTTGAAGCCTTCTACCGGCTAAACAAGACACTTGAGGCAAAAGTAAAAAGGCTCATCAAATTTTTTTCGAATCAAAGAATCTTCGGTTTTATTTTAGCCACGCAGTTCGAGGACATCCTGTATATTATTTAACAGCTAGTATTCACTAGTACAGAGGATCACTGATCTTTAGAAAATATGCTGTGGGATTCCGAAAATTTGTAGCACAGATTCCATCATTCAGTAAAACACGATGTAACTCTATGTCCGGAACAGTATCTTCCTAACTCCAGAATAAATTTTATTCAATCCTCGAGCAAAATTGATTTTCGTTTTGTGATCTCCGTCTATTTTGTTTGAAGACTTCGATGGAGAGCAAACACGTGTAACGTAGTGTCAATGACGAAAGTACATGAATTTATAAGCAACATGCCACCCCAATTTGAATGTATAGTGTAGAGGCTTCAAACGAAACTCTGTTTCAAATATGACTTTGGTTGTTTCGAATTGAAAATAAACAGAGCAGTCATGTGTAAAACAACACGCGCTAATATCATAGAGGCAGATTGAAAATTGAGGCATCATAATGTGGTGAATAATTGTAGTTCATTCCATGTTCAGACGAATACAGGCCTGTATTCATATCAATTATTATTTATCTCGCTCACATAATTGTGTTAATATTTCCATTTATAACTATTGATAAGAAATAATCACCCTTATCCACTAAAAATTCTATTAAAATACTAAGGACCTTTTGGTTACCAAGTAGCCATTTAGTAAACTAAATTATGAACCGAAATGTGCCTGTTTAGATACTATTTGAGGATAAGGAAGTGAACACCCTCAGATGGAGATAAATCGGAATTTAATAAATGGGCAATTCTAAATAAAAGGAGACGGCAGAGGGGGGGGAGTCTGCAGAACTTGCCGGGGCACTTTTTTTCCGTTTCTACATCGTATTTGAACTCGTTTACCGGCATTCAGAGATTAAAATACCTTTTAAAAAGTTTTTTATGACTTTTTCCAATTTTATGGGTTGTTTTCCAACGAAAATGTCAAAAAACTGTTTTTAACCCCAGAAATCGATATTTTATAATAAATAAACGTCCAAGAAGTCACTTCCGATCGGAAATTGGCCTCTGAATTCGATAATGGTGTCACCTTTTTTTCTGACGGCGTCATATCGGTGTGAGCAGCCATTAAAAAAATTTTTTTTTTGCGAAATCTGCCTGTTTGTACCGCAGCTTTACGATCAAGTAAGAATTCTTCTGACTAAATAGGTTTTAGAGGTCGAAAAATTGAAAAAACTAAAAAAAAAGACGAAAAACCGATATTACTGTACAAAAATCTGTCGTCAGGTCGCTGACAAGTCTTTTCTTGGAACATATGACTTCGGAATCAGATTCAACGGGAAATTTTACGATAAGAACAGTTCCCTATCGTCATCCAACAGTTTTTACACTCCAGTATACCATTAATTTTCCTCCAAAAACCAAGTAAACGTAATTTTCTTCCAGTTTTTGACCTTTTTCGACCTCAAAGTTGCAGAATTTAGAATTGTAAGTAGGATATTTGGAATACTTGGACAATTTTCGATTGAAAACATGCTATAACATTATTTAAAAAAAAAAAGCTTTTTCGTAGCTGCAAATCTAGAGACTTCGTTTTTTTGTAATGTTTGAAGTCTGTTCCTTAAAACTTTAAATCGACTAAAATCGTGATCAAAATGACTGATTTTGATGTAAAATTTCCCATGCATTCTGATTCTGATGATTTTTCAATCCCACATGATGACCCAGAGCCACAAAATTACTAAATTTACATTCGGTTTCATTGTTTTGCCTCCTATTTTTGGCGCTTTGTTCAATTTTGTGGCTCTGGGTCATTCTGTGGGATTGAAAAATTGTCAGAATCAGAATGCTTGGGAAATTTTACATCAAATTCAGTCAGTTGATTACGATTTTAGTCGATTCAAAGTTTTAAGACACAAACTTAAAAAATTAAAAGAAAACGAAGTCTCTAGATTTGCAGCTACGAAAAAGCTTTTTTTCAAACTGCTTTTCCAACGTACCAAAATATTCAAAAAAATAATGTAATAACATGTTCTCCATCGAAAATTGTCCAAGGAATCCAAATATTCTACTTACGATTCTAAATTCTGCAACTTTGAGGTCGAAAAAGGTCAAAAACTGGAAGAAAACTACGTTTACTTGGTTTTTGGCGGAAAATTAATTGTATACTGGAGTGTAAAAACTGCTGGATGACAATCGTGAACTGTTTTCTCATCGTAAAATTTCCCGCTGAATCCGATTCCGAGGTTATATGTCCCAAAAAAAGACTTGTCAGTGACCTGACGACAGATTTTTGTACAGTAATATCGGTTTTTTCTCGTTTTTTTTTCAGTTTTTCCAATTTTCCGACCTCTAAAACCCATTTAACCAGAAGAATTCTTACTTGATCGTAAAGCTGAGGTAAAAACACGCAGATTCCGCTGAAAATTTTTTTTTTCAAAATGGCTGCTCACACCGATATGACGCCCTAAAAAAAAGGTATTTTGCGGAAAATCAGCCAATGGATAGAAAATGATGGATTATGGAAGGATACTGACACCATTTTTGGATTCAGCGGCCAATTTTCGATCGGAAATGACTCCTTGGACGTTTATTTACTATAAAATGTCGATTTCTGGGGTCAAAAACAGTTTTTTGGCATTTTCGTTGAAAAAAAAACAAAAAATTGAAAAAGGTCATAGAAAACTTTTTGAAGGGTATTTTAATCTCTAAATGCCGGTAAACGAGTTCTAATACGATGTAGAAACGGAAAAAATTGCCCCGCCAAGATCCGCAGACCCCCCCCCCCACTTGGAAGTCTCCTCTAATTTAGAATTGCCCAAATTGCTTCTTCGTTCATACTTTTTCTCCCCTTCTGAATTACCTGGATATTCGTCTGTGTTCTAAAAGTGATAACCTCTCAAAGTTCAATGAGTGAGATCCGTTTTTTGCTTGCAAGAGCATAGTTATAAGCTTCCAGAACCACAATAGGTACCCAGTGGACTGTTGCAGACTCAAGGTTATAATTAAAACGCGGATTATATGCACATATTTTCTTAAAAATGCTCAAAATATGCACATATTTTTTGAATATATGCAAACATAATAGAAAAAGTGAGAATAAGTACGCCCCATTTTTGTTGTTGTATTTTGCAAAATAGTTTCACCCTAGAAAAGTGAATACTAATTTTTCTGAAGAACAGAACGTATTAAATATAAAGAAAACTACATTTTTTATAAAACATTTTTACATTACATCAAATTGCATACAATAAAATACAATCTCCAGTTTAACCTAGAATTTAACATATAAATTTAAAAAATCTAATTTATTTCTTCACACTATGGAAGGAATTTATTATTACATATTTTTCAAAATTTTCAGATAAAGAGGAATGTCTTTTATCAGTTAAAATATTTTCATATAGCGGAAAACTGCGTTCTACATCCACAGATGTTATGGGACAATATTTTAATATGTGCAATATATTGTACTCCAAATGCTGATCAAAATCGTCTGATATTATTTCAGATTGATTTGTTAGATATTTATAATCTGCATTTTTTGTATCACGTTAACTAATTTTCAGAGATTTCTACTTCACATAGTTCCTTGCACGTTTTCACATTTCTCTGAAAAGTCCTTTATAATTTCTACGGATTCGACAAGTGATCTAGACTTTTTTTGTAGGGGTAGTGTTTTAAAAGTGATAAACTTCCTTGACATAATATGGTGTGACCTGGATTCAAAATAGTAGTTGTTTGTGGTCAAGAATAAAAATTGGAAATTTAATGCTCTTCAATTTAGCAATAATAATAATATGTTATTTCAGGGTATATCACCAGGTACAATAATGGTTGGAAACAGAACTTCCATCTGAATTGTAAAACAGGTACCTTTCGGCAACCCATTAGAGCTTTGGGTCCTTCTGTCCCAGAGTCCATTTCCAGCATAATTTTTTTGTTCATGTACGGAAGGATGTAGAGCAAGAAGTGACTGCAGGGAATTCGGCATACATTATAACATTGCATGTGGGGACTGACGGAACGTCTGCCTTAATGGCTTCTCACCAACCATTAAAGAAAAGCAGTCTGACACCGTTTCACAATGCGAACGTCGTCACTATATTTCTCCACATATCCACATGATACCTAAATAACTCTAGTTCAATTCTTTTTTCAGTTTTGTATACAATTCTTTCAAATATTTGTATGGCTCTCCTCTCAACTTCTCAATACAGTGTACATTCTTTAGTTCTCCGTTTTCGATGTAAAGAGAAAATTGGCTGAAATATAAGTTTTATATGTGACTTTTCTTTTATGCTTAACTATAAAAGTATAAGGCCAACGAGTAACTTTGTTTTCACTTGATATAATATATAATCACAATAATCGTCGACTAGCATTAGCAATTGAAAAAATACATGAACAATTTTCAGAAATAGTAACTGTTGAAGCTACAGCGAAATGAATTAGATCTCTTGTAGGAAATTTCTTGCTCTTTAATTTAGCAGGTACAATATTTTTCTAAATTCTACTAGTTTTCGAAATGCTGATGAAAAATTGAGAAATTGAAAATGACAGGACTCCTCATGAACATGTATATCAATTTTCAGAACTCTAGGTAGCAAATTAAATATAAATGAAAATATAAATATAATCATTTATCTCATGTATTCGTGAGATAACAATAACAAACTACTACAAACTTTTTCGTCCTACTAATGAGCTCTAGGAGAAGAAAGAAACAGCTATCTAGAACTAGTAGTTTGAGGCGTTACTGATTGATCTAGACTTGAGAGACCTTATCATCGGAACTATATCTCTCAATGTTTTTTCATTCCCAAATAAACGCAGCAGATTTGGTTCTTAATTTAGAGAAATATGCTACCATTTTTAAGTATTCAGTCGTGCTTTCTTCAGGTATCAAGTTCATTTCTTGATACTAATTACCAAAGAAAATATATTCAGTTTAATAAATAGTGATTCCAGCGGCATATTGGAAAGGACTATCAAGGGAAGAATGTTGTTTCCGTTATTGAATGTATTACTTAAGGAAGTGTTCTCATAATAAGTAAGTTCGTTACCTCTAAGAATGCCAATTAAGAGGATATCTATATGAAATCTGTAGTCACGATCGGAATGACCAGAACATTTTGCGAAACTAACCCCATTCAACAGATTCTCTATCTTGCTAAGATAGAGAAGCCATACGCTTAGTCTGGATTCCCTACATCGGATTATTATCGATAATCTGTTATACTTCCATAAATGTAGTTTGTTCTTAACGAGTTTTGTTTTCACTTGAGTGCAATAAGGTTCTTAATATCATACCCGTTCAGTTTCGAATTTATTATTCATGCATTCTAGGAATTGCTATAATAACTTCATCCCAGGCAATGATGTCTGTGTTTTCCTGTAGATCACAGAAGTGTAATAATCGGTCGGCATATTTAGATTTGATGATCAAGAACCCAGAAAATGGCTCAGAAAAAATATTGGCCAGCGTGTCTATCTATCTGTAATTTTTATTGGCCGAGAGAATGAATTCTTAGTTGATAATAAAAAATTTTGATAGACACTTCAACAAATGTCCATTTCTAGAATGAGTTGAGATAATATGTAAACTCAACTCAAGAAGTGAAGGAAGCGTTTGAATTGAATTCACCTCATTGTAAGAGTGCCATCATCAAATCAAGCTCAAATAAATATGGAATATCTATCTATCTGAACGCCAGTAACACCATATGGTTCTCTTTGAAATTTTTCAAGACTAGTGATTAGTGAAAAATTATTTTACTTTTCCTAAAAGCTCAAGGGAATGAGTCCTGGCATTCATCATCATCATCATAATTATTTGAGGGGAGGAGGCTAGGCCCCCAAATTTACTTGGGCCAATTAATTGTGAGCCCATTGTACGCCCCGTGGTCAGAAACCTATTCTATTGTAGCTGGCTTTCGGACCGCCAGAAGCCCAAAATTTTGCCAACGCTTCTCCTGGGAGCAGTTTTGATTCTTCGAAGTGACGGTGCCTGAGCGATGTCAATGCAGGATATTCCAACAGGATGTGAGAGGCAGTTTCCTCCTCCTTTCTGCATTTTCTAAATAAAGGATCATCTGCTATGCCCATAGTATGAAGGTGTTTGTTAAGACGACAATGACCCCACGCAATCTGATGAAGCGACTATTGACTCAGGTCCAACAGGGGCGCCGTACGACCCTCGCCTGGTCAGGGAGTCAGTCATTTCATTTCCTTTAACTCAACTTTATCCAGGGATCCAGATGAGTTCAATTTTATTTGTCCTGGCTAGTTCAGCTAGTGAATCTCCGCATTCTTTGATGAGCCTTGATGTGACTGAGTAATTTCAGAGCTCCCAGAGCCGACCGTCTGTCTGTGCGAATATGTATGCGCCCATTTGAATAGCAGGTTTTCCATGGTACAAGTCAATATTGGGTAGACTTCTGCCTGAAAATACATGCAGTAAGCGCGTTGATTCACTAAGATAGTGATCTTTGACCTTTGTAGGTACACTCCCTCAGCGTTACCTACCTTGAACCCAACTGTGAACCATACGAGCCCACCTGGCAACAGTAGTGAAAGTTCAGTTACTCCAATCTCCTCCAATCTGGGATGAGGATTCTTGGAGAAGTGAGACATACAGCTGGAATCATGCAACCTTGCTCCATTCCAAGTTTAGGGCATTTCGATATTACCTCACCTAAAATCGCTGAGTATCGAAGAGAGTAGTGTATTTTGGTCCAGTGACCTAGCACCTTTAACCTATATGCCGTTCTCATGGCCTCAGTTTTTATATAAAAGTGCAGTGGTGGTAAACTGGCGAGAGCCTTAAGGGCTGTCTTTGGACGACTTCATAACGCTCAATATATCTACGCATGCAAGCCACTGCAGTCAGTCCAGGGGGCGTTGTGAAATACCAGTCTTTGTACCCAATCACCACACTACCGCAATATAGGTGACCATAGGCCTGATCATAGCGCGGTATAAATCCAATAAATAATCTTCGACTGTAATCCCCATGTGCTGCTCAAAGCTCTTCCGCACTCCCAAAAGCACGCAGAGGCTTTCCTCATTCGATTTCCGAGGTGTTCGCGCCAGGTCAGCTTAGAGTCTAGGATTACTCCCAGAAACTTCACCGACCCTTTGAATTACAGGATCTTGCCAGAAAAGGTAATCTCTGGCAGTGTGCCCAGCTGACCTTTCCTGGTAAACAGTACAATTTACGTTTTATCAGGGTTGACCGTGAACCCCTTCGTGCGGCACCAGCCGTCCACTACGCTCAGCAGCGTGTTTTGCAGATCGCACAGTGTCACCAAGTGCCGACCGAAGGTGACGCCAACCAAGTCATCGGCATAGACATGGGCATAAGACCCAGCCTCTTCCAATTCCTCCAAGAGTCTATCGACTACAAGACACCAGATAAGCGGAAATAGGGACACCCTCTTGGTCCTGGCATTCAGAAAACTCTATACATTTGATGTTAAGAACAAGTAGATATTCGTATTTATCAATCAAAATCTTTTATCCCAGAATCTGAGTATAAAATTAACCTAAACATGAATAAATAAATTGAAGAATAAAAATACTGAGTGAGTTGCCCATTATTCACTTAACATTCTCTATAGGCATGTATAATTTGTTTTATTAAATCATTTATTGTAGTGCGAAAATGAAATAAAAAACGTATCCTGGGTAGGTATTCTTATAGATCTCACAATGTGATAAATACTGTTGGATTAAAGTGGTTCACGCGTTGGAATTAACAAACAATCATTTAATCATATCATTGATTCATTGTGCCGGTGTCAGTCCTAAGTATGGAAGAATGAGAAGAAAAGTTTGATTGTCTATCTCCAATCATCTGTATTCTATAATTAGGTAATCATTCCCGATTAACAAGATTTGTAGACGAGTTAGTTCCGTGGATTCGAATATACGAATAATCGACTCAGCTCTGAAACACTGAAAATAATTATAAATTTTTACGGAAAATAAAATAATTCAGTTCTGAAACGTACTTTCGATATATTTGAGATACCTACAAAAGTACGCATCTCTTGAACACTTTCCATTTATCTAATGAAACAAGAATTCACCTAATGAAACTGGAGTACGTGCCTGGAATAGAATCAAATAACATGGAATATTGGATATTATTCATGACCTAACTGTTAACATGAGGTTGCACCTATCACAAAACAAATTGAATTTAATCCTGCATTTAGTAATGTATCATCAACTTTACCGAATCTGTTTGTATAATTAACTATTTGTCATACTAATCAGACGTTTGTTTCCACAAAACAAAACTGAATTCAAATAAAATAATGTTATGTTAATCGTTTTTAACAAATTTGTCACTGTAACATAGATATGGATCTTTTTGAAGCGCAAAATCATTCTATGCTTCATCGTTATCAAATTTTGATAAATATACATCATAGTACTCGTGTATTATTTATCGAGTGGCAAGTGTTTCACAATAGTCGACTTCAGGTCAGCGTGAGCGTAAGCTACACTGAAACCTTCCTCTGAGATCTGTATACTCTTTTGAACAATAATCTACCTCAGAAGAACAGAAGATTTAAAGACGATTTGAATTTAATATCAACGCAATCATTCTATGATTGAGTTAGAAAAACATCTTTTAGTAGATACAGACCTCTACTTCCTGAGTGGAATTGTCTGACTGGTATCCGGTCTAGGTGCAGCTAACCCACAGCATAGATCTCAGAATTAAAGTCAGATAAGGGCACAGATCACCGAACCATAGTGTGTGAGGGTTATAGAATAGATGTTGTGTATTTTCAGGTTATTTATGGGTTGTGTTTTGACTTCAATCACGTGATCATCTCCGGGGAGGTGTCATGGTGAATGTATGTCAAACGATGAACTATCATGATGGGAGAGTCATTGTAGAACTCTCATGGCGGCTCTATGAACTGTCATGGTGGATCTATGAACTGTCACAAGCGAGTCTATGAACTGTCATAGCTGTTTGTGCGCGCCATGGACCGAAGAACTAGATATGAAGCCGGTCAATCAATATTGGGATTATGTGGACAGTACAGGTTGTTCGTAATGAGGGGTGTATGTTTGAATTACAGGCTGTTTTTGGACAGCTTATGTCACATGCAACAATAGCGTTATAGATATCGAGGTCTCGACGTGTAAAGTATGAATTTCATGATTCTCAGCTGAAAGATTGGATGGTGGATAGAAATGAGAAAAACGTCAATTTTGTTAACGGTTGAAAAGATGAAAACGATTGGAAAAACGATTAGAAAACGGTTAAAACGGCTCAAACGGTCGAAAGCATCGTTTCCATCGTTTTCTGCTATTACTAGTCCAAGAGTTGGGTATAGATGTTAGTCGTTTGAAGGCCCAGAATCATTCCAATTCGAGATAAAGAATGTAGTGGTCAATATTTAAAGCTTCCACAACTCTTCACACACATATATAGTAAAGGAACTTGCCTTGTTGGATTGTGAGAAAAATTTGGAGTGATATTTTCTATTGAAACCACCTATTTCGTTTAGTCAACTCTCTAAGATTCCAATCCAATTCAATCAAATGTAATTAAATTAAACTTTATTCAATTTTTTCCTAATTTTATTCCATTTTATTTAATTTTATTTAATATTATTCGATATTATTTGATTTTGTTTAATATTATTCGATTGTATTTAATTTTAAACAATTTTATTTAATTTTATTTAATTTAATTCAATTTAATTTGATTTTGTTTGATTTTGTTCAATTTTATTCAATTTAATTTAATTTTATTTAATTGTATTTAATTTTATTTAATTTTATTTATATTTGTTTAATTTTATTTGATTTTATTTAATTTAATTTTCCACTTGTATGATTATACATTTGTATTCAAATAGTCTACTCAATGTATTTTACATTCAAAAATGCTCAAAACGTATATATTCGCGAATTTTTTTGGGTCAGTTATGATAAATAAAAATCAGCAAACAACCGGAAGTGAGTTATTGACTTGATGATTAATGAAACAGTTAGTTTAGATCGATAGGTCGTCCTATTCATGAGCATGCTCTCTCTTCTTTGTTCCAGTTCCTGAGGGGTGCTTACGTACGTAATATACTTATTGAACAAACTAGGATTCATGTAAATATAATGAGTCCATTTTCAGTAATTACTGAATTTACTGGTGTAATAAGTTTTGGTCATTCGAGATGCAAACTATGAAGTCTAAACTTACGCCCGGATAGTTTACACACGATGCAACCAATTTGAATTGATGTGGAGGTTCTTCAATATCACGTTCTGCACGTATTATGGAGGCTGTTGTACCTAAACTATTCCCTGCTTAATGTATTTCGTATTAATTTCTTATCTATGAACACCTCACGTTCTATGGTAAGCGTCATGAACGACTTTGAAATTGAATTGAACAGAACCAAGAAGCTAGTTACATTTCATTGATATTTGCACTGATAATACCGTTGACTTACATCTCATTATTATTTATGCCTATCCTATGAGTATAATATATTTTAAATATCTCTATCAATTCTCATCCAGTTTTGAAAATTATCAACCATTGGACAAAGAAAATTGTGAATGTAAAATCTGTGGTGAAGACATTGACCAGCAGAACTAGTAGGAACAAGATCAACTATAAACTGGTTTTAGAATGTGAAAATAGTATAAACCAGGCAGCCACCGCCAATATCAAGGAAATGTTAATAATAGCATCGTCTCACTGAAGGCTTAATGATATTCTTAAAGCGCTTAAGGATCGATAAGATGACTGCTTGGCAATGAGATAGGCCCAAGGGTAAGCGAGATACTCTCTCTGAGGCATGGCATCAGGTTAATCTACGAGATCTTTACAGATCACGAAATCTGATGAAATTTGGACAAACAGTAGGGAAGATGCGGGGGAGACCATGTTAATTGGGCTATGTAGGGAATGACACGGCCGATGACATAAAGGATCTAAAAGTAAAGTAGATTTTAGGATTCTGTCAAGCATCGGGGTATCCAAACAACCCAGGGTCTTTCGATATGTGGACTGAGCTTTTGATTAGGTCTCCTACCATCAGAACCAATACCGATAGCAATAAGGAACGATGGGATGAACCTACAGGTTGTAGAAAGGCCAAGGGAGCGATGGACGCATCCTGACCCACCAGAATATTAATTGAGACCCGAAGATCCTGCGTCTACTTACAGGAATTACTCCGACACACTGTCCAACTAAGAAATCACATGTACACTATGCGTGTAGTGGCCCGATGTGGAGGGCGTGCTGAGTACCTGCCCAGTCCTTGCATTTGAGAGTCCCTGTTGAGGCCAGACATGGCCAGCATTAGAGAAACTCCCCCGAGTCCTGTAGTCTGGTTCGTTCAACACCAGAGATACCCAGTGGTCTACCCCCCATGATAGGATTCAAGGGTACTAATGAGAATTAAGTATTCTGACTCATAGGAATACGTTAACTCCTGAATCAATTCAGAAATTAGAAGCCGTACAGTTCTAGAATTGAAAGAATCGAGAAGGGATATAGTTATTTTTGTTTCTCATAACTTGAGATATCTAATTATGAATCCAGATATGTGAGTGGTAGAAGCAACAACTCCGAATGTGTGAACAAAACTATGTCAAACTTCGGGAAAAGTGACGTGGTGAGAGATTTCTAACAATACTGTATGAGGTACCACTGTGGGATGTACCATAATATAAGTTGCTGTTGTACGCGGGCTATCCCGAAGAAAACAGCTAATACCCGTAGGAGAAAGCGTCGACTGCGCCGATGCGTTGTCATCCACGAGCTTCAATACTCAATAAAAATATTTCCTATCAGTAGAAACAGCTAAAGGCGTGGAAAGGCGAAAAATTATACTCTATGTCATGTGAAAGATTATTTGAATTGACAGGGATATCTATGATATGGAATGGTCCGTCATGGACATTATGTGCCTGTCAATATATCAGCTGTCTGTCATGTGAGCGTTAGCTGCCTTGCTGATTGGTTAAGTATTGACTGTCATAAACAGTCTGAACTGTGATAGTGATCCATTAACTTATGGATCTGTCTGCCATGTAAATTATACGTGATTACCTGTCAGAAAAGTTAAAATATATCGAATCCCTTTGACCCCATTTGGCATTGAGTTTCAAATAATCCGTTCCGCCTATATTATATGAGGAACATATCTGTCTAGTGTCAAGCCTGTCCGCTTTATAGTTTCGGAGATTTTGTGATGGGTGAGTGGTTAGTGATTGGTATTTGCCTAATTTATATAGGTTTTTTTAGTAATTAGTATTGCAGAAACATGTTTCCACATACCTTTGTCAGGAGAGGTAGAAAACAATGTCATCGTGACGTATTATTTTGCCAACATTCAAGTCACACTTTGTGAATTGCATATTTTTCAGCCATTCATAGGATGTGCAATGGAACATTTAAAGAAGAATATTTCGCCCATGGCTTGAGATATCGATAATGACCAGCAGTATGTATTTTACGTGGGCTTTACAGGAAAAAATATTCAGGATTTATTTCATTAGGAAGTACGTGGCAAGCGTCCTCTAGGAGCCAGGTTCAAACGAATCAACATTTATCACCTTCGAAAATGAAATTCTCGAATTTTGTTATGGAAACAACAGCGTTGTGAGCCAGTGTATTCGAGGATAGTCCAAACATTACTCTATTTGTTCAATTGTTCACATGTTATATCAACAAGTTATAAATGAGGTTTAAATGACATACAATGTGGATCACATGTGTAATAATGCACCGTGAGCAAGGTTAGCTTATTGTTCATACATCATTCATGTCAACATCGATATGAATGGATGTTATGGAATGACGTATCAACATCAATGTATAAGGAAGGAAAAGAATTCATAGTTTAGGATGGAGATATAATAGGCATTACTCTATGTTATGGAATGTTGTTACATGTGTAAGCGTTCTTCCAATAAACCGATAAACTTTACGATGATGTAATTTGCATCTTACACCATCACCAGCAATCACAACCCCTATAGAACGTAGCACTTGGGAATCACGGGTTATTATAAATTGTTTTGAAATTATTGTAATTTTCCTAACCTCATCATGTATCATTTTGATGACTAACATTTGACAACACATAAATGACTTAATCTTCTTATTTTGATCTCTAGTATCACCTCTTGCCATGACGGATAAGTTATGTCACACCTGTATTAGATAGATTTAGTTTCTACTAACAACCTCTTTCCATTTGAATTATAACTTATGTGAACTACTTTTCAACTGCAATGCAGCCATTATCAAAGACATATGTAAACTCTAATAAACTAAAATCCTAATAGGTGCAGATACTGATAGACAGTTCAGAATATTTTGCAAAACATGATTCACGTAGTAAACTCCAGACTACCATGATCACTGAACGTTTCTTCACTCGTTGAGTACGTGCAGTGAAGAATGCATTTGTGGAAATGATAAATTCAATTTGTACGACTCTCAAATTTCTAGTTTCAGAAGACGTGTAATGATTTCTCCAAACAAATATCGAAGTAAATTATTCCAGGTTGTGTAGAATACTTTCAATTTGCATATCCTACAGATTTAGAGGGAGAAGCGACAACGACATCGGATAATAAAAAGAACACAGTTTTCTTTCTCGTCTCTTTGCCCTTCTCTACAACTTGCCTTAGTAAGACTCTGATACTTAACAGGGAAATACCGAAATAGCTCTTACGACCTAGTAGAATCGGGGATTTCGCCTTTCGGCTTATGTTAGATTTGCATAGACATTGTATATCGATCTCCTTCTCTAATTACAATTACTTTCGGTGATCAAAATACTAAAATGTATGTTGGAATGAGGGTTCGTGGAGAACATCTATATGTAAATTGATATTTCATATTATTCTTTCATAAAATATACATTCAATAATATTAATAATAGCTTTATTCAGAATTTTTTTGCAAAAACATATATTATTACAAAAAAATATGATGCATGCATATATGCACCCGGTGTGGGTGTGGGAACTGTTGATTCAATATGGCTACTCGTTAAGATTACAAAATTCGACAACCCCAAACTATGACAAAACGAGAAAAAACGTTATATATGTATTTTTGCACTCAAAATAAAGACGTAATTTGTTCGAGAAAATACATGCCCCTTGAGTTACATCCCTTTTAAAAATCGGAATGTTGATTAATTGTAATTGTAAGCTCATTGATAATAGCGAGTCACTCTTTCTTGAACCAACAAATAGGAGAGAATCGAAAAATATAATCAAGAATATGGGAAAAAAGTCTGGTGGACTAGATGGCATACATGTCAATGCGATAAAATACATTGTTGATTATATTATTGATCCTCCTGAGCATGTATATAATCTATGTATAGATCATGGTTGCAGCCCGAATCATTTTCGTGTTACTGAAATAACACCAATATACAAAACAGGAAATGAAGTGTCACACGAGAATTATAGGCCAGTATCTCTAATTTCAAATTTTGCAAAAATTTTCAGTTAATACACTCCAGAGTAATAAAATTTGTTGAAAAACATAATATAATATCAAATAACCAACTTCGTTTTAGGAAAAATATGGGCACTAACTAATCGAAATAAATGAAATACTATATTCTGAGCTTGATCAAAGCAGACCATTAGCCGCTGTTTTTCCTGATATTGTGGAATCATTTGACACAGTAAATCATGCACAACTGAAGAAAAAATTAGAAAATTGCGGTATCAGAGGTATTAGTCTTTCACTATTTGAAAGTTATCTACAAAATAGAAAAAAAGGATAAGTAACACGGAAATTGATCTTATGATTGTGACTACAGGAGTACCACAAGAGACTATTCTAGGCCCCCTATTATGTATTGGGAAATGTGGAATTGTGACATACGCAGATGACACAGTACTTATTGCATCAGCCGATACTTGGAAAGACTTGAAAAAACCATTGTAAAAACAGCTTGAATACTTGAAAGATTGATTAGATCATAATAAACTACCACTTAATATCACTAAAACTGTATGTCTTACTGTAAACAAACTATTATGATACACAACCACAATTTTTTGTGATACCAAATATCTTGGGATCATAATTGATAAAAATCTATCATCATGTACAAAATTTAGTGAATAGAGTGAGATTTTCATTCATGTGATATAATGTAAATTGAGCAGCATACTCAATTTACTGTCAATTATACATGGCTTATATTATAGCGTGGTCACATTTGGTATCATTAATTTGAGAACGGCTTATATTACAGTAAATTAATCAATATTTAACATTCAAGAAAGAATTATCAGAATACTGAAAAGAGAACATAATAATATGGCTATACCACTTGAAATAGATAAGAAATACATGCTCGGAGTACTAGCATATTACTACAAAGATCTATCAGGAAAATATATAGATAATTTATCAAAAACAAAAAACAAATAAATAATATTGCCCAGAGTAGTTCTACAAGTTAGGAGAAAGAGCCCGAAATATTCAGCTATAAGGACTTTTATTAATCTGCCGAATAGTCACAAAGCAATTAAAAAGAGCGATTACAAGATAGAACTACAAAGATATATAAGAAAAACAAACTACACATTAAGTTGAATAATTACCATAATAATTATTATTAATATGTTCTTTCCTTCTCCGTTTTTGTTTCAGTATAAATTATCTATGTTCTTATTATTTTTCTTATATATAAGTTTTGTTCTTAATTTATTTGTTATTCATTTTCTAATTTTTTTTTGCAAGATCATAACCAACCTGCCTACAGGTACCTACGGCAGCTCTGCAGGATTGATAGGTAATGTTTATTTTGTAACCCTGGTTTTACTATTATACTTTATACTTTACATTCTTTTATTTTAAACAATAATTTTACAGAAAATATGGAGGAAAATCAATTATAACTGATTTTTAAAAAGGCTCTAATGCACGCATTATGAAAATTACAGGGATAAGAACTCTCTATTTTGAGGGCCAATGTAAAATCTGAAAATTGTTGGTGAAACTGGCATATTCCTCATATATGATGACCGTCAACTAGAGAAAAGCGTGAGCATCTAGTGAGAAACTGAAAAATATCAAATTGCGTATCAGTAAATAAATAAATATGTAATACAGACACATGTTCATGATTTAGGAGCCTGCAAGGCGTCTGTGAATAAAATTATCATTGTCAAGATCTTTCAAATTTTAAAATAAATAAGATCGCGAGCGTTGTCGGGCGCGCATTCTAAAGCGTTTCATTAGAATTTGGAACGGCAACCTGAAGTACAATTTCATTACAGCCCTCCGCCTCAACTCTAATTATAATTTAATCATTTTATACATTTTGAACAGATGGTGAGACAGTTTACTTTTGCCTCTCCATTATAATACACTCCGTTAAATATACCAGCAAAAAACTACATTTCAAACTTCGTAATTGTTTCATTAATGAAAAATCTTCATCGCTTTTACTAAAACGTTCTGCTTCGAAAATTACTTCGCCCAAGCTTTCACCACTTACATTATTCTTAAATTAATTACTGTATAGTTGGCCATTTTGCACGGCCAACACCTTCTATAGTTCCGAGTTGTAACCGTTATTCATCGCTATTTGCTACCTTCCAAACTTAATCTGCATGCTATGTTTTTTATTCTTGGTGTGCTCAATATTGCTACAAAACTGAGTTGGATTCAGTGTAAGTTCCAGAATAAGTCCCTCATTTATAATAATTTACCGGTGGGATTTACGAAGCAGTCCCATAAATTGTTTCAGCAAGGTCATTGATAAGTTAACGTGATGGTTAAGGGGTTCCATTATAGTCGAATGGCTTGTAGATTGAACCAGCATCTGCAGACAGATGAATGCATTTTGTAATGAGTCAAAAGACCCAAAATTCTGCTTGCAATCGCAATATTACGATTTTTTGAAAATGGTCGATTGAATTCATATTTATATGATAGTAGATAAAAATGTTATCGTTCTATAATACCTTCATTTTTATTTACCCGATAATCAATTTTATTTTATTATTTTTTTCTATTTCTAGTCATTTGATGCATTTTGATAAGGCCCACCAATTTGATTTCAAATTTTTTCATACAGGCCATAGCTTTTGTTTAAAATGCGAAAAACAAAAAATATGGCGTTTTTGGTCAAAGAGCAAGTTACACTTTTGGGTTGGATAGTACGGGGAGATTTTCGGACAGCCCTCAGCACAGTCAAGTTAACTGTAATCTTGCTGCTTACTCAATCCAAAAATATATGACTGAGTTTCGGGAAATCGAGGAAGTTCCGATGAAGCAAATTTTAACCTCAGAAGACGAAGTATTTTTTGTCTTCTAGTTGTTAGCCAGATTCATTGTGACATTACATTTCTTCATTCTTAGTGCTCAATTTTCGCGACATTACGTAGCCGGTGTCAGTCTCTATACAATAGGGATATACCTTTGTTATTTAGTAACAATTTTGATCATTCTTGGATCTAACTACAATGTGAATTATTTCATCTTCACTGATATTCCTGAATTGCCGACACAGTGCCGGATCTCAATCAAAGATTGGAGGTCCCTGTCACCGACTATATTTAATTGCTAGGTACCTTTAGGTTATGTTAGGTTAGGTGTAATGTTTCAAAACTAAATAAATTAATAATTCCCTCGTCAGACAATAAGTTATTGATCCTTTAATCGGGATATTCAACATACCTTTTGATGAAGTCTCGAACTCAAAACAATCACAATAACAAGAATCAATTCATCCAATTATCATCATTATTTAAATAATTCATGCGTTTAATCCCCTATGCACCCCTCATACTTTCAGAGACATAATGGTGGATGAGCCGGACAGTATTAAATAGATTTAATCTGATTATAGTGGAGCAGCAATCAAATTATTAATTTATTTTACTTATTTTGTATTTGGAATTTGGATCTCATTGTTGGTTCTCTAATGCGCTTATAATTGATAATCCAATATAATATAACTAATTTTAATTAATTTTCATGAATATAATAAAAAAAAGACTACCCCTACTTTTGTTAGCAAAATAGCTTCCGGTACTCCTATGGGTCGAATGAAAATGATTGTAGAAACAGAAAATAACAAGGATCTAGCGATATCCTCGAGACATCGATATGTTAGTGTGTAACTTGCTCTGATGAAGGTATATTGATTATATTGTACACTGTACTTGAACAAGATATTCTCAGAACGAAGCTTGTATCTAGACTGGTTATTCCTTATTTTCGATCTTAAAAGTAACACAATAAAGACAGAGGGTCTGCCTAACATTCTACCTGGCCTTGGTGAAAAGGAAATACACTTGCTTAAACTCTACGAGATAAAAAAAAGGTCTTGTATTTTACAGTGGTTCTGAGGACTTGGCATCTATGATAATAGATGATCCATAAAGTTTTGCTCATTTCCTTTAATTTCAATCCTTATGCAATATTTATAAATAAGTATAGTAGATACTGGGCTATAATTATATTATTATTTGTTATCTTTCGAACAGTAACTTAATGCTTCCCAAAGGAAGTATTATCTTTGTATTTCTTTATATCATTTTTTTATTTTTTGTTTTCCTTTTCTGTCTTATTCGTTGTACCAAAATTATCTATTTAATTATTTGCTTACTTATATACCTGTATATTCTTGACGTGTCTCATACCATGTTATATCATTTGTCTTATGGACGATAAAAATTGTTATTATTATTATTATTATTAAATGTTTGCATCAGAGCTTTGAACCAATCAGATTAGTAATTGAGTTTAGCATCTTAAGACTTGAAAAGTCACCGAACTATAGAAAATACAACTAGAGAATATGGCGAACTCTTTGACATACGTGCAAACTGCAAATGATTCGACTAGACATTTTTTTGTAGTAGTTCTTCAGTTGTTTCGGAAATGTTATTCCACAACTACTATAATCTTTTTATTTAAAGCGTTGAATTACATGAATGTTATTCAATCGCATTGGAGAGGATATAGTTGTCATTTATCATTGAAATTCTCCGTAAATTCTATACAGATGTTATATGAAAAGATAATTCACCAGAGTAAATCTGCAGATGGCGCTTTGTTATCCCTCGTAATGCAATATTTGAACGGTAGGTATACATGTTTCTGACAAACGAATTTAATCTCTAAGTAAATACACTGACAGTTTGACACAATTATCTGAAAGTAAAATCTGTTTGGGATATTGAATTAAAACTTTATTAATTTAGAATAATCGCATCGAAAGTTTGTCCAATCGATCCCGCTTGTGACTGCTTTATTAACTTCGGAATTATTTAATACCAATCAGCCACCAAATGTAAACTGGATGGATGAATTGTATCGAGATATTCGTAGCTAATCAGAATATGGAAATATTTTCTAATAACTCTCCTTTCAATTCAGTTCGGTTGAAATTCCATGATGAATATTGAATAATTCTGCACTTTAGATGCAAACGCTAAAGGATGTTCTTATGCTATATTTGAACCGTCGACATTGTTCCTTCATCAGTGAGAGGACAACATGTATGACGTTAATATAGGCAACATTATATATAAAATATCACATTTATAAAGCAGATAAATCGAATGATTTGTAGGAAATATAGTTTAAAAATGTCTAAGGCAATATATGCAATCGGAGGTTTACATAACATCAGAATATCCCAAAATCTTTATCTCTCTCAGTCATGAAATATTGAATAATTAATTATTCGGAGTAATGCTCATCACGGAAATTTGGAAAAGTATTTATTCTGACTTTTCTGCCAAGATGAATATGAGTCCTTGATACAGGATGAGTCATCGATATGAGGAAGCTTGATTGCACCTACGCCGTTAATGAAATCGAAATGAGCCAAATGAAACTGAAAACAGGACGCCAAAGCTTCTAAAATTATTTTTACTTATATAGTGTGTACAATTTTTGTAGAGCAGCCTTTGACATTTTTTTTTAATGGCGCTCCCTGTAAATCTACGTATTTGAATTTTCACTTTTTTAGGCTTTATAAATCCGTTTAGTTTTTGCAATTCGCTTCAAGCGTTCAAAAGTTATTTAATTTTTCCTTAAAATTGATGCATCTGCAGGTACTTATTGGAAAAATTGCAGAGCACTTGGTTTTTGCGATATCATATATATTATTTGACGGCAATATCATTGATTTGAATTGTGGCATCACCTTGCAGTGACACATGAATTTTGGTTACTTTTGAAGGAGTATGACTCAACGTATATTTGAAAGAGGATACAGACCCAATTGGTAGACGGAATTGCTTAAAATTAGAAGAGTTAACATACCAAATCCGGTTACGGATATTTTGCCAGATTTGTTGGGAAAAACAAGAAAATGAGTGGGAGATTCTACGAGGAAGAATTACAGAAAACGAAACAACCCGATGTGTATTCAGTCGAAAACATATTACAAAAGAGGAGGGGTCAACAGTATGTCAAGTTATTGGGTTTAATCACTCTCATTACTGTGTTTCAAGAGTGATACACTTTCTAGTTTGACCTGTATTTAAAAAATGTTCAGCTAACGCTGACTTTTCCTCATTGTTCTTCTTTATGTGGATAAGACTTCTTCGTATCGAATTAGAATATTCCTTTTCAATCTGAATTATGTGATGCCAATATTTAATCCTAGGTTTGACCTGTGTTATTATCACTAATAAATTGTCTATCTATTCATCTATATATTAATGGTGTACTGATAATAACTGACATGTATTAGAAAATAAATAACGTGAACAAGTATGTGAAGAGATGTCTGAAATTTCGAATGAATAGAAGACAATCTTATCATATGGAGCTTATGGTTATTACGCCCACTACCCGGGAACCTGCTGATGTCTGCTTTGATACAATTAGACAATTCACAAGGACTCACAGATGCTATTGTTACGCAACTACTTTACAGTGCGAATTCCCATGATATGTTATTAACATTCCAGTGCCAAAGAAAGAACCAAATACAATAGCGAAGAGTCCATAATGAGAATGTCGTATATTTGCAATAAATGCAGTGAATAAAATATAAATACTGATACACTCAGTGTTGATTCGAAAGCTGTGCAATATAATTCTGAATAACGATCGAACCCATTAGTACAAATGAATTTATTTCGCAACTCTTGGAATATTTAAATTTCAGCAATTTCCAATTTAATGTGAATTAAATATTCAACATTCGGAATAGTTCATATATTCTGTTGCATTATTGGAAATAACTGAAGAACATGTTAGTTTCATAAATAATAATGATGATTGATGTATAACAATAATTATAATAAATAAAACTAGGCCATATTCGCTATCATTTATATGATGAGGAAAAGAGACGCGAATGTACTGAAACTGCCATCGCACTAGCTAAAGCGGTGGCAGAACAACTCCTGGTTGGACCAGAGCCAACCTGTGGCTTTTCTCATGCCACAGCGGAATCTGTAATCCAAAAATGGCTCAAGGCAGAGCCTCATGCCTACTGGAGGGAACTGCCCCGTATGTCCCACTCCAAGTGACTGATGGGAGATCAAAGGAATGAAAGATCTACCGGTGTTGAGCGGACAAGGAATACGGAATCTTGTTGCATTCCTGACCGGACACGCCCCGTTCAACAAACATCTTTGCAAGATGAGTCTGTTAGATCAGCCCACATGCAGGGGTTACGGCGTGGAAGAAGAGACATCCATGTATGTGCTGTGTCAGTGCAAGACATACGCGGCTGATCGTCGGACGTACCTCGGAGACGAGAAAAGTACACTCAATGGAATCAAAAGTATCCCCTACACCAGACTACAGAATTTCATAGAATACACAGGACTGATGAAAAGATAGCAAATATGTGAGAGCACAATAGGACACTAACGACAGCAGTGCAGTGATGCTCCTTCGGGGGAGGAGAACCAACCTCACGGGGGAGAGGGTTTAGTCGGTAAGAATCCGGCATACCCGGAGGCACGGGCCCCCGAGGCGCCTATGCAAGATTTACCCTCCCCTACGAGAAAAAAATTATTTATGTTTTGCTCCTGCCGTCGAGGTTTGACGTATCATATCTTCTTCGAACTACAGGGTGTTTCAAAAAATGGTGCCCCCGTTGCTAGGATAGGTAGAACACTGAAGGATGAGTGCTTCCGTAGCTGCATTCGTATTCAAGATACAGGGTGTTGTAAAAAAAAAGTTTATAGAAATTTTTTACGATTATGTCGAAACTACTGGCAACAATGTTTCTTAGGGAAGCACTATCTATCTTCCAGTGTTCTACCTATTCTTTGAAACAGCCTGTATATAATGCAAATAGTTGAATGTAGTGAGTATGTGTTGATGATTTTAAGCTATTGCATATAGCTTTTATCGCGGGCTTTCAGCGCGGCCACCGAATGAAGAAAAAACAACAAAAGATTTAGATTTCCGTAACAGAAATCTAAAAAAACAAAAAACAAATACTGTAACGAAATATCCTGACACCCACCATTCCGCCTACCATGTAGCTCGGCCGAGCTTAAAATTGTCGAAATGTTTCGAAATGTTAACTTTGAACCTTTTAAAAGGTCGTGATAGCCCCAAACTGGGTCGAAAACTGTTTTGAATTGGTTAATTTTCGATAAATCGAATGACGTTCACGTGAGAAGCGCGTAGCTCGCGAGTTAGAAAAAGTGCAAATTTACGGTACATAGAACGTCTTAACAAAGACTTTTTGCTCCATGTCGTTAGTTTATGAACGGGGCCAACTAAATAGCATAGTCTCGGGCCCCAAAATGTCTATTAAATAGGAAAATTTAATTAAAACAGTCTTAGGTATTCTCAGCTGTCACCTACTAGCAACTGACGTGCCACGTACGAAAGGGAATTTTCTAGCTATTTAAATATACCGAAAGCGGGTAAAAGCTAGCGGCCCATAGCCCAAAATACTTTATTACAACTGGCGCCGGCCGCACGGGGTTCGAAACGGCCCCAAATTAACAAAATAGAGGTAAAATGTATAAACTCTAACTTACGTGCAGCGAGCTCCTGGAGGCATATGTCAAATTGTTTGCGTTCGTAGCTAGTTACATAAGACATCTGGCGTTCATGCAATTGTGTTTTTATACAATTCGAACCTTCTAATTTCGATAGGCCAAGTGAAAATCCCAGAGCCGGAAGCGTTATCGAGATCTGAACGTTAAAAAGATCGTATAAAATTGTGTTTGCAAGTAACTGTCACCATAGATAACTCTACTACCGGTAGTAAAGTTATCTATGCTTGTCACAGGATACTCTTCATAGAGATCAAGATGATACTCTTACGTGACGCCTTTTATATTTCCCCTACGTGACGTCTTTTGGTACTACACTATATGTTCAAAAGTCGATAGAAAATTTGATTTTGAGGAAAAAAGTTCCTATTAACATATATGCAGACGCTTAGTTTTTGAGATTCAGGGTGTTGAAATTGAAACAAAAATTTCGTTTTTTGCAAATATCTCCGGAACTGTTTATCGTACAGAAAATATCTTTTGCGAACATTTTCTACTCATAGCAAGCTATGTTCTATGCGAGCAAAACATTTTTTTACTCATAATTCGTGAAGATTTTGAAGGGGTAGTGGATGTTTTTCTGCCCAACTTTTTCCAGTGGCGTAGTGCTATGCAATAGCTTTACCGCGGCAGTCCCCGAGTGCCACACGTTTCATTTTTTTTGATTTAACATATTGAAGAAGTGGGTTGCTTCACTTTACGGTGTCTGTTTCAAACGTTTCTATAAACGCTGTTCACGTTGAAAAAGAAGTAACGGTATGGATCAAGGTCAACCTTGGTTATCAGGTAGAATAGGTTTGAAATCATTTTGAATACAACTAACCATTCGATTCAATAAACTGTGTTACAAACAAATTCAGGAGTTCTTCACAAATTATATCAAATAATACAAATTATCTGTAATTCTAAATGTAATTCACAAACTGTTGTAAAGTTTACCAAATATGTGGAAAAAACTAAAGTATATATTCACTGGTTCTGCTTGCATCGTTTTCAACACCCTCGAAAATCCCTGAGTAATCAATTCCAGCTATTTTTAGTCCTTATTTTCAAAGTTATATAATTAGATAAATCATATCCAGAAAATGGCATGAACATGTCCATTCTCCAAGTGTTGAAATTCAGAAAAAAATTTCCAAGAAAATCCAATACCCCGCATTTTTTCCACTCGACTTCCTGGATCGAATGAGCCCACCGTTCATTCGTTCAAAAATTCCAGGTTTGGCTTAATTTTGAGCTCTATTTCCTCGACTAATACCAATTTTGAATAGATTCGGACCATAATCTACTATCGTTTTTCCCTTATAAAAATGCCATATTGTATTGTCACTAGAATTATGAACACCTGCCAAATTTCGAGTTCAACCATTAGAAATTAGTCAATATTTTTTAATTACTTTCAAGATTTCACCCGAACGTACAAATAAATAAAGAAAGAAATATAGTAACAAGGCAAGTTAGTTGAAGCTAGGAATAAAGAACATTGGTATTCGAATTTCTATTTATGATTATACTTATAGAAGCATATTGATTTGATTTTCATTTGATATTGAATGCAATATCTATTCCCTATCATCATATTCTCGAAGAAAAACTTACGACAATATACCTAAATGTATATTATTATTCACTCACCTATTACCGTTAGATTGATAGCAAAGTTTCTAGTAGGCGTTGTACGGAAATCGACTCTGCATCTGTAGATACCTTCGTCATCCAACTGAACTCCGTCTAAAGTCAGCGCCGCAGGCTTGGATACGGTCACGAAATAAGCTCTTGGTCCGAAAACTTTGAGATCGGACCATTGAATAGCCTTTCCAAACGGACGCCCTCGTACGTCGAAACTGAAAAACAATATTTCCTCTATGATCTATATTTTCTCAACAAATTACACTGATATAATATTATTTCTTCGTCAGGTTTCAATCCAAACATGCTATATTAACTAAACAATGTTGAGTTGAACTAATACTTCTGAATCCTTATATCAATGTTAGCTGTTTATTTTTCTGTTGATAGCAATTAGATTGAATCATACAATATAATAATAAACTTTGATAATGAACGACATACATTCTACAAAAGTTTAAAGATTTAAAAAATTGTTTGATTTATGATTCTAGTGAAACTGTGGCGTTTTCTTTAAATTTCGTTAGTACATTTTTCAAAATTAAATAGTCAGCCATTACGTGATGAAAATTCATTTTCAACTTGAATAAAATAACAACTAATAAATAAATCTGAGTATAGTTAACTTCTTTTAAAAACACAGCCTTAGATTCATTAATAATAACTCGGATTCAACATTTAATGAACGTTTAATTATAGGAAACCATAACTTTAATGATAATTTCAAGATTTTACATCTTCAGAATAAAAGTAATGAATTAAATTTGCTGGATAACCTAGAAATTAATAAATATAAGAAGTCTGATATCCTATTGAACGATCAACAAAAAACTATGTACTAATAATACTAAATAATTATCCCTAGTTAATTTTGTGTAATTCGATTTTTTGTTTGCTACCAGGTTATCATTTAATATTTAATCCCTCAATGGGTTGATTCAAATTAGGAAACATTCCAATCACCATCTATTCTAGGATTATCATTAAAGTTATACAGGGTGTTTCAGAAAGACCTCTTGTAAATACAGGGGCTGGTAGATTATACAAAAATAATCAGATTCTTCATATAAACTATGGTCCTATCTTCTTTCGTTTTTCAAACAAAACTTATGTGATGAATTTTCTTACTATGGAAATTGAAACTTGCACGATTGGTAATTTGACAAGTACCTCATGTATAACTGAAGAACCAAGCGATACACTAATTTAATAATAAAGAACTGCTGCTGCTCCCCGTATTGCAACAACTTACAATTTCACTCATAGATGTCGCACAAGTCTCTCAAAATTAGCAAATTTTTAAACTATCTTAGATCAACTTTGCCAGTGGTTTCAAATGACTTTGTGGAATAATACGTACCTAATCATCAAATAATGATGAGTCATATTATAATTTGTTAATTTTGCGTCATCTGAAATGAGTTTTTAATTGATAACACTGAATAAGGCAAACCAATATTTTGCAATATTTCACTGAGCCTATAGCAATCAAATATTCAGCTCAATTTTCGGGTGATAAGATAGCAAGAGTCCTAACATCTTACAAAATTTTGTTAATTTCGGTTCATAGAGAAAAAAGTTCAAGCCGGTCAAAGTTCGTGAAAATCGGGTTTTTTGGCACAACTGCTTTCTTTAAATAGCTGTAACTTAGGCCCTAGTTGACCAATTTTGACATGCAGGTGCTCATTTGGAAGGACAAAAACCAAACAAACTGAAACTTGTGAGATGTATTTTGAATCAAATTTTGACTGTTGGTACCAGCTAGAAAAAAGTCAATTTTTCAAAATTTGGGTTCTACTTATTCAGGTCGCCTTTACGGAGGCCTTTGGTTTGAGATGTCTAAATTTTTTTTGGTAAATATCAGAAGACAAAAAATGAGCCCCCGTGGAAGTTTTTTGGTTTAAAGGGCGCTGAGAAAGAGCATATCAAAGATAGGATATAGAGGGCTATATTTCGGCCTAAAAAGGGCCCGTTCTCGGGACCACTGACCACTCGAAGGAAAAGCTCTATTTCAAACGTGCATCAACTTGAAGATATTCCAACCAATTTGCTGACCCATGCGCGCCAAGATTTTTAAATAATCCATGGATCTCTTCATAAAAGAAAAAGCAATTTATTGAATTCCAATTTATCTCCAGCTGAAGGTAACCTATTGTTCACATTATTAGCCCTGATAGTCCAGACTATAAACCGGAAAAAAAACATGTACGTTCGAATCAGAAATTCTTTTTTGCATTAGCTTCAGGAGGTTCTCAGGATCATTCATATATCTTATAACCCCTTGAGAACCCAAACCCCACCCATTGGGGGTGAAAATGACCCGAAATCTCCAAGTCTTGAATTGTATTTCCTACAAAAAAAGGTATTTTGGCATTTCGAGTGCACCTAGGAGGTTTTTTGGGTCGCTGAATACGTATCCGTATCCAGATTTCATTGTAATCCATCGTAGCTGTGGTAAAATCGACGAAATTTTCCAATTTTGCACCCCTATATGTTATTTTGTAATTTACGTGTTTTTAGCATTTCGAATGCACCAAGGAGAATTTTTGGGTCGCTGAATACGATTCCGAAGCCAGATTCACTTGAATATAATCATAGGGGTGTGAAATTCACAAAAATGGCTAATTTGACACGCTTCTAAATTTTTATTGTTTTTGCATTTTAAAATTACTTCAAAGTAAATCTGGCTTCGGAATAGCATATAGGGGTGCAAAATTGGCCAATTTCGTCGAATTTAACACCCCTACGATGGATTGCAAATATATCTGGCTATGGATCCGTGATCAGTGACCCAAAAAACCTTCTTGTTGCATTCGAAATGCCTAAAACACGTACATTGCAAAATAACATATTAGGGGTGCGAAATTGGCCAATTTCGTCGATTTGACCACCTCTACGATGGATTGCAAGTGAATCTGGCTACGAATTCGGGTTCAGCGACCCAAAAAATCTTCTGGGTGTACTCGAAATGCCAAAATACCTTTTTTTGTAGAAAATACAATTCAAGACTTGGAGATTTCGGGCCATTTTCGCCCCCAATGGGTGGGGTTGGGGTTCTCAAGAGGTTGAAAGTTGTATGAATGATCCTGAGAATCTCCAGAAGCTAATGCAAAAAAAATTTTTCCATTCGAACTTACATGTTTTTTTTTATTATAGCTAAAATCCCGGTTCACAGCCTGGACTATGAATAGTATTTGAACAGGCACATTTTGATTTATGATTTAGTTCATTCTGATAATGGCTACTTGGTAGCCGAAAGGTCTCCAGTAGTTTAATAGTGATTTCACTAGATGAGGGGATAATTTCTTATGGATAGTGTTATAAAATATACATAGTGTGAATTCGGTTACAGTTTATATTTTCATTTGTTGCAACACACATGAACAGTTATGAGTTTACAGCTCATGTAGTCATCATACTATAATTTTGTTAAATGTGAATTTCCACATACGGAGAATTTGTACTCGAGAAATATGAGTTGTATGTCTTTGAGATGAAAATTTGTAAAGATTTGCGTGTTTCCGCACTGCTTGTCTTGTGAAAAGTTTAAAGATTGATCGATTACATCACTCTTCGTATCTCATAAATTTCCATGGTACAAAGAGGTGTTTTCTTGATTTATTAGGATAAAGTTTGTCATGATAATCATAATAACATCAATTCCCCGTATGAATAAACAACCCGTTTGATATATCAAAATAGCGAAGTACGTATATCATAAGAATAATGCTATCTAATTTATTTCTTTTGTCTCACCGAAAATGTATTCTGGAAGTTATTTGAGAAACGTTTAGTTGCGAGGAAAGAAACCATTAATCTTGAGGATCATACCTGGCCAAGCCTCATTTTAGATAAACAATACAATTATTTTTCTCTTGACAGCCAAGTTCGAAATATTAGATTAAGTTCTATTGCTTTCTGAGGAAGTTTGCGATCTTAAGGAATGGTTGGGAATTGCTTTCGAAAGCATGTACCCAGTCGATATTTTCCGTTTATTGAATTTTGTTAAAGATGAGAGGATTCTAACGCTATGATGTTACTATTTTACTAGTTAATATGAATGAAAGAAGCCACTAGTGCTTCGGTTATTCGAGGTGAGCTTGGTCAACATTTACCTTATTGATCAGATAAAATGGAAATGGATCTATAATAAGTAATTTAATTTCTAGAGCTAGCTTTGTGTATAGGAGTTAAATTGGTAATTTTCCGTATATCGGAATATTAATAATGATTCATGACCCAGGTGTGATTTATATATAAATTTTCGGGAAATAGGTCACACTAACACAAACTCTTATCATTTTCATCTTAACGTTTGTTTCGGTCTCACGACCTCTGGGTGGAACAATGGGATCCACCCAGAGGACCGTCCAAAAATTTTAAAATTCTTCGTAATACGCTGGAAATGAATGGCTATTCAAAAACATTTCTTAACCATATCATTAAAGGAACAATAAGCAAAATCTATAATAGTACGTCAGATTTAAATAACGGTAAAACTGATAATTTTATAATATTACTATACATTCTGGAGACCTCAGAGGAAATTGAGAAATGTTCAAAAAAGTATGATATAAATGTTGCGCATAATAATCTGAACCATTTGATACCTAAAGATAAACGAACCCACATAGTATATGAATTAAATTGTTTAGATCAACCATAATTGATATCTCGTGAAATATGAATGATTCTATTAAAAGCTATTAAAGTATTAGGACAATAATGTATTGCTAAAAATAATCCTGTAATGATTTGAATTATTAAACAAATTCCTAGTAAAGATACAAAATTTCATAAAGTTGAAATATTTGACGGAGTAGGTAGATCAACTAATGAATTATTAATAATTTTTAATAAGGGAGAAGTTTTTAGTAAAGGTATTTTCATTAAAATTTTTGTTGTAGAGTTCCTTTATTTAATTTACAAATTTTTACAATTGCAATTATAGTTAATAATAAGTAAGAAATAATTATAATTATAATTAATCTTGAAAGTATATTATAAAATTTTCTTATAGATACGTTAAAATTATAACTATTATTAAAATTAAAAATAGATTTATTTATAAAATTAATTGGAATAAAAATAATAAAAATTGTTAATAAATTTGAATAAGAAAAACTAAATTTTTCATTTGAAGCAATTCTTGTTACGTAAATAAATAAAATTAATATTGCTCCAATTATAATTAAAATTAAAATATAAGTGAATCAAGAATTAAAATTTAATATTCTAATATTTAAGAAAATTACAATAGTTTGAATCAATAATATCATTCCTATTGTAATAGGATGGGAGGAAATAATAAATAAGAGTGAGATTAGTAAAATTAAAAATATACAGAGAATAGTTAAAAAAAAATTTCATTTTGGAGATTAATGATAAAGGTTATTGTAAACGATATCTACAAAGAAGATGTAGGGTCATAAGTATAGTACTAGAAACAAAAATTCCACCGCCCTTGCTAAACATTGTTTTGATTATCACCAACAATTAGATTACGAAAATGTTAATATTTTAACTCAAGAAACCAATTATTATTGAAGATCTATCCTGGAGATGACTTGAATAAAATGTGACTCTAAGTCTGTGAATCATAGAATAGACGTTCAATCATTAAGCCAAATTTATCCTAATTCGAATAATTAATTAATTTATAATGTTAAAAGTATATCTGAGGTAGAATGCTGGAATAGCAACACTCCTAGTCAGGTCTGACAACTTTTTTCTATTACCTCATCAATCTTCGGCATCTGGTTTGAAAGTGAATACTTCAGTCTTATTCGAACATTGTATGAGATGAATTCTAAAATTAGAAGTAGATTGCTATGTGGTGGCTTCTTATATACTTATATACTTAAAACATTAGTGTGTTACAATTTCGATTACTCGTGTTTCTGTTCGTTTCGGCGACGTGGGCATTTTCAATTGAAACAAATGAGATATAGACGCTTTGTGCTTGATACACTTAGTTTTAAGAAATCCCGTTTTAGACATTGATACGTCTTCTGATGATGGTAGTGACACCGAAAATAATAGGCATATGTGTTAGTGTGACCTATTTCCCGAGAATTTATATACAACATGTCGAAATATATAAGAAAATGGCAGCGTTACAGTAGGAATACTTATTTTTGATACAAATGAAGGTATGTCATCAGAAGTAACAGGTAAATTATCCGAAACGAAAATATCGAAAATCTACCAGATTATTGAATAAAAGTTTACATCTCAAAGTTTTGATCAAATTGGTGGCTCGTCCCTAACAAATTATTGGCATAATGAGAGTTCAGCTTGTTATTCCTATAACTAATACAATTCTGCCAGATAAACAACTTTGATTTACATACAAGTTATTATATGGTGATCCCTTTGCCACAAACTTTTCGAGATATCATTAATATTATATTCCTTCTTTCTCAACATATTATCTATAAGACTGTGCTCATAATAATTGTTAATTGATATCTGTTTTATAATATTTAGGTCCTTTCGAAAACTTTGGGGGTTGACATTAGGAGTGATACATTCCGTAGACAATACTATGATATGCTGTGAGTTTTGTAAAAAGCTGGATGGCAAACTTAATTAACACGTTGTCTGCCACGACTATTTCACAAAAACTGAACCCAGACGCCACGTTATAAAAATCAAAAAAATGTAATCGAATTATGTTCATTAAACATTTTTGGCATTTGCCTTCGATTCCCCCGATTGCTTTTTTTACCAAAAACGCTCATGCGAATTATCTCGGAATGGAGTTCTCCTTTGGCCGCCCAAGAACGAGATAACTCGTGGTGACAACAACATCCTGCTTGCGCCATTTCATGTTTGCTAGTGCGTCTGAAGATTTATTAGCAACGTACACATGTGCATCATTTACCAGGTGTAGATTGTGATTGCCCCCCCCCCCCCCTCAACCGGATGCCTATGGAAACGGTCATTCTATATTCACTTTTCAACCGGCAAATTCTCGATTGTATATGATTCAGAATGTACCTTCGTGATTGATTAGGTTCATCTAATCCATAGGAATCATGTGACAGGAAGAAAGGGAACTCTAAGTTCTATATTGAGCTATCTTTGTTAACGATGAGCCCATCACAATTACTTCCGACGCATTTAAAATGGCATGAACTTCCCTCGACTTCATGATTAAAGTCTTAAATATGTAACACTTATAAAGCACTTCATTTGAGGAGTGGCGGCAAATATTTTTAGGCGTGAAAGTCCCGGCACTGGGGCAGGTGTTGCCGAACTAACGCCTTTCAATTATCCTCGCGATGATAGATGCTGATAGCGTTAATTATCGCCAATTATGTTGCGTTGCGTTTTTACACCGTCATCTTTGCAAGTTACATATCATCGTCAAATTGAATTTTAAACATCTGCTCATCTGCTGCAGGCCCTTTAATCACCCGTGTATTTCGGGACGTCGAATTTTACAGCACCCTGTTCGGAATCCGTGCAACGGAGTTAATTTTATTTCGACTCGATCAATTACGTTTTGCTTTGGCTGTCACACATCGGCTCATAACTTCGAGTTTCAACAACGGCGAGAAAAATTGAATTAACGAGCTGAATAATTGTTTCGCGTTATATCGCTGCAAATATTGCAAATTGGGAATATGCTTTCGGGATTGAAGATCTGATTGCGTTATGTGCTGCGTTTGCCGGTTATATGACATCACCGTGTTTACTGGTGGCAAATGTTTGCTCGATATGTTCATCACATTTATTATTCTCTTCACGGACAATGCTCGTTGATTTTTGGAGATCTCTTCTTACTCGATTGAAAACAAAAGGGTGTAGTTAATTATGCTTTTATTTTGCAGCTTGATTATAAAGGTGATTCGGGTAGGGCAATGAAAATTTCGAATGAATTGAAAATTTTATGTAGCTTTTGTATAGAGCTTTCCATTACTTTGTGATATTCCATTTTTACAGATTAAAACAGGAAATTCTACTATTAGTCGAGGAAATAAAGTATTCTACATTCCAAAGTCGGCGCAGTTGGATGGATTGAGATAAAGAGCATCTGCATTCGATTCAGAAAGTGATTTAGAAATTTTGTGTCAGGTTTGTTTCTTGCGGAAAAAATTTAATGCATTTCTACAGTCAAAAAAACGGACTTGAATTGATTTTTGGGGGTTTTTGGGGTTGCTGAACATGAATATGCAATCAAAAAAATTCACTGTGGTTTCTTTGAACCTTTCCCGGGAGTAGCCGGGCGTCCTGACGCCCTAGATATCGATGAATTTAATTAAATTTTTTTTGTTAATGTTTGTTAACTGTTCGAGAGTTGAAATAAAGGTTGCTAGTGATGATTACGATGTGACAAGAATCTTCTGTTTTACCTGGTGGTACCCTAAGACTGGGTAAACACGTCATCTTCTAGTAATTTGTTGATGTTTTTTCATAAAATGTAGCAGATTCTGGCTCTCGGGGGTTTTCAAAGTCGCCGATCACGACTTTGCCACTCACAATGTGCTGCAAATTACCTGGGGGTGTTTCTGGGTCTCTGGAGCCCTGTGTATCATCTACGTCATCTTCCAGGAATTTGTTAAGTTCCCTTCATAAAAGGTAACAAATAATGGCTCTCGGGGATTTTCGAAGTCGCCGATCACGATTATTATACTCAGAAAGTTCATACCTAGAAGATGACGTAGATACACAGGACTCCAGAGACCCAGAAACACCCCCAGATAAATTGCAGAAAATTGTGAGTGTCATAGTCGTGCTCGGCGACTTTGAAAATCCTCGTGAGCATGAATTTGTTACATTTTATGAAGAAAAATAAACAAATTACTAGAAGATGACGTGGTTACCCGGTCTTAGGGTACCACCAGGTATTGCAGAAGAGTTTTTTCACATCGTTATCATCACCAGCAACCTTTGTATCACCTCTCAAACAGTTAACAAACATTAAAAATAATTTTCTAATGAAATTCATCGATATCTAAGGCCTCAGAAGACCCAAAGAAACCCGGAGAAACCAATTCGACTCTGTTTTTCTTCATTCACCTCAAAAAGTGTACTCTGAAAAATGCATTAAATCTTTTCCGCAAGAAACAAAACTGGCACAAAATGTCTAAGTCACCTTCCGAATCGAATACAGAAAACCTTATCTCAATTCATCCAACTGGACTTTGCAAGGCATGGTCTATTCTAGTGCTTTATTTCCTCGTCTATATGTTAAATATCACTTTATTTAAAAGAAAGTCCATTGAAATTTGCAACTTTACAGTTCATTATCAAAACATACATTGAGACATCATAGTATTTATCCGAAATTTACAATGAAGTGAATCGACTCTAAGAATTAATGATACACATAGCAACTAAGGTAAATTATGTTGAGAGATAGTAAAGGGAAAGAGATTAAACTGTCGGTAATTACATTCTAAGGATTGTATAACGTGGAATTTACCAGGTTGAACAAAATGGAATTTCCTATATCTAGTTGCTCGTTTAGTAGATTGTTTGAAGGAATATTGTGTTTAAATATTTATATAGATTCTAATAGATTAAGTATTCTAACCTCCATAATTGTTTGTAAGATATTTAGGTTTTCAAGTGGTGGAAAACGGTATTGAGTTTCTATAAAGTGGTTTGAAAAATGTGAATCACTTCTATTCACTTTACCTGTTTGACCAATATATAGGGCATTGCATTCCTCACAAGTTCACTCAACTCCTGACTGAAACCTACATTTAACTTTTATTGCTTGAATATGTAGATTTTATCGGATATGGAGCTCAAATTACGTCAAGGTAACATATTTTTTCTTAGATTTTTGTTTACACGTTGTATTGTTACATCTGCATAAGAAGGTTCTCCATAGATGTCAAAAGAAAGTTTGTTACTCTGTTTTGTTAATTTTAGGTCCAAAAATGGTTCAGTTCCTACTGTGAATTTAATTTCTGGATGAATGCGGCTTAGGTGATCATGAAGTTTATCTGTATTAGCTATAAAACATATCTACGTATATATACCAAAAATTTACGACTTCGTTTGCAGATTCAGCACTAACTTTGCAGCCAAACAGCGCGCGCTTCTTCCATTTTAGTACACCTAAATGTACGCATTGTACCATTTTGCACGAAATGAACAGTCAGCAATATATGATATAGGCCAGTACAAAAGGACACCATGATTTCCACAATGCTCCAAAGTTTTATGTGAACCTAGTTTTGGAGCTTTGGCAAAAACACTTCTGAAGTTCAAGATTCTGCAGTAATTACTGGATCTAAGTATATTCGTACTTACAGATCTACTGGGAAGAAAATCATTTTCAGGAATGGTTTCACGTGCCAGGCGGAAAGTTAACAGAGTGTCCGGTATGATTTACTATATGATTGTCAACTCTATGGACAATTATATGGTGAAGTCCGATGACACCGTGGAATACGAAACCGCGGCGTGTGCAATCCCACGCCAGTCATTGCACGTTATATGTATATTGTTAAGTTAGTTCTGTAGTAGCTTTGCTCGAATAAAGTTAGCAGTAATTCATCATTGTAAAGTTTATTCTTTTTTAAAAACTGAATTCATAAATTTTACATTTAATTGGCGCAGTCGGTAGGATAGTGTCCGTATCCCTTTCGAAAAACAAAACATCGCAGAAGATACGTTAGCTCCAGCTATTTAGACGCTTTCGAAAGAACCAGAACAAAACGTTCTCGTCCTGAAGTCCCAGAGGTTGGTTTCTCCGAAAACTACGAAACGTAAGTGTTGAGCAAACCTCCTTTACATTTGTGAATCACCCTTCCTTTCATTCAATCCGAAGTTTTGTTTGATGAGTAACTATTCAAGTAACTCTGATCTTACAGACTTGTCAGATATTGAAACAGAAAATACCGTTCGAGGTAAAATAATTTTAAAACCCTCCAAATTAGATTTAACTTGCAATTCTAATTGTTCTAATACCGAAATAATTAACATGGATTACGCTGCTGGAAAAATGGCAGACACTATTCCATTTTTCGATGGAAATAGTGATTTTTTAGAAATGTATATTAAACTAGTAGATTCAGTGTATAACAATTATGGTTGTACAAATAACAATGCTTTGAACAGTTCCATATTTAATACAATCGTGTCTAGATTCACGGGCGAAGCCCAACAATTTATATTTTGTCAACCTGATTTGAATACATGGCCGGAAATAAGAACAGCCTTAAGAAACAAATTCAAAGATACAACTGACATGAGTGTTTCAACTCAAGAATTGATGCGTATGCACCCTGATCGTGGTGAGAATTTAATTAATTTTACCATTAGACTAAAAACTATGAAAAATAAAATAAATGTTAATGTACAAGGTAATTCAGAACTCACAGCTGAAATGAAACAAGCTCTGATTTCTTTGAATGAAAAGAATGCACTCAATGTACTGAAAGCAGTGTCTCCAACAGAATTTCGACAATTAATCAATGAACATAAACCACGCGATATAGAACATTCTATTTCGTTAGCTGAAAAATATGAGTCTGAACAAATCACACTCAATAATATCCGTAATGCTCATAGACCATTAAACAATATAAAAATGCAGAGGCAAAATCAATTTCCCAATTTCAGACAAAATCAACCAATTCAAGCTTTCATAAGACCAAATACTAATAACTTTTATCCAAATTTTCAAAATCAGAATAAGATCGCATTTCCCAGTCAACCGATAAATATTCAATCAATTCCAACACCACAACGTAAACTACCAACTAATTCTCAAGTATTTGGGAAACCTACGAATGTGTTCAGACCAAATAGAAATAATGTTCCAAATTATCCCAAACCTGAACCCATGTCAACGGTAACAAAAAATACAATGTCATATCAAAGTAACAAATTTCCTCAACAACATCAATCCACTTTTAGACCGCAATATCGAAGTCAATATCCTAATTACACATTCGAAGAATTGCATAATGTTGAACAAACAGCTGAATCTGATAATTACGATAACGTAGATCCCAACGCTGATGTGTACAATGAATATGAACCCATGAGTTATTCAAGTACAAATCCCAGAAACGAAGATTCTTATTACAGTCATAATTCAACTAACAATTCACAGGAATATGCAGAACCTGAAACTGTATATGATAATGTTCATTTTTTAGACGACGATCTTCAATCATACCCCAACGAATAGAAGTAAATGCATTGCAAGCTAATTCATTGCCCTACATAGAAATAGCTAAACCTAAGATAAAATTACTTATAGATACAGGATGTTACATTTCAATGCTTAGACCTTACGTAGCTGAAAATCACTTTCCGTTTAATATATATTCAAGTAATACACCTATATCAACATGTACAGGGACGAAATTAGCACTTACAAAATGCAAAATACCGGCATTTGAAGAATTTAATAGTACTGATACTTTAGAATTTGTACTTTTTCCCTTTCACGATTATTTTGATGGTATAATTGGAATCAGAGATTTACAAAAACTAAATTTGAATATTGATTTGAAAAAGCAATGTCTTTATAATAATAACTTAACGATACCCTTCAAATACAGGCAAGATTTTGAATTTCAGAAACTTGAACTACCTGCCAAATCTACTATCATGAAAAATATTCGAACTAATCTCAACGACGGTGAATATTTATTGCCCGCTTGTGACTTTAGTTCCATCACATGTGAACCTTGTGTTATAAAAGTAAAAGATAATTATACATCCTTAGAATTCACTAATCCACACGATAAAACACAACTTTTACATTTTAGCTACAAAGCTTTAAATAATCACGTAACTCCATATTCCGAAGAAACATATGAATGTTTCAATATTGAACAATTTTATGATAATATCAGAACAGACCAACATGTAGATCTAAAACAAATCCGCACTTCACATTTAAATAGCGAAGAAAAATATGCATTAATAAATTTGCTGAAACAATATCGAGAAATATTACATGACAACGACAAAAAACTTACCTTTACAAAGACAGTTAAACATGAAATTAAAACTACTGACGAAATTCCTGTTCATACTAAAACTTATCGTTACCCTTATATTCATAAAGAAGAAGTAAACCGACAAATTACAAAAATGTTAGATGATGGTATCATCAGACCATCACAGTCACCATGGAGCTCTCCTATATGGATTGTTCCGAAGAAATCCGATGCGAGTGGCAAGAAAAAATGGAGAATTGTAGTTGACTATCGTCGAGTCAATGACAAAACTATAGAGGACCGCTATCCTCTACCAAATATTTCTGATATCCTCGATAAGCTTGGGAGATGTCAATATTTCACTACTCTAGATCTAGCTTCCGGTTTCCATCAGATAGAGATGCACCCATCTTCTATACAGAAAACGGCTTTCAATGTCGAAAATGGACATTATGAATTCGTACGCATGCCCATGGGATTGAAAAATTCCCCCGCGACCTTTCAAAGAGTAATGGACGAGGTCCTGAAAGACGTTCAAAATAAAATTTGTCTTGTTTATATGGACGATATAATAATATTTTCCACCTCTCTTCAAGAGCATTTAAGTAATCTTAAACAAGTATTTGAAAGATTAAGATCAGCCGGATTCAAAATTCAATTAGATAAATCTGAGTTTCTACAGAAACGTGTAGAGTTCCTAGGACACGTAATTACGCCTGATGGAATTTCGCCAAATCCAAAGAAAATAGAAGCAATTTCCAAATTTCCAATTCCGAAATCTCAAAAAGAAATTAAATCATTTTTAGGTTTAGTGGGCTATTATCGGAAATTTATCAATAACTTCGCGAAATTGACTAAACCAATGACAAACTGTCTTAAGAAAAATATGAAAGTAGAACACACACCAGACTTTGTAAAAGCTTTCCAAACTTGCAAAGATATTATTTCTAACGGACCCATATTACAACATCCTGACTTTACGAAGCCATTTATTTTGACCACAGACGCTTCAAATTTTGCCGTAGGTGCTGTACTTTCACAAGGTACTATAGGTAGCGACCTACCAATAGCTTATGCAAGTCGTACACTTAACCCGGCAGAAATTAATTACAGCACTATTCAGAAAGAGCTGTTGAGTATAGTCTGGGCGGTAAAATATTTTAGGCCCTACCTATACGGAGTAAAATTCGACATAGTGTCAGATCATAAGCCGTTACAATGGCTATTTTCACTTAAAGAACCCAGTTCGAAACTTGTCCGGTGGAGATTAAAATTAGAAGAATACGACTACACTATAAAATATAAAAAAGGAAAATTAAACACAAATGCAGACGCACTATCACGAGTAGAAATAAATGCGATGGAAAACGACAATGCTTCAATGATAGTCAATATTACTGACGAAGACATTGAACGAATTATCGACCAAGAAATCCCCAATAATAACGATCATAATAATGACGATACAGAAACTGTACATACTAGTCATGAAAATCCAATTTTAGAGGTAAAATATACCGACAAAGCTATTAACACATACAAAAATCAAGTTGTTATTCTCGTAAAAGATCGCGAAAAAATTGTAGTTAATAAAATATTCGATCATACTAGACTTATCCTTATCATAACAAAAGACACCAGTGAAGAATACATTCGAAACGTGATACGCGAAAGAATTAAACCCGACACCTTACACTGTATGTATTTCAACAATGAAAACGCGAAGCTGAAGTTCATTAGAATATTACAAAACAATTTCAATAAATCGCTGAAAATAATCATTAGCAATAACATACTCACGAACATCACAGAAAAGGTATACCAAACTCAGAAAATCAAATATCAGCACGAAACAAAGACATGTCACCGTGGCATTCAAGAAACTACACAAGCACTTAAGAGATTATACTATTGGCCCAAATTAGACCAAGATGTACAAGAATATATCAATACTTGCGAAATATGTCAAGTAACTAAATATGAAAGACATCCACATGCAATCATTTATAAACCAACACCTATTGGGAATGCTCCTTTTGAACATATTTATACAGATACCTTCAAAATTGATAATACCTCTTATTTGACAGTAATAGATAGTTTCTCAAAATTTGGACAAGCTATTCCGATTAATACATGCAACGCGATAGAAATACTAAACGCTCTAATTAATTCATTTAGTCATCACGGAATTCCAAGAAAAATCACTTGCGATAATGGTGTAGAATTCAAAAACGCAGTCATTGAAGGACTCGCGAAATTGTATAGTATAGAATTACATTTCATAACAAATTTACATCCTGATAGTAACAGCCCAGTTGAACGCTTCCACTCTACATTAATAGAATCAATAAGAGTTCTCAAAAATACAAATAATAAATCTAATATAGCTCAGCATGTACCAAACGCTATCTTAGCTTATAATAATTCAATCCATTCTAGCACTGGATTTACACCTTTTCAAATAATTAAAGCTAATCCTCAAGAAAAAACACCTTTCGATTTCTTAAATACTAAAGAAACATTTGAAACGTATGTAAAAGAACACGCAGATATACTCAAAACGTTAGAACCAATTATTAAAGACCGAATAACCCTAAGTCAAACAAAATCTTTAACAAAAAAGAACGAGAAAAGAAAGAAACCACCCGTATTGAAATTAAATAGACCTATCTATGTAAAAACACCAGGTCGTATACCAAAAAGTCAGAATCGCTATACCCGAGCTACCAATCCCGAGGATTTAGGTAATGAAAAATTCATATCATCAAAAAAAGTTTATCACAAATCAATTATTAAGCCACAACGTTTGTTACAGGATCATGGAAATGATAATACACATAATATCTCTCTTAACGCTGACCAACATAATACGATCGCAGAACGTACAAATAGAGACGCTACGGAAACCGATTCTTCCTGTGCAACGAGGCCGGGCACGAGTCGTAATAAGTAAACATACATTCCTTTACCATATAAACGTAGATCATTTAAAAACGCTTGTCAATGAAGCATACGAACAAATTCTATCAGCCGAAAACCGTATGAGGTCCCCTAATCAATACCTTGCAAATGTGCTTGACAATAAACGAAAACGTATCATTGAACAAATACACAAATATGCCGAAAGTCTACATTATCTGATACCTAGTCGTAAAAGACGTGGAATTATGAATTTCGTAGGCAAAATTCAGAATTGGGCCTTTGGTACTATGGATGACGATGATCGCCAGTACATTAACACTTATCTTAATAGCTTAAATGACAATGAAAACAATCTACATTCAGACTTGCAAACGCAGCAAACTCTATTAAAAAATATAACTCGAGAGTACAACGATGCTATCAAAACATTAAGTTACAACCAAAACAACATATATAAAGAGATAAACACCATATTGAATAACACCTCTGACAGAACGCAAAGTATCGCAGATGTGCTGGAAATTTCAATAATATTAGATAACTTCTCAGCACAATTAAACGAAATTGGTCAATTAATAGAACAAATTAAAATAGCTCTAGCGTTCGCACATCTTAATGTATTGCATAGTTCCATTTTACCCCCAAAACAGTTATTCTCGATATTAGAACAAACAGAAGAGTTATATCCAGGAGATAATATACCTCAGTTAGTCAATATTCATAACTATTATCAAATAATGTCTGCACAAGTTCTCATTGATAGCGAAATGATCATCTTTAAAATTCACATACCCATCGTAAAATCTTCATATAATTATCTACATCTGTATCCTATCCCAATCCAAAATAAGATTTTGATAATCCAACACCCCTACCTATTGCTCAACGACTTAGATTATTGGATCACCGAAGAGGATTGTCCCGAATTAGAAGATACGTACTACTGTCGTCAAATTATCCTATCGAAAGAAGAATCCTGTATACCCGATCTTCTTAGAGGACTTAAGAATGAATGCCGTCACCTACGAGTCAACATATCAATGGATCTAGTAGAACAAATAACATCAGATACTGTCCTGGTAACCCCGAAAACTGAAATACAAATTAAAAGCTATTGCCCGCAAGAAGGAATACATCTTCTCAAAGATGCCAGTGTGATTCACCTACACCACTGCGAAGTTGAAATAAACGATGTAACATATACAGAGTTTAAAACCTTCAATAACGATTTCCTATTTGAAACACCCAAAATTGAATTCAACTCACAGAAGGAATTAAATAGCGAACCCCTGCAACTGAAAACAACCAAACTGAATGAAATCCAGAATTTAATGAAAGCTGCTGAAAATCTGAAACTTCATGAAATTATTACACCAAAATCAACATATTTGGAATGGACCAACACCTCATTAATCATCGTAATCGTTATAACATGCCTAATACTATTCTGCTTCAGAAGATCAATTGAAAAATACTTTACAAATTTATGGAAGTCAAAGTCGACACCGACTCTCGAAAAAACTCCTCCACAGGAACCCCGTTTTTCCGATCTTCGAGGGGAGGAATTATATGGTGAAGTCCGATGACACCGTGGAATACGAAACCGCGGCGTGTGCAATCCCACGCCAGTCATTGCACGTTATATGTATATTGTTAAGTTAGTTCTGTAGTAGCTTTGCTCGAATAAAGTTAGCAGTAATTCATCATTGTAAAGTTTATTCTTTTTTAAAAACTGAATTCATAAATTTTACATTTAATTGGACATACTACGAGGGTAAAGTAAAAAGTCTTTGAAAGATAAAACAGATAGCGCCACAATCGAAAATCCCATGTGACATTTGTGTTGTATCATCTTTAACTAGAACGCTTTAAAATTTTCAGATTGATATGCCATTCAGTTCTGTGTTGACACCCATCGGAAGCAAGCAACCTTGAAGATTTTTGCAAACATGGATAAAGTGATTTTCGCGTCTTGATTATAGATTATTTCTTGCGTAGAAAAAACATCACGCAAACCAAAGCATCGTTTGTTAAACATTATGGGGACTCTTCACCATCGATTGGAACGATTCAGAAGTGGTTCATTCATTTTCGTTGTGGTAGTATGACCACAGAAGGCGCCGAACGTTCTGGTCGTCCAATAGAGGTTACAACGCCAGGAATCGTCGATAAAATCCATCGGACGATCGGCAAGTTAAAGTGCCCGAGATTGCTGAGGCTATGACATCTCAACCGAACGAGCACGGGATATTTTGCGTAAATTTTCGAATATCAGAAAGGTATCTGCCAGATGGGAACCGCATTTTTTTTACTCTCTTTTGATCATGTGACAACTTTAAACGAGTATTTGGCGATGTTCGACCGCGATTTTAGACCCGTTTCGTACCGGTGGACGGAACATGGATCCATCACAACACACCAGAGACCAAAGAACAGTCGAAACAATGGACTTGTCCTGGCGAATCGATACGTAAAAAGGCCAAATTAGGTTGATCGGCCAACAAACTCTCGGCGACAGTTTTTTGGGATGCACAGAGTATCGTCCATATCGATTACCTTGGAAAAGGGCAAAACTATCACTGGCGTATATTATGCAGAGCTGTTGGATCGATTCGTTGCCGATTTGAAGCGGAAGCGGCCCCATTTGGAGAAGAAATGAGTGCTCTCCCACCAGGACAACGCAATGGCGCACAGGTCCGCAATATCAATAGAAAAATTGCATGAATTGCGCTACAAATTGGTTTTTCATCCACCATATTCTCCAGATTTGACCTACTGCGATTTTTATCTATTTCCAAACTTGAAGAAATGGCTCCGCCTTTTTTGAAGGTTTGCCGAAATTGTATTATTTGAAAGGTATCGAAAAATTAGAAAATTGTTAGACGAGGTGTATCGGGGTACAAAGAGATCATGTTGAGAAATAAAATAAGTTTTGATCAAATAAATCATTTCTTGTTCCATTTTTCAGGAACTTTTCACCGTTTTCTAGTACTGATTTGCCTATAGTTGGTAAATAAACATTTGTCTCCCTACTCAAATAACATTAATGCGTTGCCTAAAATATATATAAAAATTCTCGGGAAATAGGTCACAATAACACTTTGTTTTAACTATTCGTCTTTACGTACGTTTCGGTCTCACGACCATCATCAGAAGACTCACTATGTCTAAAAAGGGGGTTTATTAAAACTAATTATAACACAAGCGTCCAAATCGCACAATTTAACTTCAATTAAAAGAGCCCACGCCGTCGAAACGAACAGAACCACGAATAATCGAAATTGTATCGTCAGAATTAATGTATAAAAAATTATTTTTTTGTAGTAAGAATCCGCTATTCAGTAATATTATTAAAATATATGAGTGCATATCGATTGGTATTCTCACAACAAATGAGAAGAACGAAGTTATTTGTCAAGTATCTACTTTCGAAACCAGATGTGTAGGATTTATGACATGGCACTTAAGAAAGGTTTCAGACCTGTACTGGGAAATAACAATTACGAATTCTTCCTAAAAACATTTTCTACACTTATAAAGACGTATGTAAGAATTTGCAAGAGATTATTTAATCAAATTAGTATAAATATGACTTAGATTTTGTGTGTCTACCCTATGATTTACAGATTTGGGGTCCCGTTTTATGTGAATCATCTCCAGGATAGATCTTTTATAATAATTGGTTTCCTTAGTTAAGATATTAACATTTTTGTAATCAAATTGATGGTTATAATCAAAGCAATGCTTAGCAAGGGCGGTGGAATTTTCTAAGTTGTTATTTCTTGTGCTATATTTATGGCCGTACATTCTTTTTTGTAAATATTGTTTAGAGATTCCAGTATAGGTTCCATCACAATCTAAACAATTCAATTTATACACTGTGTGGGTTTGTTTATCTTTGGGTATTAACGGTTTTAGATTTGAGAAATATTTCCCAACACAGTTAGTAGGTTTATGCGCAACATTTATATCATACTTTTTCAAACATTTGTTTGAAAAACCACCGCTGGGACCTTCGTTTCATTCCTATCGCGTCCAATGCCAACTTCAAATTTGAGAATTATCCGCTGTACCACGTATATATCGCTAAATTTTATCACCTGAAACTGACAATTATTATCATTTTGCAGAAGGACGAAGCTTCATTTACCAGAAAGGGAATTTTTAATTTCCACATTGAACGTTATTGGGTGGATGAGAATCCACATTCATTCATCAATCGCGACATCAGCAGCAGTTTTCAATCAATATGTGAGCAGGAGTAGTTCAAAATTATTTGGTTCGACCCTTTATTCCACTCAGAAGATTAGACGGACAAACATACCTTCATCTTTCACAGGAGAATTTACCCAACCTACTAGAAGATGTTCCTCTTAATAATAATCAACATTTATGATTTTAGCATGACGAAGCGCCTGCTCATTTTAGTCACAATATAAAAATTATATAAACGTTACATTCCAAGAAAATTGGATTGGGC